>JANFOE010000333.1:1200000-1655028 GCA_025667525.1 Glebionis coronaria
AAAAACAGTTTTTAATCTTTGTAGGTCATTTTAGAGGTTTACAAAGTGAAAAATCTTTATTTGGGCTTTCTAATAATTAATTTGATTTTTAGGGCTTTAATTAGCATTTAAAAAATAATATTTAATTAATTAAAAGGTTTAAAAAAGTTTTGATCATTTGTGAACTCTTAGTTTATTTAATTTGATTTTTGGTAATTTTTTGGGGAATTTTTAGATTTAATTTTTATTTTAGCTCTTTCTACGGTTTTACGTTTAGTCGTCGTAGTAATTAATTTCACGTCTTCGTCATTCTAATTTCTCATCCCCTTCTTTCTAATATTAATCTCAAATAAACTATGAATTATTCACACACATATACCTCCTTAGGAAACGAACTTTCACCTTTGGGTCATTAGTACACGGTTTTCCTAAACCGTCGTATTTAATACTTTCCCTATTTACCTCCATTTCCTAAAGGTGTGATAAAACACTACAATCAATATGTTGCATGTTTTCTTCCCCATAAAAGAATTTAAAAGTTTGTCAATATACAAAGTGGGGCCATGAACTCACCTCAGTAGTACATCAAATAGTCACAAGATAATCTGATGTGATGCTCACGATACAGTCAATGACCTAAATAAATATAAGGTCTCATTAAATGCATAACATAAGGCATAAAAGTTTCAGAACAAGTCTGTGCATGCTTATACTGGTTTTTAAGCATTTTGTTACGATATCTGTAATTTAGTTTATCGTTGTACAAGTTATAGAAGTATTTTATTTTAAGTGTATAATAAATAATATCGTTTAATGAATTAATCTGTTTAATTAATATTCTCGTACTTGTACCGTTTATAAAGTAATTTAAATATTTATAAAAGGAAGTTTTATATATATTTAAAGTGAAAAGAAATAAATATAATTAATATATTTATTTTTATAAGTTAATCATATTTAATTTATATAATGTATATAAATAACGTTTATATAAATTTATAACATAATTTAATTCAACGTTCCCGAAGGTTTGTATAATTATTAAATTATAAGTTTGAGAAGAATAACGAGCATTGATGATTTTATATACTCGTGGTGGAGGTCATATGGTGCGTGCTTCAATCACGGAAACCTAGACAAATAATACTCGTCTTAGACTCTTGTCCAATGACTTTATAAATAAAACAATTATGTATACATATGATGATTTTATATATATATGATGATCAAGTTGGTTTACATATTCTCATTTGCTCATTTTAGTGTTATGTGTTGATAGCTTTTATACTAGTTTACTAGTTTTACCTATTTACACGTTTTAGGTCCAATAAGCCTATTATAAGTCCATTAACTTGTATTAATCCATTTCATACTTTTATTATCAGTATCTATACTTTACATGTTGGGCCCAAATGGGTTAAGCCCAATAAATAAGTTTACAAGTGTTTTAGTCCATTTTGTTGTATTATTAGTCCAATAACGTTAACTTAGCCCGTTAATGTCCGTATGTTATATAGTTTGGGTTTTATCGGTTTTTACTTTTTATATATGTTTATATATCAGTATATGAGTTTTAAAAAGTTTACATTAGACGGGTCCAACCGTCTAAGTTTTATTTAACAAAAACGTTAATTTTACGGTAATAGCCGAAAAAGTCGTAAAAATCATGTTTATAGTTTTATAACTTATAAAACTTATCAAACTACCATTTTTATAAAATTTCCATTTATTTATCCTTATACATATTTATATAAATGTATTATATGAGTTAGTGGGTTTTAATTCACATTTTATACTATTTTAATTTGAGTTAGTGGGTTTTAATTCACATATTTATATAAATGTATTATATGAGTTAGTGGGTTTTAATTCACATTTTCCCAAAATCTAATTTTTATTTTCATGTTCACCAAAACTGCCATATCTAGAGTTCTATATGGAGATAGAAGCTCAAAGTTTTATGACATAAACTACATGATATGTGCTCCATTTAACTCTTCTATAGCTACTGTTGAATCAGCCTCTAAGTATTTTCTAAAAATCGTCCAAAACAGTAAACTCAGATTTGTACTCTAAATTTGTTTTGATCATATCTCACTCATTATAATGATTCCATTGCATGGCCAACTCTCACATGTGTATGACATCTTATACTTACTGTATATTGATTCTAATTTGCCATTTTATCAGTCTAACATGTGGTTAGTTACTGTTTTTATAACAGCCTACCATTTAAGCAAGATTAACCATTTTTACATATAGTTTTTCATCTTTTTACCCATGATTATCAACACCAAATCCCCATATAATATTTTTATCATCATATATCATCAGACATATATACATTTAAGAAGAAAATACATGATTACATAATCAAAATTAACAAAAGGATGGGGAGGACAATCTTTATACCACCATGATGATGTAGGTTATGATCAAGACATGGATTTTGATGGAGAAACTTGTGATAAACCAAGACCATCTTCAAGACCACCATTCTTCAAGAACTCCTTGTGGAAAATCAGCCCCAAGACACCGAGGAAACTCCTTTGTAGATGTTATGATCACCTCCAATCAATAAGTCTTCAAAAGGACATCATCTTATGCAAGAATAACATAAGATTTGTGGTTAAATTTAGATCAAATGGGTGTTTTGGTGTTGTTTTTGGACGGCACAATTGAGAGAGAGATGAGAGAATGGAAGTTGTTTTGCATGTTAGAAATGGGAGCAAGTGGTTTAGTTGCTAGTTTTGTGTTGTGAATGCTTACCTTGTAAGCTAAGATGACAAGTGTAGTGAACTTAGCTTACACTTGACACCAAGGTTGGTGTGGTGTATCAAGTTGGCCTTCCCATGTGTGGGGTGAGACAAAACTTGTTTGGCTCATCCCACTAATTTACGGGTATTCCTCGATTCTAGTTTCCTCGATTTGCGTGCCCTCGGGTCGTTTTACGAAAAACGTTTTTATAAATCATGAATCAACGGCAGAAAACGAATCTAATAAAAATTGTCTCATCAAAAACGGAGTTCGAAAACGTAAATACGTAATCCCAAGGTTTCCGGTTTAGTCGTAAAGGACGTTAAATTATGATCGTAAGTCCTAATCTCTTCTCGTAAATTTGTGAGTTTATGAACCAACACAAATTTAAAATCTCAAAATAATATTCACGGACAAATTTATTTTCTAAAATGTCGGACTGTCACCGAAGACGGTGTATGTAAACGTAAGCACGCAACGTAGAATCCTCCGGTTTAGACGTAGTCGATGATACTTCAAAACGTAAATCCAAATTTCTTCCCAAAAATAAGTGAGTTCATAATGTAACATTAAAATAATGTTTTAAATAATATTGAGAATAAAATATCAACCATAAATTGTCGGATTGTCACAGCATTTACCCCTAAACAGGATCTTTGTCCTCAAAGATCATCTTACCTTACTACTCGCTTCTTATAGAGTTAAAGCCATGTGGGTATTTCCTCCACATTCGGTCTTTTCTCACAAGTGTAACCCATTACAATATGTGATTTTCATCAAACATAACTACGGGAATAAGATCAGGCTTAATGTTGACTTACTTTCTCTATCCATGATGTTCACGGGTTTTTGATGAATGCAACTTTTCGCCGATTTAAACTTTATCAAGAACTGATCAGATTCTCACTTGATAGACATTTTATCAAGTTCGATGTACGAAACATAATTCACACAGCTCTTGAAGTCCTAGAGTAGATCCAGCTTATATGCCTTTCAAACCAATCTTTTACATCATCTCAATGGTCCCATACAACGGGGACTTATATCCCATGATCTTCCAGATCATCAATTCATTTTCCATGGTTAAAATTTTTGGCATAACTTCGCTACCCATCTGGCACTTCAAGATCTACATTTCATATTCACATAACCTCCTGCCTACTACCGGCAGTCAACAATCAGATCCTAATTTCAACAATCTATTCATGTCTCGCGGGTCGAGTATTTTGTAAGGTTAGGTTCGCCATCATAGGAAACCTTAAACCTAAAAGACATGTCCAACTCACATTGGGTGTATGTCGTGGGTCTTCATCTCAACTCCTGCTTACGGATGCTCTAATTTAGATCCTAACAAGATTCAATCTCGATCCTAATACGATGATTATCAATGATAATCTCTACAAAGGAAAGCGATTATACGGTTTATTACCAAAGGTCATTCATTCAAACATAAAACAATACTTATAGTATTTTGTATCGTTACTTTACCTCGTCCCTTCGATTGGGGTGGTACATAGTACTCTCATCAAGATTCGTTCTTAATGACTTCTGAGCAAATCTCTAGAAATTCAATGCGAAGCGAGGATATTGATAGAGATGATCGATACAGGCACACCATGTTTACATAACTCCTTTAAATACAAAAGAGTCAATTTCTTCATCAAGAATCAATCATTAACAGGAATGATATTAGCAGATTTGGTCAGTCTGTCGACGATGACCCAAATCGAATCAAATTCAGATGATTACCTTTGCAATAGCTAGACGTTTACTAATGTATGAGGCGGTGTCTGCCTTTATAATTTTCCATCAGTATAACTTCTTCAGATAAAGATACATTTAATCATAAATGTCATGAATAAAATACTTATACTTACAAGATTCCAATATAACTACATCTCACAATACTTCATATTTAGGCAACCATAAACGGCCTTTTAAATCATTTAACACCATTGGCTTCTCAGTTCTAATGGTTCACATTAGCCGCGAACCCCTTTTATTATCTATATTATCCTTTTTACAAGCATTGTTTCATTTTATATTGTTCGGCAATTTATTTCGCACCTTCATTACTAAGGAACATGTCCTAATTGGTTCTTTATCTTTTATACATAATGTGTCAGTAATTACGTTCAACTTCCTAGATGGAATAATTATCATGACTGTATTAATTCAAAATTTCTTTCTTCATATCTTCTATGCTTTAGTTCTATCTCAACTATTATTTTTATCAGTTTTGCTTGATCCGACGTTTATAGCGTCGATAAATATTACAAGTAATTTAATAATAAATATTAAGTTTTTATGAAACGTAAACGTTAAAAGTTTAAATTTCTTAGTTTAACCAATTATAAAAATGTTCAAAATAAATTTGAATTTAATTAACACGATTTTTGTTGACTTATCGAAAATAATTATTAAGATTCGTAAATGTTTGAAAAATCTTTGGTTATACTTTGGTCAAAATTTTCTTAGTTGAAAAGCAAAAATTATCGTTTCAAATTTTAAGTCATGGTTTAAATGGTTTCCTCAATTCTTCTTAGGTTGTCTTGAGGTATACACAAATATTTACCCCTAAACAGGAGTTTAGTTAAATGTTCTGGGTATAAGGGAATAATCCCTCAAAAGTTCTTTTCAATAAAACCTTTGTCAACACATTTGCACTTTCTTTTTGGTAAAAATACAAAGTCTTATAAGGGCTCTTAATTTTTGAAGAGTCAGTGTAGATTCCATTATCTGTTAATCACATGGTCAATTAATATAAAGGATTAAGTCTTAAATTACATGTTAAATATTCAAGGTACAGGTTTTCATTGTTCGGCTAATTCGGGGCAGTCTATAAATAATTATTAACTCATTCTTATTCTTATAAACAAACAAATAGTCCTTAATGATCACAAGCATGAATTTATTAAATTACAGCCTACACACATGATTCACCAAATTTATGAATGCTACATGTGTATTAGTCAATCCAAATGACATCACGTGAAATTCATAATGTTCATTACAAGTTCTGGATGTAGTGGTTGGAATAGATCTTTTTCGCAAATGCGAAGTTGATGATAACCATGCCGTGGATCAAATCTTTAGAACATACGCTAGAACCTTGTAAATGATCGAACAAATCTTCCATTTCGAGTCATGGATATCGTTTTCGATTGTCAATTTACTCAGTTCACAGTAATTCAACAAATATATGGAATAATAACTCCATAGCTCTTCATGATGACAAGCTTGGTAGAATAAAAGTCTTCTCCGAAAACTCTCTCAGTTGCATGGTAATACTTTCGATTCAGATGCTGCTGAAGTATAGTGCACATGCCACAGGTGCAGCATCGGGAATATAGTCAATACCAAATTCAACTTTCCTTAATGGCAAAAGTTTAGGTAATTTACCAACAAATACCTCCTAAAGTTTCAGATAATAGAAACATCTTTTAGTACATTTACTTTAAATTCTTTCTAGGTTCTTCTAGATTACAGTATCTATAACTAGTTCACAACCATTCATGGTATAATTTCAAGTCTAAATGCAGGATATGGTCGTCCATCAAGAATTATTTAGATCACTTTTGATAATCAACATCTTATCATTTAAGGGAATTCTACTCGAGTTCCCATCAATTAAGACAATGTCGTCATGTCATAATCAATCAATCTATTCTACTGGCACTATCAACTTTTCAGTCTAGTTACCGTCGATAAGATGTGAACTTCTCAAAAGACTAACAATAACTCATAATCCTTCAAAAATTCAGGGATATATGGAGACACAACTACTATTAAAAGAGTAAGGTCAACGCATAATCTACGCGAGAGAATTTCTAATCAGATACACACGAAAACATTTAACGAATATGAATATATCCCATGTTTTCATAATTTGAGTACGCATTCGAAAGCTCCTCGGATCGTTACCCAGGTCATTCAAATGAAATCTAATCAAAAGAAATGATAAGAACGTCGATACATCCAATCGGGTATCAACACTCGGTAATCAGATACTTTTCCTAAGAATCTCACTACGGGAGAATTGGACAAGAAAGAATTGTCAATTGTCAAATAAGACAATTTCCATAGATGAGTAAATTCGACTCAGAAGAATAGATGGCACGGGCACATATGTAGATGTCTCTAACATTATGTCCCTATTTTTAACTTCTTGTAGATCTCATAAAATTTAATCTTTCATAACCTTTAAAGAAGAGGTAGTGTTTATTACTCAGTTTTATGGTGACTACTAATCAACCTTGCATGGTCCATTCCAAATTGTATGTAGGCGCGCAACTATATACAATTTCAAGATTAATGATGCAATACTTAGTTCGTCAAAATTTTATCATCATGTTTATGATAAAAACATTTTCATGCTTAATTCTTAAATAAGAATCAAAAATAAATTTACAAAGATTTTCTTTGTTATGAAAACAATTAAGTTTTCCAAGGTGTTTTATAAACAATCTCATTTCGATAACGATTATTTATAAGTCTCACTTTAAATAATCCATATAGTGATGAAAATTCAATTTTCTCAAAGGATACTGTTTTATCTTATAAAAACAATGAGTGATCTGCAAAAGAGTGATGAAGGCTTGTTCACCAAGAACTAACTACAATATGATAGGAAATGAGATTTAGCCAAATAATCATGAGGTTCATGACCTCGATGGCACTCAAAAAGAATAATCCACAACGTAACTCAATTCGAGATGAGTACTTGTTCAATGGTTGCATCACTAATGCAAACATTAGGATGAAGCAATAAAAGATAGATATCATCGATACATGTAGAATTTAGCAATCAAAGGTAGTCTTTTCATTAATCACAAACAAGTCAAATTGTACCGTAACACATTACGTGTCACTATGTCATACAATTCCAAGAACTCATCCTACCAACTGATGTCTCAGTTAAGTTAGGGATTTTTAAAAGATACCACAATGAATACTAATCTACAAGAGTCATTAGGTGTTCCACCTGTCCCAGAAGATCCATCGGTCTCAATTCAGAAGAAGGTTTCTTCAATTTATTTCTTGGACACTGGGCATCCTCGTTAGTGGGCAATGGCCTAGGAACAACCCTTAACACGAACCAACAATCAATTAAAACCTTATAATTCAATCACAGGACTTAACGACTTCCTCTTAACAATCTCATATTCCATTCGGGTTAAATTTTACTTTATTCAAGTTTCAATCAACTTATAATCAATTCGATATCCTACCTCATATTCCAATACTTTCAATCTTATTCTTAGATCTTAAAAGGGCAATAAAAGCTCGATATGATCAACACTTAATTCCAATCCTATAGCTCTTAAAACAACAATTATCAAATGAGTCACTAGCATGAGATGACTCACACATTCAATCAGACTTCTCGGAAAGGTACTAGTGGCATGAGGCTTTTGGGTAATGGTTCCACCGACAGCCTCAAGTGCAACATTCACCCTTTCGATTTTCAATTTAAGAATTGAATGACAACGAATCAGATGACATCTTTCTAGGTGGTAACGTTTTGTCAAACTCCACTCTATAAGGAAAGATCGTCATGACATCGATATCAGTTTTAATCTCGCCAATTCTTCTTTAATATCACAATCAACTAATACCAACATTTCTACGAATATCAACCATTTGTTGGGATCATAAATTTCCACAACTTGGTTTAGATCTAGGATAGCTAGAATTCCTACGAGAATAGCTTCGATTAATTTGCTAGGGAAGTTAGGGTTTCTTGTGACAATCTACGTCGTATAAATACCTCGTATAAATATCAAAATAATCATCAAAAATCATGTAATAAAATTACATCAAATATATATATATATATATATATATATATATATATATATATATATATATATATATATATATATATATATATATATATATATATATATATATATATATATATATATATATATATATATATATATATATATATATATATATATATATATATATATATATATATATATATATATATATATATATATATATATATATATATATATATATATAATCCAAGTTATATATATATTAAAATAAAACTTCTCAGTTTGGCCTTGTCGGTAACTCGGGAATTCTTCGGCACCGTTATAGTCAAAAGATTTTTAGACATTTTTAGAAAAATGTTTATAGTTAAAAGATTTTGAAATTTTTTATTCAAAACCTTGGTTTTAAAAATCTTTCGTTCTCTATAACGCGAGCTCTGGTACCAAACTGTAACACCCCCAAATTTATACAACTCAATACAGCGGAAGACTCGTTGGTGTTACGGGATAGCACATTACTCACATCATAGACAACGCATAAAAAAATCGCGTCGTTTAATAATAAAGCGTTTCCATTCATAATTATCAAAGTTACATAGGTCCCAAGTCATTGTATTTCATACAAGTTTTACAAAGCATTTGAATGGAAATTTGTTAATTTAGTGCGGGCCATGAATTCTTGTTGTCTTCCCGAGAATTACCTTCAAGTACCTGAGATAAAACATGTTAAAAGAAAAGGTCAACGATAACGCCGAGTGAATTCATAGAGTTTAATAAATTCCATCAATATAACATCTGTATAAAATTATTACCGAAAATCATTTTGTACAAATCTTTGTAATAGGCCATATAATAGCCAAAGTCATTTTATACAAATCCTTATCGAAATCGTAATACATGCATTTGCCTTAAAAATCATTATACGAACCATTGTTGTAAAACCATAATACAATACGTTTTATAACGTTGTATAGATTAAACAAAAACTGTTATATGAATATGGTTATGAAAACCAAAACACAAACATAATATCAATAGTATGACCCCGTATTGCTAGTCAGGCAATACATCGTAATTCGGTGCGTCTAGCATTATTTCGTTAATTTAGATTATTATAAGCCGCATGACATTGTTACCTTACTACAACAAACAACGGGTAGCTAGCCCGAAACTCATTTGCCCATCTAAATTAGCGTGTCGTCACAAAGGTCACGCTATGTAAATCTTCTCATACGTAAATTCGCTTACCAATCAATGTGGCACGACGGGGATCAACCGTCAAGGCGCGAACTGGGGTGATCGTCCCTAAATAGTACTATTATATGTATAAGCGTCTACCAAATCCCGGTAGTTCACAATTCCTGCTAATGGGACTTTTAGTGACATAACCTAACTTTAATAATCCATTTTATTTCATCTATCGGGTCATTTAATCATTCATCAGGTAATACAATCATTCGGGTCCAAATCAATAAACAAACAATCGGGACAAATGGTGTCCTAATTTAGTAAAACTAACATGTTATCTCCCTCGCGGGTTTATAAAATATTTCATAAAAACATTTAAAAGAGTGCGAGGCTATGAACTCACGTTGATGTGGGAAGGCGGGTTATCGACAATTCGGACGTACGGTGCGTGCTTCAATCACAGAAACCTAGACAAATAATACTCGTCTTAGACTCTTGTCCAATGACTTTATAAAAATAACCATAATTTGTATACATATGATGATTTTATATATATGATGATCAAGTGGGTTTACATATTCTCATTTGCTCATTTTAGTGTTATGTGTTGATAGCTTTTATACTAGTTTACTAGTTTTACCTATTTACATGTTTTAGGTCCAATAAGCCTATTATAAGTCCATTAACTTGTATTAATCCATTTCATACTTGTATTATCAGTATCTATACTTTACATGATGGGCCCAAATGGGTTAAGCCCAATAAATAAGTTTACAAGTGTTTTAGTCCATTTTGTTGTATTTTTAGTCCAATAACGTTAACTTAGCCCGTTAATGTCCGTATGTTATATAGTTCGGGTTTTATCGATTTTTACTTGTTATATATGTTTATATATCAGTATATGAGTTTTAAAAAGTTTACATTAGACGGGTCCAACTATTTAAGTTTTATTTAACAAAAACGTTAATTTTACGGTAATAGCCGAAAACGTCGTAAAAATCATGTTTATAGTTTTATAACTTATAAAACTTATCAAACTACCATTTTTATAAAATTTCCATTTATTTATCCTTATACAGATTTATATAAATGTATTATATGAGTTAGTGGGTTTTAATTCACATTTTATACTATTTTTATTTGAGTGCTTATATAATACTATTATACTTTAATTTCCCAAAATCTGATTTTTATTTTCATGTTCACCAAAACTGCCATATCTAGAGTTCTGTATGGAGATAGAAACTCAAAGTTTTATGACTTAAACTACATGATATGTGCTCCATTTAACTCTTCTATAGCTACTGTTGAATCAACCACTAAGTATTTTCTAAAAATCGTCCAAAAGTGAACTCAAATTTGTACTCTAAATTTGTTTTGATCATATCTCACTCATTATAATGATTCCATTGCATGGCCAACTCTCACATGTGTATGACATCTTATACTTACTGTATATTGATTCTACTTTTCCATTTTATCAGTCTAACATGTGGTTAGTTACTGTTTTTATACAGCCTACCATTTAAGCAAGATTAACCATTTTTACATATAGTTTTTCATCTTTTTACCCATGATTATCAACACCAAATCCCCACATAATATTTTTATCATCATATATCATCATAAATATATACATTTAAGAAGAAAATACATGATTACATAATCAAAATTAACAAAAGGATGGGGAGGACATCTTTATACCACCATGATGATGTAGGTTATGATCAAGACATGGATTTTGATGGAGAAACTTGTGATAAACCAAGACCATCTTCAAGACCATCATTCTTCAAGAACTCCTTGTGGAAAATCAGCCCCAAGACACCAAGGAAACTCCTTTGTAGATGTTATGATCACCTACAATCAATAAGTCTTCAAAAGGACATCATCTTATGCAAGAATAACATAAGATTTGTGGTTAAATTTAGATCAAATTGGTGTTTTGGTGTTGTTTTTGGACTAACAATTGAGAGAGAGATGAGAGAATGGAAGTTGTTTTGCATGTTAGAAATGGGAGCAAGTGGTTTAGTTGCTAGTTTTGTGTTGTGAATGCTTACCTTGTAAGCTAAGATGACAAGTGTAGTGAACTTAGCTTACACTTGACACCAAGGTTGGTGTGGTGTAGCAAGTTGGCCGTCCCATGTGTGGGGTGAGACAAAACTTGTTTTTGTCTCATC
Source organism: Glebionis coronaria (assembly GCA_025667525.1). NCBI lineage: Eukaryota > Viridiplantae > Streptophyta > Magnoliopsida > Asterales > Asteraceae > Glebionis > Glebionis coronaria. The sequence continues at coordinate 1,211,888 of JANFOE010000333.1, forward strand.
CCACTAATTTACGGGTATTCCTCGATTCTAGTTTCCTCGATTTGCGTGCTCTCGGGTGGTTTTACGAAAAACGTTTTTATAAATCATGAATCAATGGCACAAAACGAATCTAATAAAAATTGTCTCATCAAATACGGAGTTCGAAAACGTAAATACGTAATCCCAAGGTTTCCGGTTTAGTCGTAAAGGACGTTAAATTATAATCGTAAGTCCTAATCTCTTCTCGTAAATTTGTTAGTTTATGAACCAACACAAATTTAAAATCTCAAAATAATATTCACAGACAAATTTATTTTCTAAAATGTCGGACTGTCACCGAAGACGGTGTATGTAAACGTAAGCACGTAACGTAGAATCCTCCGGTTTAGACGTAGTCGATGCTACTTCAAAACGTAAATCCAAATTTCTTCCCAAAAATAAGTGAGTTCATAATGTAACATTAAAATAATTTTTTAAATAATATTGAGAATAAAATATCAACCATAAATTAACGGATTGTCACCTTTAGATAACTTGGTGAAAGTATATAATGAGTATATCATTATAATTATTTTACTTGAATAAGGTAAATAAGTGACAATGTGTAATACAAGGGATTGCCTCGTATGAAAGTTCGTTGATTCCAGTCTTTTCGAATTGATTACTAGTTAAAAGTGCGACTCAGTCGTTCTTGGTGGAAAATAAAAAAGGTTGTCGTTCTCTATAACTAATTAAAAAGTAAATGTGAAACGTATTTAAAATAAGCTAAAAGCAAATCTAGAAAAACTGTCACTTTTTCTCTCTAAAAATAGAAAAACACTTAAAACTTAAAACTTTGTAAAACTTAAAAACTTAAGCCATCGGAATGTAACAAATGGATTCTGTCGGAATGTAGTGAAAACAAAACCATCGGAATAATAGTAACCAATTCTATCGGAATGCAGTTCTATCTGAATGTGAAAGTAAGCTGTCGCAATGTTCAAAGTATCGGAATAATTAACATGAAAAACTATCGGAATAACACTCTGTCGGAATGTAAGGTCTATCGGAATAAGGCTGACAATAATTGGGCAGCGTTTCGTCTTACTAAAACCTTAAGACCCATCGTAATATACGATCACAATGAGCGATCGCAATCACGATCGGAATAAGGGGGAAATACACTTGATCGCAAAGTAAAACCTTAAAGGTTATTGCGATCATAATGAAACCGTCTGAATAAACCGTCGCAATAATAGAAACCCTATTGTGATGGAAATGAAACAATATTCAGATGGAATTCAATAAGCTAAAACTCCAAGAAGCACTAATAAGCAAAGATGAATAAGCTCTTATTTAAATCCCGACCAAATTAAAACAAGCATAAAATTAAAAACATTTGAGAAACGAAATATGCAAACTTTCTAAAATAAACTTTAAAAACACTAAACTTTTAAGAAAACTTAAAAGACAATAAGCTAGATACTACATAAGCCAAAAAGTATAACAAGATTTAAGCTCAGTCGTATAAAAATTTATATAGGATTAAAAAGATAAACTTTAATCACATAAACATCAAATTTAAACAAGGTGCATTAAAATTTTGAATCAAAGATAAACCAAAATCAAGAAAGGTAGAAGAAGATTAAAGATGAAAAACTTAACTTTAACTTGTAGATTAAAAGATTCAAAAATACAAGATTGAATTAAAGCTTGAAAATGAAAGAAAGAAAAGATGAAGTTTTAGTGAGAGAAAGTTAAACACTTTCTCTCTCTAAAAATAAAACTAAAGAAAAAATATGAACTAGCTAAATTAACTAACACCCTCCTAGTGTGTCATTAGGAGGGTATATATAGGAGGTGAGGAGGTGCATGTGTTGCTTCCTTATTTCTTTCTTCTCGACTGGATTTAAATTCTTTGTCTTTCTCGACGTCGTCTCGGGATTTGTCGATATAAATTGAACTTGTCTTATAATTTCCTTCTTCTATTAGACTTGAGTTCTTCGACTTCATTAAACTTCCGTCTTTAGACTTTTTCTTCGATAAATCTTCAGAATAGGCCTTGGACTTCCGTTCTTTTTACACTCTTGATCTTTTGACTTCGTATTTTCTCGTTTTCTTCAATAAAAGCCCGTGATAGCCCGTATTTTCTCCTTTTTTCATATTTTTATCCTGAAACACAATAAAAACACAAATCACGCATAATTCCGACTTTTATGACATAAAATACACGTTTTGGTCTTGTTATTATTGGAAATAAGTGGTAAAAGGATAAGTGTTTTCACACTTATTAAATCCCCTAGACTTGACCATTGCAATACCCTCATACAATGCATTAATATCAAAGCACAGTTTACATTTATCATCATAAATAACCTACCTTGGCCTTTATTAAATACTAAACACTAAAGAAACTAAAAGAACAAAACAAGTAAAGAAATCAAAGACTTACATTGGGGTTTTGGTTGTCATGAATGTTTATCATTCTCAAGTTTCATGTTCCCCATACCAAGCTTAAAAACGAGATCATTGTTATTATAAGTTAGCAAACTAACACGAACTCATGTGGCCCAATTATTTACTTAGACTCCCTTATTCCTAGGTGTATCTCTTATATTTTAATTTTTTCTTGAATGATCACAAGGATGCATTGTTTGACTTATTTCGATAGTTATTTAGGCTGAAAATAAAGTGGGACAATTTAATCAATAGTTAGCTAAAGATAAAATCTTTTAAAACTTCTTCTCGGGACCTCTTAAAGTTCATATCTTGGCATAACTCGCTTCACGATTTGAGACCTTTCTTGGACCGATATTTGGCAGCGAGTTCATACTTCGAATCTTGAGAGACGTTCTTGTAATTATGGTCTTCTCTTCATAATAGGAATATCTTCACTTAAAGTTTTTGAGAGATTCTTCATATTTAGACCACGACTTCTTCATTTTTCTCCAATCTTTATTTTGTACTTTGAAATACAACGATCCGCCTCCTTTTAGGACTTGGATCTATTTATCCTCATACCTTGCTAGGGTCTTTTCGGATACACTTCTCCATGATCTTTAGGGGAGTATTTGCATTTCGTCGTGTGTCTCGATCCTTCATATTGATTTTTGATAAATGATTCTTCACATCACTTGGGATCTTTAGCAACAAAATGTAGCCCTCATGCCTTGTTAGGGCCTTATCGGACTCTCCAATCTTCGCATCCCGCTTCACTAAGTTATGCCTTGGCTATGAACTCTAATTAATACCGAGCAACTTTTAAACGATCTTGCGCTATAATAAGTGTGAAAACATGATACAAGGATTTTATATGGGTTAAGATTACACTCGATATCCTCTCGAATTGATCTCAGTTTAAAGTGGAATGATTGTTCTTGGTGACAAAAAGGAGTTTGGTTTTCTATTCTATTAAAAAGTAAAGCTGGACTTAAGAATTTAAAACAAATAGTAAATGAAAAATACCCTAATCAAAGATTACACTATTCGGAAAAATAAGTGCTATGCGGAAAAAGATGTCTATGCTGAAAAATTGTCCTATTCGGAAAGTATGGCTTATGCGGAAAATTGGTCTATGCGGAAAAATAGGGTCTATGCGGAAAACAGGTTCTATTCGGAAAATGATGCTATGCGGAAAGAAAAACCCTATTCGGAAAAATTACCTTTATGTGGAAAACTTGGCTTATGCGGAATGTAGTACTCTATTCGGAAAAACTTGCTTATTTGGAAAACATACCCTATGCGGAAAAACATGTACTATTCGGAAAAATGAACTCTTATGCGGAAAATATGTGCTATTCGGAATATCTGGGATATTCCGAATAAAGAAGAAATAATACCTCTACTCGGAATAATTGAAATATTCCGAATAGAGACACCCCCAGAATTCCTATTCGGAATCTGGGAAACTCAGAACTGTTGAAATGCGAAGAACAGGGGAATCGGTTAATCCAAAATCAGTCTTGACAAGCAAAAAGGTTTTTACCAAATTAAACACAAATCATTTGAATACCATTAGTAATAAATCCCACCAATAAAAACACTAAATCAACAACTTTTTAGAATCAAACTAGAATCAAATAAAAACTTAAGAACTTTCACTAAAAAGATGATGAAGAACAAGATGAATAGAAAGATGGAATGGATTGATTAATGGAAAAGTAACAAGAGTATTGATTCACACTTACAAGATTGAAAGAAAGAAGAAAAATCACCAAACACCCTAATGGTGTTGGTGAAGGAACGAACCAACAAGAACTGGAAAAAGAAAAATGAACTCTCTCCCTCACATGTGAAGGGAGAGATCTATTTATAGTCCTAGTGGTTGGTTGGTGAGTGGGCTTTCTCCCTTTCTTCTTGTCTTCTCGTCTTTTCAGAAAAGTTGACGTTTTCGATTCTGATTCGGGATTTGTCGTCGATTAAATTCAACTCATCTTTTAATTTCTTCGTTAAATAGACTTGAGTTTCTTCGACTTATGTAAATCTTCCGTCTTTGGTCCTTTTCTTCGATAAATCTTCGAATAGGCCCAGTGACTTCAAATCTTTTGCATCTCTTGGACAATAGACTTCGTCTTCAGTCTTTTTCTTTGATAAAACCCGTGCAATCCCATGTTTTCTTTAATATTCATCCGGTTAGCTCTGAAAACACAATAAACACAAAAACCACGCATAATTCCAAACAAATGATATTTAATACGTGTTTTGGTCTTGTTTTAGCCAGAATTAAGTGGTAAAAGGATGGGTGTTTACACACCTATCAAATCCCCTACACTTAACCATTGCCATGCCCTCATGCCATGCTTAGTGATAAAGCAATTTTTACATTTTTCTCATAATCAATCAACCTTGGCCTTATTTAAACTCTACTAAACAACAATTAAAATACTAAGAGAACTTAAAACTTTAAAATAAACAAAAGGATGGAAATAACTTGTAAAGAAATCAAGGACTTACATTAGGGCTTTGGTGTTGCGAAGATTTATCACCCTCAAGTTTCACGTTCCCCAAACTAAGCTTAAAACGAGATCATTGTTATTATAAGTTAGTAAATCAAACACTTACACACATGGCTTAATTAAATGCTTAAACTCCCTTATTCCTAATTGTATCTCTTATATTTTATTTTTGTCTTAGAATGATCATGAAGATGCATTTTTGGACTTATTTCGATAGTTTATTTAGGCTGAAAGCAAAGTAGGACGATTTGATCAATAGTTAGCTAAAGGACAAAATCTCTTAAAACTGCTTCTCGGGATATCAAAAAGTTCATATCTTGGCATAACTTGGTTCACGATTTGAGACCTTTCTCGGGCCGATATTTGGCATGTACTTCATACTTCATATCTTCGAGAGACGTTCTTGAGATAATGGTCTTCTCATCATAATAGAGTTTCTTCACTTGGAGACTTTTGAGGGGTACTCCAACTTTGTTGACCACGACTTCATGATTATTTCTTCAATCTATAATTGGGATTTTGAGATACAACGATCCGCCTCCTTTTCGGACTTGGATCTATTTATCCTCATACCTTGTTAGGGTCTTTTTGGATAGACTTCTCCATGATCTTTATGGGAGTTGATTGCTTTTCGTCGTGAGTCTTGATCCTTCATATTGACTTTAGGAATAATGCTTTTCACATCACTTTGGATCTTCAGCAATAAAATTGAATCCTCATGCCTTGTTAGGGCCTTTTCGGACTCGCCAATCTTCGCGCCCCGCTTCATAAGTTATGCCTTGGCTATGAACTCTTATCATTACCGAGCAACTTTTAAACGATCTTGGGCTAGAAGCTAAGTAACTTTTCAAATCATAAGACCTTACTTATTGCAGATAAATTATTAGCAAGTGATGGGAGAATAGGCAAATAATTACACCAAGTGAGCTTGCGCAAGAATACCGACTTATAATTGACTCTTTCATTTCTCGTCCTCCACAATTTAAAATCTCAAATAATGAGACTCGTGGACACTTAGCCTAATAAACCGATTAAGGTCTACATGGTTAAGGATACAAGCTAGAATAAACTTGGATAAGTCTATTCGGGTTGAGTCAAAATAAACGCAACGGGCCTAATATGTCAAAGATATCTAAACTAGCTACAACACTTTATTAAAATTTTGACTTTATTGCGGGATATATACATATGAAAGCAACGATAAAAATTTAAAAATTACGACTAAATGGCCAAAGTTAATAAAAAATTTGAAAAATGTTGAAAAATAGGATTTTCCGGTTAAATGAAGGCATTTTCATGGAAAAGTCCACTTAAAACTTCGATAGAAGTCTCCCCTACACTTAAGATAAACATTGTCCTCAATGTTTAAGCATGTGGGAAAAGTCTCCCCTACACTTATGACATTGTGCACGTTGGTTAACTCGAGTTAAGGAAGAGACGACTAAAGTGATCAATTTCAAATGTGAGTATGAAGAAAATTGAATCACGATAGTTGAGAGATAGAACCGGATTTCGGATAACACGGGAGCACGGTTCTTCAAAGATTCCAAGATTGCAGTAATCCCTGTAATCACATCACCATTCAAACACAAATGACCAAAATAGGTCCTCCCCTACACTTAGGGGGTTAAAGGGATAGATACTCGGGCTGCCTCCCGAGGAGCGCTTGTTTTTTATAACCGAGTCACGAGCCTGACTCGACCCAAATTAGTTCATGGGGAACGTGGTGAGGGATGGAATCACCTCCTGAGAGGTGTCCTCACCAAAGTATAACTTCACTCGTTGGCCATTCACCTTAAAATTTGGTCCATTAGGTTGAGCGAGCTCGAGAGTACCATATGGAAAAATTTGGGCGATGGTGAATGGGCCGAACGAACGAGATTTCAGCTTGCCCGAAAAGATTTTCAACCGAGAGTTAAAAAGTAAGACTTTGTCTCCAACATGGAACTCTCGGTTTTTGATCTTGGAGTCGTGAATGAGCTTAGTTCGTTCCTTATAGATCAAAGAATTTTCATAAGCCTCATTCCGAAGTTCATTCAGCTCATTGAGTTGGATCTTGCGTAGGTCACCGGCTTTGTTAATATCAAAATTAGCCCACTTCAAGGCCCAATAAGCCTTGTGCTCCAACTCAATGGGGAGGTGGCACGCTTTCCCGTACACAAGACGATAAGGCGTACAGCCGATCGGGGTCTTGTAAGCAGTACGGAAAGCCCACAAAGCATCATCAAGTTTATCAGCCCATGCGGCACGATGCTCTCCCACGGTTCTTTCCAAAATTCGCTTAAGTCCTCGGTTGGATATTTCAGCCTGGCCATTAGTTTGTGGGTGGTAGGCTGTGGAAAGACGATGGTTTACACCGTACTTAGCCATGACTCTAGCAAATTGGTCATTGCAGAAATGAGTCCCACGATCACTAATAATGGCGCGAGGCACACCGAATCTAGCGAATAGAGCTTTCAAAAAGTTACAAACCACCCTTGCGTCATTAGTAGGTAAAGCTTTGGCTTCAACCCACTTAGAAACGTAGTCAACGGCAACAAGGATGTATTTGTTTCCTTTAGATGAAGGGAATGGCCCCATAAAGTCGATACCCCAAACATCAACGATTTCACACTCTTGAATGAAATTCTGAGGCATCTCGTCTTTATGTGTGATTTTGCCTTGTTTCTGGCAAACATCACATTTTTTAACCATATCGTGAGCGTCACGATAAATGGAGGGCCAATAAAATCCCGAGTCAAACACCTTTGTTAGCGGTGTAGTTGGGACCAAAGTGACCACCGGTGGGTCCTTTGTGGCAAGCATCAAGAATTTCAGACGCTGCCGGTCCATCAACACATCGGCGGATAATCAGGTCAGCACATTGTTTGAATAGGTAAGGGTCGTCCCAAAAGTAAGTCTTAATGTCGGTGAAGAACTTTTTCTTTTGTTGGGACGTCAACCCTTCCTTGAGAATTCCACCCGCCAAGTAGTTTGCAAAGTCCGCAAACCACGGGGTTTCATTCGACTTCGAGTTTATAGATATTAAGGTCTCCAAGGGAAAAGAATCATTGATTTCTTTGTTCGGATGATCCCCTTGGTAAGGATCCTCAAGTCTGCTAAGATGGTCCGCGGCTAAGTTTTCTGCTCCTTTTTTATCGCGGATTTCGATTTTAAATTCCTGGAGCAGCAAAACCCAGCGAAGAAGTCTTGGTTTGGAATCTTGCTTTGTCAACAAGTACTTCAGCGCGGAATGATCGATATACACGATGGTGGTGGAAAGGACAAGATAGGGGCGGAATTTTTCAAAAGCATAGACAACAGCTAAAAGCTCTTTTTCGGTTGTCGTATAATGCAATTGTGCCCCAGTCATTGTCTTGCTAGCGTAATGGATCGGTTGGAAGTGTTTGTTCACTCTTTGTCCCAGAACCGCTCCAATAGCAAAATCACTAGCATCGCACATCAACTCAAAGGGTAGCTCCCAATTAGGGGTAACCAAGACGGGTGCCTTAGTTAGCTTATCCTTAAGTGAGTTGAAGGCTTCAAGACACTCTTTGGAGAAGATAAAAGGAGTATCTTTTTCCAAGAGGTGGGTCATCGGGCGAGCGATTTGAGAAAAATCTTTGATGAATCGTCGGTAAAAGCCCGCATGACCCAGAAAACTTCTTACACCCTTCACGGTTGAAGGTGGAGGCAACTTTGCGATAACATCGACTTTTGCACGGTCTACTTCAAGACCGGCTTTGGAAATCTTGTGTCCCAGCACGATGCCTTCTTTTACCATAAAATGGCATTTTTCCCAATTCAGAACTAGGCGAGTGTCTTCGCACCGCTTGAGCATACGTTCCAAATTGGCAAGGCAAGAAGAGAAGGAATCCCCGAAGACCGAGAAATCATCCATGAAGACTTCCATGGTTTGTTCAACCATGTCATGGAAGATAGCTAACATACACCTTTGGAAAGTCCCGGGCGCATTACATAAGCCAAAAGGCATTCTTTTGTAAGCAAAAGTGCCATAGGGACAAGTGAATGTAGTCTTCTCTTGATCTTGGGGATCGATGGGTATTTGAAAATAACCCGAGAAACCATCAAGAAAGCAGTAATATTCATTACCCGCTAATCGTTCAAGCATTTGGTCCATAAAAGGGAGAGGGAAATAATCCTTTCTCGTGGCATCATTGAGTTTGCGGTAGTCTATACAAACTCTCCACCCAGTAACGAGACGAGTGGGAATCAACTCGTTGTGTTCATTGGGAACAACGGTTATTCCGCCCTTCTTGGGCACACAATGGATTGGACTAACCCATGGTGAATCCGAAATAGGGTAAATCATACCCGCATCAAGAAGTTTGAGAACCTCTGTTTTGATGACTTCATGGATTTTTGGATTCACCCTTCGTTGGCTTTGAATTGTGGGCTTAAAGTCGTCCTCCATGAGAATTTTGTGTGTGCAGAAGTGAGGATCAGTTCCACGAATATCCGAAATCTTCCAAGCGATAGCCTTCTTATGATCTTTCAACACAGCGACAAGTCGGGCTTTCTCTTCATCCTTCAAATCCTTAGCAATGATGACTGGCGACTTCTTATCTTCTTCGAGGAATACATACTCAAGATGGGGTGGCAACTCCTTAAGTTCCAAATCCGGAGGATTGTCGACGGGAGGCGTATTCGAAGTCAGAGTCTCGATAGCAATAACAGTGGGAGATGGAGGGGAAGGATTGTCTTCTCTGAGGAGGTTTGCAATGAAACTGAGATCGTCATCCCAATTGGCAGTAGAATCGTCATTGTCTTGCTTCACATCTTCCAAGGTGGCTTTCAAATCTTTCCAAAGAAAATCACTTTCTCCAAATAGAGATAGTGATGAGTCGATAGAGGAAACGGTCTCAACATTGGGAAGAGAGGTAGGAATGTTTTTACAAGCATCCTTGAAGTGTTCTTCACAAGCCTCATCAAGAACGTCAATACAATTAACACTCTCGTAAGAATAAGGCTGTTTAGAAAGCTTTCCCATGTTGAAGACTACTTTATCGTCACCAACTCTCATGATAAGCTCGCCAGCTTCAACATCAATGAGAGTGAAACCGGTCCTCAAGAATGGACGACCAACAATAAGTGGCACACGGGGGTCCATCTCGTAGTCGACGACAACAAAATCAGCAGGGAAGGTGAATTTGTCGACTCCTACAATGACGTCTTCGGCTATCCCCACTGGATAAGCAACCGTACGGTTAGCTAATTCCAATGTCATTTTGGTGGGGACTAGCTCTGGGAGAGATAATTGCTTCCAAACACTTAGAGGCATGAGATTAATACTGGCACCTAGAACGGCTAGGGCCATGCAATTCTCTACTCCCGGGAAATTGCAAGGGATAAGAAAACGACCCGGATCACCAAGCTTAGTTGGCAATTTCCTTAAGAGTACTGCAGAGCAGTTCTCATTAAGTTGGGTGTTGGCAATATCGAGGAGCTTTTCCTTGTCGCTCAAAAGATCTTTAAACATTTTCGCGTACTTGGGCATGTGAGCGAGAGCCTCAGCGTAGGAGATATTGAAATTCAGTTGTTTGAACATTTTAAGGAAATTCGAAACCTGAATATCGTCCTTGCTTTTTTTTCTTCTCTTTCCTCAACCTTGAAGGATAAGGTATATTGGAAGAAGAGGAAGGCTTTAGAGGAATAGGATCACTCACAACCACGGGTGGAGGAGGGGTAGAAGGAAGAGGTGGAGAAATTGGGGAAGGAGAAGGATGAAGAATAGGAGCAGACGACTCGTTCTCCTTAGTCACAACCACCGTGGGAGGTATAGGAAGCTCGGGTTCCTTGGTACCTTTGCCACTTCGAGTGGTGATTGCTTTCATCTCCCCTCTTGGGTTCGCAACGGTGTTACTCGGAAGAGTACCCGAAGAAGAGGGTTGACTACTTTGGAAGAAACTAGCCATCATGTTCCTCAGATCATTAGTTTGGCTATCCAACGTATTTCTCATATCAGCTCTCAAATCATTTCCTTGCTTTACCAAGTCTGCTTTCAAGTTACGCACTTCCTACTGGAGATTTTCCACTATCACATCATTGGTTCTCATGTAGGTTGCGACCTCTTGGTGTAGTGCAGTGGTGGTTTGGTTGGAAGGAGCATTGTATGCAGGTGGTTGGTAAGCAGGTTGTTGGTAGACTTGATTGTTTCTTTGTGGTGGTTGTTGTTGCTTGTGAGGAGGGATGTAAGGTTGTCGAGTTTGTTGTTGTTGTTGAGGAGGGCGGTTAAGGTTTTGTTGTTGGTTTGGGTTGGTAGGAGGAAAGCCAGGTGGTGAAAGATAGTTGTTGCTGCGGTAGCTAAGCAAGTTACGGTCACCTTGAGGTTTAGCTTGATAAGCAGGTTGAGGATAGGTGCCATATGCCGCATTCACATTCTCAGCAGGGTAATCTTGGGTGGCGGTACAAGTTGTGTAAGAGTGGGGACCACCGCATATCTCACAAGGTTGGCTGACAGCATTCACTTGAGCGTTTTTGGCGTTGTTGCTGTTGTTGTTGCTGACGGTGTGGGTGACAAGCGATTCAAGAAGCGTAGTGATTTTGTCTAATCGCTTGTCACTGTCATTAGTGCTAGCACTAGCAACATTGGTCCTAACGCTCTTGGTTTGCACACGAGATTTATTCTCAATGATGTCCCAAGCAGCATTGGAAGTCTTAGCCAATAGATTACCCCCCGAGGCACTGTTCAGTGAATCTTGGTCACTCATGCTTAAACCATTGTAAAAAGTATTGATTTGATGTACTTTGGTAAAACCATGTTGTGGGCATTTTCTTAAAAGATCTTTAAAACGATCCCAAGATTCACTGAACGACTCATCGTTCTTTTGTTCAAAGTTTATAATCTCATTCCGCAAAGCGGTAGTACGAGAGGGTGGAAAAAAGTAGTTGATAAACTTTGTTTCCAAATCCGTCCACGAGAGAATACTCTGTGGCGGTTCCTTAGCAAGCCAATGTCAGGCTTGTCCCTCTAAAGAAAAGGGAAAAAGTTGTAACCTTATAACTTCTTGTGGAACCCCATTGAACTTAACCGTGTTGGTGAGTTGTAGAAATCTCTTGATGTGGTCGTGTGGATCATCAATGGTTCGTCCCAAGAATGGCTGAGCGGAGACCATCTGGATAAAGCCTGACTTTAGCTTGAAATTGTTGGCGGCAATTGGTGGTATAACAATTGGATCCGTGTTGCCATCTACATGAGCTTGCAGCAGTTCAATCATCGGGCGATTATCCGGAAGGGGATCATTGTTGTTGTTATTATTGTTGTTCGGAGGTGGTATGTTATTGTTGTTTTGTACACCAGCCATGTCTAAGTTATCGAGAGGCTCGGGCTCTTGATAAGACGTGGATCGAGTGCGCATACACCTGCAAAAGAACGAACAAAGAAAAAAACAAAGCAAAAATATTTTTGGTTTTTATATTTTTTATTTATGGTTTTTTACTTTTTAGGATTTTTGAAAAATTTATATTTTTTAGTGTTTTTGAAAATTTTTGTGAAAAATTAACATTCACGGGGAACGGATCCCAAAATCCAAGCTAACTAAGGCTCCCGTCTTGGTCACCCCTAATTGGGAGCTGCCTTTCGAGTTGATGTACGATGCTAGCGACTTTGCTATTGGTGCGGTTCTGGGACAAAGAGTGAACAAACACTTCCAACCAATCCATTGCGCTAGCAAGACAATGACTGGGGCTCAATTGCATTATACGACAACCGAAAAAGAGCTTTTAGCTGTTGTCTATGCCTTTGAAAAGTTTCGCCCCTATCTTGTTGATTGTAGTAAAATACGACCTTTAGGAAAAGGAGGTACAAATAGTGGTAAGCGTTAAGTGTCGGTTTAGGAAAACCGAGCACAAATGACCAAGCAAGTTCGTTTCCCAAGGAGGCTAGTGCGTTGTGTTTAGAGTTGATTTTTTGTTTGAGATTATATTGATTGAAAAAGAAATGAGAAAGGAAAGAATTGACGGTTACGAAAACTAATTAAACTACGACGAAAAAGGCGTAAACGTAAAACCGTAAAAACGACGAAAATTAAAATTTTAACCTAAAAATTCCTAAAAATTACTAAAAACTCCAAATAAAATTCTAAGAGTTTATAAAAAATCCAAACTTGCTAAAACCTTTTAATTAATTAAATAATGACTTTTTAATGCTAATTAAAGCCCTAAAAATCACTTTTAATTATTAAAAAGCCCTAAACAAGATTTTATAATTTGTAAACCTCAAAAATATCCTAATTAAGCTAAAAACTATTTTTAAAAATTTTAAAATCAAATTAAACTATTTTTAAACACTAAAAAACTATTAAAATGTATTAAACCTTAAATTAATTCTAAAAATTAATTGAAAAGCCTAAAAATTAATTGGAAAGTGACAAAGTTCCTATTTTAATGTCTAGAATCTAGGAAAAATGAAAAAAGGTTAAAAATAAAACTTTTAATTTTTATGAATAAAATAATATTAAAATAATCAAGAAAAATAAAAAGTTCCTAAATAAATTCTAAAAAATTCTCAAAAATCCTAAATATTCTAACTAGAAAGAAAATGTAAATTAAAGTTTCTAAAACCTCTTATTGAATTTTATATTAATTTTCAAAGTTTAATAAAAAACCTAAAATCAAATAAAATCAAAAATTAAAGTTTTTGAAAACTTTTTCACATGTAAACCTCAAAAATATATATTAAAACCTAAAAACTATTTTTTCTAAAAATTAAAAATCTTTTTGGTATTTTTTATGGATTTTCTAAAAACGTATACTAAATAAATTCTAATAAATAAATTAATAAAAGGAAAATTATAAAACCAATTTTTAAAAATCCTAAGTACTATAACTGACCTAAGAAAAATAAAAGAAACCAATTAAGCTTAATAGATAAGCTGTAATAAGCACAAAGACCTACGGCTTAATATTAAAAAGCAAAAGAGAAAAGGTGTTAAGTAGAAAACAAAACCAAATTAACCAGTCAAAGTCCCCAGGGCGCGTTGGTTAAGGTGTTGGTGTGGTGAACGGGTGGTCACGGGTTCGAGTCCTGGCACCCCTTTTTTTTTTACTTTTGTTGCGCCGCAATGTTTAGCCTTGCGCCGCAATTAATGAGACGATAGCACCTAGACCTTTGGCTCTTTCAGTTGCGCCGCAGTGCTTGTGGCTTGCGGCGCAGTTGAATTTTTTTTTGCTTTTTTTAACTTTTGACCAAAACAAACTGTTACCCTTTTAACCTTAACAAACCAATCCAAACTTCTTTTTAAGCTAGACTCAACAGATTGTGATCAAAAAACGTGGCCAGATACCAAATGAACACAAGTTTTCCTTTTTTCTTTGTTGCTTCACAAGTGATGAACAGGTCCAAGAGGACTTGGAACCTTGATTTTGTAGATGATTATGGGAGCAAAGGCACCCTTGTGCTCTTTCTGAGCACAAGGAGTCAAGCACTTAACAAGAACAAGCAAAGAACACACAAAAATCAAAATCCAAAGCTCATACAAACCTAAGGTGAGTTTCTGTGATAAAAAACCTAGGTCAGAGGACTTAAGGGCTGATTTCTAGCAATCTAGTGGGTCTCAATGGCCAAAAATGAGCATATAAACTCACCAGATAACACTTAAGCTGTTTCAAATGCCAAACTAAGCTATCACTCAACAGAAAACAAGAATCATGCAACCAAATTCATGAAAAATCCATCAGAAAGTAGAACATGCAGATTTGACTACTTGATTCTCTTAAAACCACACCAATTAACTTCTAACTTGTTTAAACTTACTAATAACTTTCTATCAAACTCAACTCAACCTTAAACAACTGCTCTAACACCTTTTGATCATACAAATTTGCAACCTTACCCTGCTAATCTATGTTGCCAAACACTTCTTTAAATTCTGAAAAACGTTTTTAACTCTACAAAACCTTACAAAACTTGATTAAACTTGTTCTCAAACACTTAAACATGCATAACAAGACTGATATCACTCAAATCAAACATCTTAACACCTTTAAACATAAAATCAAATAGGATCATATGCATTTGCTAATTTTCTGAATTTTGACAAGAAGAAAAGTTTTTACCTTAGGGCTTTTAACATCCTAAGCCCTAGTGGTTTGCACAACCACCTCCTTATGCACCCGGGTGCATGCAGATCGAGATCAACAACACTTCAAACCTGAAAAATCAAA
This sequence comes from Glebionis coronaria, assembly GCA_025667525.1. Lineage (NCBI taxonomy): Eukaryota > Viridiplantae > Streptophyta > Magnoliopsida > Asterales > Asteraceae > Glebionis > Glebionis coronaria. The sequence goes on from JANFOE010000333.1 coordinate 1,226,965, forward strand.
AACAAAGAAAAGGGCAAAATAATATACAAAGATATATTTTCTGTTTCCTTTTTCTTTCTTTCTAAAATCTTTCCAATAAAACTTTAAAGCCTCTCAAACACGTTTTAAATACTCTTAATAATCAGCCACTCTTACTCCTTAATCACCAAAAACTTGGAACAATTTCTCCAAAATTTCTCGATTTTCAGAAACTTTTTGAAAATCAAATAAATACTTCACGAATGTAAATGGAACCTTAAACAAACTCAAGACAGAAAATTTAAAAACTGGAATTTAAATGGTACTCAGTAAATTTTAAAACATAAAACACTTTTTTCATTCCATGAAAAAAATTACAAGTTTTTTTAAAAAACTGAGACAAAGGGTCATCCACAAGTTGGAGCCTCCTTATATACTAGTAGATAGATGATTCTAGATTAAAAACCCTAACATATGAATTCCCCTAAAAGCCCTTGAAGGATATTCGGATATCCCTTTGAAGATGCTGATTTTGAATGAGGACTTGTGCTCCCATGTGATGTTGCAGGAGTGGTTCTTGTTTGATTGTGATCTTGGACGTTCATCTTAGCTTAGGGGGTACGCAATTCGTTGGATGGCTGTCCTGGTTGTCTTTTTGTCAAAAACGTGGGGCAGGGGAAGGCTGGGGTAGTCACATGGGTGAGTGTGAAAGAGATGTGTGAGGTGGGTTAGGATGTGATAACAAGGAATTAGCAAACTGGAGTTAATTAGGAGATTCCCCTTTGGATTGAGGGTTAATCAGATTTAGGGTTTGTAAGAGGATGAAGGATGAACAGGTCATGTTTGATCTTAGCTTATTTTTAAAATGGTGTTTACCACCAAAACCTTTGTTTAAACAGATTATAACTTAATTTATTTAAATTAAGTTGGGTGGAAAGCTGATGTGGAAGAAAGGTGGAGTATGATTGGTGGATGGAGTTGGGTGGGGTGACGTGGCAGTAGCTAAGTGGTGGGGGAAAGGTTTGTTGTCTGGTCAATAAAGGCCCCCCATTTATCTTCATATCTTCATTTTGTATTTTCAGCTTATAAATCCCCTATCCTTTGTTTTTTAACTTTCAACACTTGACAATTTTGGCACAATGTTTTTGTAAACTTGAAACAAGGACCATTTATGCAACTTCTTCATTTTCCAAGGACTGATTTTGCCATATCTTCAAACTTCAAGGCTTTGACTTGTTGATTGACTTCTTGGAGGACCATATTTGACAATTTAGATTTGATGAGGGACTAAATTTGCCAATTCTTCAAAGTTAAGGGTCCTTTTTGTAATTTTGACAAACTTTAGGGACCAAACTTGTAATTATGAAGATACAAGGGTATAAAGTGTCAATTCTTCAAACTTGGAGGACCAATCTTCAATATTCTTCAAATCTTCAAGGGTTTTCTTTGGAAAATTCCTCACTAGGGCTTGGTTCATCGTGCGGCTTCGTTTCCCGTGTTCGTTTTTGCGTGATTCTTGTGATCTTTTGTCATTTTCTCAATATCCGTACCTAAATTACACAAGCAACAAACACAAGCATATATTTGGGTATTTGTATGATATTTAATGCATTTTAAGTCCAAAAAGAACGATGAGACCATGTATAAAAGCCGTCTCATCACTCCCCCATACTAAACCATTGTCGTGCCCTCACGCAATGCTAGAATAAAGTATCGTAGCATTTCCAAAATTCATTTTATTCACTTTTATTGAAAGGTAAACTTACTAAGCTATTACTATTACTACTACTTGTGTTATAGACATAATGTATGATTTTCATCGCAAAATGGGACGTTTAGGTTCGTAGAATAAGAACACGTGAATGCTTCGTTAGAAATAATTTCATCGTCCTCGATTTTCACCTCAATTCCATGCTAAGCGTGCAACGAGATCATTGTTATTATAAGTTAGTAATGCTAACACTACTCATATGCCCTAATCACGTACTTATTCTCCCATTATTCCTAAGTTGTATCTCTTATATTTTATGATGTCTTGAATGTTTCACGAGGATACATTGTTTGACTTATGCGATAATAGAGATTTTAGGTCTAAAAATAGAGTCCTAACGGTGTAACTAAGACCATCAAATCAATAACCCCTCCTAATAGACGACGATGTTAAAAAATTAAGTTGACAAGAAGAATCGATAAACACGGTTTTATAACGGTTTTGAACATGAGACTTATTACCAAGACTTTTATACGCCCCCTAACGGAAGGACCTTATTATCTTTGGTTTACCTCCATCTTTTATTCAACTTCGCCATGAAGCTTTTATTATGACTTCGGTCTTGCCTTGCCTTTTATTATCCGCCTCATCGGTGGTTTTATTAGCCAAAGACGTATATCCTCACGCAAAGGCGAATTTTGGATCTTTAAAGCTTCGAAGATTAAGGCTTGATTCACTTTCAATTTTGCATAGATTTTAGGCCTTGTGGGGCTTCAAATTGTTTGCGAGATTTAGGTGAGCACTTGAAATCTTATTATTAGGTGAAGCTTTCGATTATTCGGGTTGCCAATACTTCAAAACCGTGACGCTGGCGATACCTTAATGTCTTCCCAATTTAATTACACGGAAGCTACTAGAAAAGACTAGAAACCCAACAATCAAAACTAAACCGCTAAATCAATATTTATTAAGCAAAAAATATTTACATGCGAAGGGAGAATAAGCAAACAACGAGAACACATGAGTTTTTGAAAGAATACGAGTACTCTACGTTTAGCATAGTAACTTATAATTAACTCTATCATTTCTCGTCCTCATTTAAGAGACTTAGCCTAATGTGTAGTTAAGGAACCAAAGCTAAGTGCTCAACACGCACGGTCGAGTCAAAAATTACTCTTATTCTCGCCATCGGAAAATCTACATTCGTGTCTTAAACACTTATGAAAAACTAGAAAAATTTTAAAATTTGGCCATTTTTAGCCTTATTTTGCAACAAAACGATAACAAAACGATAAACTTTGGAAAGCGTGAAGGTTTGGCAAGGCAAGTATCTATTCACCCCCCCATACTAAAGTTAAACATTGTCCTCAATGTTTCGAGTCTAGGGGTGCAAACACCCCCATACTAGAGACGTAGTCGAATGCCTAATCTAGCATGGAAAGGGTGTAACCATTAAATTTAAAGCCGTTTATGAAGTGTGCTAAAAACCTAAGGTTAGAACAATAAAGGATATATCATGGATATTGAGAAATGTCTCCAAAGCAAACGATCGAGTGCTCCCATAAAACGAACACGAGAGGCTCCAATCGTAAAGATCATGATCTAAAAGCCACATATCACAAACAACCACGAAACCAAGGTTGGAAGGGCACGAATCCCCACACGTAAGCTACATTAGACTAAGAAAGCGATAATATGTACATAGGATAAGCATGGGACTCCCCCACGAGGCACCTCGTTTTTGATTACCGAGTCATGAGCTCGACTCGATCCCCTCAATACTAATTATCATTGGGGAAGGTGACTTGGTCGAGGTAGTTCAAGGATGGAACTTCCCCACCAAAGTAGTGCTTCAACCTATGTCCATTCACCTTGAAGTTAGGACCATCATCTTGAGCTAGCTCGATGGTCCCATATGGAAACACTTGAGTCACGGTGAATGGACCGGACCAACGGGATTTCAATTTACCGGAAAATATTTTTAATCTTGAATTAAAAAGTAAAACTTGATCCCCAATGTTAAAAACCCGGTTTTTAATTTTTGAATCATGCAACTTTTTAGTTTTCTCTTTGTAAATCAATGAATTTTCATAAGCAATATCCCTTAATTCATTCAATTCATTTAGTTGCATTTTCCGGTGTTTTCCCGCGGTCTCCATGTCATCATTACAATGCTTTAGGGCCCAATAAGCTTTGTGTTCTAACTCGATAGGCAAATGACAATTTTTTCCATACACAAGCTTATAGGGAGTGCACCCAATGGGTGTCTTATGAGCGGTCCTAAAGGCCCATAAAGCATCGTCTAACTTATCCGACCAAGATTGTCGGTTTTCTCCCACGGATCTTTCCAAGATCCTCTTCAATGCTCGGTTTGAAACCTCGACTTGCCCACTCGTTTGTGGGTGATAAGCCGTAGAAAGACGATGTGTAACCCCATATTTCCTTAGAACCCTTTCAAATTGGTCATTACAAAAATGGGTTCCACGATCGCTTATGATAGCACGAGGGGTTCCAAACCTAGCAAACAAACTTTTCAAGAACTTGACTACCACACGAGCATCATTGGTGGGCAAGGCCTTCGCCTCCACCCACTTAGAAAGGTAGTCAACCGCAACAAGAATATACTTATTACCACGAGATGATGGGAACGGCCCCATAAAGTCTATGCCCCAAACGTCAAAGATCTCACATACTTGAATGATATTTTGTGGCATTTCATCTTTTTGTGAGGCTTTTCCTTGTCGTTGGCATGCATCACACGACTTCACAAGAATTTGTGCATCTCGGTAAATAGTGGGCCAAAAGAAGCCGGCATCAAACACCTTTTTAGCCGTGAGATTAGCACCGTGGTGACCACCCGTGGGTCCCTCATGGCAAGCTCTAAGGATGTTAGAAGCTTCGGTGCCAAATACACAACGGCGGATGATTTGATCCGCACACGTTCGAAACAAGTAAGGGTCGTTCCAAAAATAGAACTTGACATCACGAAAGAATTTTCGTTTTTCTTGAGTTGTCATACCCTTAATGATGAAGTTACCCGCATGGTAATTTGCAAAATCCGCAAACCATGGGGTAGAAGAGTCAAGCTTAGAATTCACTACTCCAAGTGTTTCGAGCGGAAATGTTTCGGTGATTTCCTTTGGCTCGTAAACACTTTGGTGAGGATCTTCCAAACGAGAGAGATGATCGGCCGCTAGATTCTCGGCTCCTTTTTTGTCAACGATTTTGTGATCAAATTCTTGAAGGAGGAGAATCCAACGAAGTAATCTCGGCTTTGCATCTTGTTTAGCCATGAGATACTTAATAGCCGAATGGTCCGTATACACTATGCATTTTGTCAAGACGAGGTAAGGTCGGAATTTCTCAAATGCATACACCACGGCAAGGAACTCCTTTTCCGTTGTAGTGTATTTAAGTTGAGCCTCGGTCATCGTCTTGCTAGCATAGTGTATAGGCAAGAAATGCTTATCATGACGTTGCCCCAAGACGGCCCCTATAGCGTAATCACTTGCATCACACATAAGTTCAAAGGGGAGGTTCCAATTTGGGGCAACAAGAATGGGAGCTTCGGTTAGTTTCCTCTTAAGGATCTCAAAGGCTCGTACACAATCTTCGTCAAAAACGAAACGTGCCTCTTTTTCAAGAAGATGTGTAATGGGTCGAGAAATCTTCGAGAAATCCTTGATGAATCGTCGATAAAAGCCCGCGTGGCCTAGGAAACTCCTAACTCCCTTGACGGTTTTAGGATGAGGTAATTTGGCGATGACGTCTACCTTAGCTTGATCTACCTCAATCCCCGCTTTCGAGACCTTGTGCCCTAAGACGATTCCACTCTTAACCATAAAATGACACTTTTCCCAATTGAGCACAAGGTTGGTTTCCTCACAACGCTTTAACATTCTCTCAAGGTTCGACAAACACGAAGTAAAGGAATCACCAAACACGGAAAAGTCATCCATGAAGACTTCCATCGTCTTCTCGATCATATCATGAAAAATAGCCATCATGTATCGTTGAAAAGTTCCCGGTGCATTGCAAAGTCCGAATGGCATTCTACGATAGGCAAACGTTCCATATGGACACGTAAACGTAGTTTTTTCTTGATCACGAGGATCGATGGGAATTTGGAAGTAACCGGAAAAACCATCTAAAAAGCAATAGAAATCGTTTCCCGCAAGACGCTCCAACATTTGGTCCATGAAGGGCAAGGGAAAATGGTCTTTTCGAGTGGCTTCATTCAACTTACGATAGTCAATGCACACTCTCCATCCGGTCACGAGTCTTGTGGGAATTAACTCGTTGGCATCGTTTGGCACAACGGTCATCCCTCCCTTTTTAGGGACACAATGAATAGGACTTACCCAAGGGCTATCGGAAATAGGGTAAATCATTCCCGCGTCAAGGAGTTTAAGTACCTCCTTTTTGATGACATCGTGAATTTTGGGGTTTACCCTCCTTTGACTTTGGATTGTTGGCTTGAAATCTTCCTCCATTAATATTTTGTGTGTACAAAATTTGGGATCGATTCCCTTAATGTCGGATAACTTCCACGCAATCGCCCCTTTGTGATCCTTAAGAACATCGACAAGTGCGGTTTTTTCATCATTCGAAAGTTCCTTCGCAATAATAACCGGCAACTTGTCGTCCTCCTCCAAATAGACATACTCGAGGTGAGGAGGTAAATCTTTCAACTCGAGGATAGGTGGTTCCTCAAGTGAAGATTTGGGTTCGATACTCATAACCTCCTCGGGTGGAGGAAATGGGAAATCGTTGAGAAAATCCTTGATAATCGAGAAGTCCTCATAGTTGTCGAGGTCTTCGTCACAAGTACGTGGAACATCGAATTCTTCCAACGTAAAACCACCACCTTCGAAAGGAGTGAAGGTTGGTGTCGAATTATCAAGAATTGGATCTAACATAGTGGGATTGCCACTAGTTTCTTCATCACCAAACCCTAAAACTTCTTGTGAAAATTCCTCGCAAACCACGTCGATCATATCAACGAGGTTTATGGTGGCAACGGAATAAACATGAGAAAGTTGAGAATTTTGAGTTGCGTTTATAACAAGTTCCTCGTCGTTGAAACGTAAGGTGATCTTTCTAGCATGCACATCAATCAAAGCCATAGACGTATCTAAAAACGAACGACCTAAAATAAGAGGAACTTGAGGATCCGTGGGGATGTCAACAACAATGAAGTCTACGGGATAGTAGAACTTCCCCACTTTCACAAAAACGTCTTCCGCCAAACCACATGCAAGAATCGTGGAATGGTCGGCCAACTCAATAGACATTCGTGAAGGAGTAAGATTAGGAAGATTGAGCGACTTGTAGATTGCAAGTGGCATCAAGTTAATGCTAGCACCAAGATCGGCCAAGGCATAGCATTCTTCCATATCTTGAATTGCACAAGGGATCAAAAATTTACCGGGATCACCGACTTTTTGAGGTATGCGATTAAGATAAACCGACGAACAACTAGACTTTTGGTGTAATTTTTCCTTGTTGTTCAACATACTCTTAAAGTTAGCGGCAAATCGAGGCATCATGACCAAGGCATCGGCGAAACTCACATTAAAGTGCAAATCACGAAACATTTTCATAAAAAGCTCAAATTGATAGTTATCGCGCTCTTGTCGTTTCTCCTTCCTAAGTCTCGATGGGTAAGGCAAGGGTGGTGTGGGTTGGGGCATAGGCATAGCCTTTGGAATCTCGGGTTCCAATATGGGTGATGGGTCAACCGTAGGTGTGGCATGAGCGGTACTTTGTGGGCTTGAAATATGCTCCTTTTCGACCACCACCTCGGGCTCTTCCTCAATTTCCTCCACCGTTGGAGTAATTGGTTGAGGAGTCGGTTCTTTAAGTGTCTTACCACTACGTGTGGTAATCACTTTCATCTCTCCCTTCGGGTTTGAAACGGTGTTACTAGGCAAACCACCCGAAGTAGAGGCTTTGTTCACCATTACACATTCTAAAATTGTATTAAGCTTAGCATCAAAATTATTAAACTTCACATCTTGGCTAGCGGCTTTTTGGTCAATTCTTTGTTCAAGCCTAGCATGACTTTGCTCTATCTTGTTGTTTTGACCTCGAATTTGGTTAGCAAAATCATTTTTCAATTCATTCCTCATGGCTAGATTTTCCTTAATGAAAGTAGCTAACTCCTTTGCATTCTTAGCCGTTTCCTTAGCTTGATTAGCCATTTGTTCTTGAATGTTTTCCATAATCTTATCATTTGAAGTAGTGTAATTCAAAAATTCCAATGGAAGTTCTTTGTTATTTTGAAGAGCTTGACTTGCATTTTGAAAATTGCGGTTTTGATTTTGATTTTGCAATTGGCTATTACTACTACTCCCTTGATTCCCATAGTTGTTATTACCCTTATAATTGTTCCTTTGATTGCTTTGGTAACCAACTTGGTTGTTTCGATAATTGTTAGCATTTTGATTTGGTGAAAAACCCGGTGGAGTCAATTGATTAGTGCGAGGAACTTGACCGTTTTGGTTATAAGTTCCCGCGGCCGCGAAGGCACTCGAAGTGTTACCACCGTTGGTAATGCACTCGGAATAATCGTGAGCTCCACCACAATACATACATGAAACCTCAACCGCTTTAATCGTAGCGGGAGCGGGTTGTTCACCAACCTTAAACTCAACTAACAAGCCTTTCACTATATCAAAAATTTTGTTCTCCAAATTAGCCTCGACTTGGCAAGCATCAACGGTGTGTGACAAACTAGGTGAAGATGAAGACGAAGCCTTACGAACACTCGACGTGCTACGAGGATTATACACCTTAGACCTATTCTCAATAATTACCAATGCTTCCTCGACCGTCTTACACAAGAAATTACCACCCGCGGCGGCATTAAGATAATCACGCTCATGATCGTTCAAGCCATTGTAAAACGTGTCTATTTGATGCAAGTCGGAAAAACCATGATGAGGACATTCGTGCAACATTTCTTTAAACCTATTCCAAGCCGTTGAAAAACTCTCATTATACTCTTGCGAAAACTTTGAAATCTCGTTTTTCAAGTGCGTAGTCTTAGAGGGTGGAAAAAATTGGTTCACGAATTTTGAAACGAGATCCTTCCACGTCAATATAGAATTGGGTGGCTCTTTCTCTAACCAAATTTTTGCGGGCCCCGCTAAGGAATACGGAAAAAGCATCATCTTAATCGAGTCGTTTGAGACGTCCTTAAACTTGCACGTGGCGGTGAGACGATTAAATTGGCGAATGTGGTTATGCGGGTTGTCCTTTTCGTCCCCTCGAAACTTGTTGTTTTGAATCATGGACAACAAACCCGTCTTAACCTCAAAATTCTCCGCAAGGATAGCGGGAATCACAATCGCTTCTCCATAACCCTCGGTGGGTGCTTGAAGTAACTCCATCATAGTTCGATTAGCCATGGGTGCTTCTTTCACTACAACGGGTTCGTCAATAGGAGATTCCTCACTAGTGGGAGTGAGTGATTTGTTTCTTCGTTTACGAGCACGTCTTGCTTTAGAGCGAGTTTGCATAAACGTCACGTACAACGAGAAGGCGAGCAAAGAAGATTCTTTTTGGTATTTTTTACTTTTTTAATTTTTTTTTTTTTTTTTGTGGTTTTTGATTGTTTTTAACTTTTTTTTTTTTGGAATTTTTGGAATGTATTAAGTAGACCAAAATCTACAAATCTCCTCACTAATCAAATCTCTTGATTAACGAAGCCTCAAGGAATGAAAACGATCACGTGAAGTGAACGTCTTCGATGACTTTAGAACGATGGTGGAACACCAAATCGTTCAAGAGGGTTTAATCAAATGAAACCAAGAAAATATATATGATACTTAGTAATACTTTGGGCGGCAAAACCCTCGATTCACTCTCAAAATCAAATACGCACAAGCAAGCGGAGGAAACGAGGCGGCGCGAAGCACTTAAGAGCCTTTTTCCTTTAGGTCGTGAAATACAACCGCCTTATACCCACCTTATAGTTTGTATTTTCAAGATTAAGCTTCACGAAAGTAATTATCTATTTTTGCCTTTTTTCTTTGGTTTGAGATTCGAATACAATGATTGGGTAATGACCTCCCAAGTCAAGGTTGTGATTGCTCACGTATTTGGAGTACTTGTAAATTTATTGTTCTACGTATACAATATAGTAATAATATTCACACAAAAACGAAAAACCGATAATACGTATTAATAGAGTGCTATTAATACAAATAGATATTATGGCTAATAAGAAAAACAACAATTGTCAATCAAAACACAACACGCCTCCCCGGAAGCGGCGCCAAAATGATTGTAGTAAAATACGACCTTTAGGAAAAGGAGGTACAAATAGTGGTAAGCGTTAAGTGTCGGTTTAGGAAAACCGAGCACAAATGACCAAGCAAGTTCGTTTCCCAAGGAGGCTAGTGCGTTGTGTTTAGAGTTGATTTTTTGTTTGAGATTATATTGATTGAAAAAGAAATGAGAAAGGAAAGAATTGACGGTTACGAAAACTAATTAAACTACGACGAAAAAGGCGTAAACGTAAAACCGTAAAAACGACGAAAATTAAAATTTTAACCTAAAAATTCCTAAAAATTACTAAAAACTCCAAATAAAATTCTAAGAGTTTATAAAAAATCCAAACTTGCTAAAACCTTTTAATTAATTAAATAATGACTTTTTAATGCTAATTAAAGCCCTAAAAATCACTTTTAATTATTAAAAAGCCCTAAACAAGATTTTATAATTTGTAAACCTCAAAAATATCCTAATTAAGCTAAAAACTATTTTTAAAAATTTTAAAATCAAATTAAACTATTTTTAAACACTAAAAAACTATTAAAATGTATTAAACCTTAAATTAATTCTAAAAATTAATTGAAAAGCCTAAAAATTAATTGGAAAGTGACAAAGTTCCTATTTTAATGTCTAGAATCTAGGAAAAATGAAAAAAGGTTAAAAATAAAACTTTTAATTTTTATGAATAAAATAATATTAAAATAATCAAGAAAAATAAAAAGTTCCTAAATAAATTCTAAAAAATTCTCAAAAATCCTAAATATTCTAACTAGAAAGAAAATGTAAATTAAAGTTTCTAAAACCTCTTAATGAATTTTATATTAATTTTCAAAGTTTAAAAAAAACCTAAAATCAAATAAAATCAAAAATTAAAGTTTTTGAAAACTTTTTCACATGTAAACCTCAAAAATATATATTAAAACCTAAAAACTATTTTTTCTAAAAATTAAAAATCTTTTTGGTATTTTTTATGGATTTTCTAAAAACGTATACTAAATAAATTCTAATAAATAAATTAATAAAAGGAAAATTATAAAACCAATTTTTAAAAATCCTAAGTACTATAACTGACCTAAGAAAAATAAAAGAAACCAATTAAGCTTAATAGATAAGCTGTAATAAGCACAAAGACCTACGGCTTAATATTAAAAAGCAAAAGAGAAAAGGTGTTAAGTAGAAAACAAAACCAAATTAACCAGTCAAAGTCCCCAGGGCGCGTTGGTTAAGGTGTTGGTGTGGTGAACGGGTGGTCACGGGTTCGAGTCCTGGCACCCCTTTTTTTTTTACTTTTGTTGCGCCGCAATGTTTAGCCTTGCGCCGCAATTAATGAGACGATAGCACCTAGACCTTTGGCTCTTTCAGTTGCGCCGCAGTGCTTGTGGCTTGCGGCGCAGTTGAAATTTTTTTTGCTTTTTTTAACTTTTGACCAAAACAAACTGTTACCCTTTTAACCTTAACAAACCAATCCAAACTTCTTTTTAAGCTAGACTCAACAGATTGTGATCAAAAAACGTGGCCAGATACCAAATGAACACAAGTTTTCCTTTTTTCTTTGTTGCTTCACAAGTGATGAACAGGTCCAAGAGGACTTGGAACCTTGATTTTGTAGATGATTATGGGAGCAAAGGCACCCTTGTGCTCTTTCTGAGCACAAGGAGTCAAGCACTTAACAAGAACAAGCAAAGAACACACAAAAATCAAAATCCAAAGCTCATACAAACCTAAGGTGAGTTTCTGTGATAAAAAACCTAGGTCAGAGGACTTAAGGGCTGATTTCTAGCAATCTAGTGGGTCTCAATGGCCAAAAATGAGCATATAAACTCACCAGATAACACTTAAGCTGTTTCAAATGCCAAACTAAGCTATCACTCAACAGAAAACAAGAATCATGCAACCAAATTCATGAAAAATCCATCAGAAAGTAGAACATGCAGATTTGACTACTTGATTCTCTTAAAACCACACCAATTAACTTCTAACTTGTTTAAACTTACTAATAACTTTCTATCAAACTCAACTCAACCTTAAACAACTGCTCTAACACCTTTTGATCATACAAATTTGCAACCTTACCCTGCTAATCTATGTTGCCAAACACTTCTTTAAATTCTGAAAAACGTTTTTAACTCTACAAAACCTTACAAAACTTGATTAAACTTGTTCTCAAACACTTAAACATGCATAACAAGACTGATATCACTCAAATCAAACATCTTAACACCTTTAAACATAAAATCAAATAGGATCATATGCATTTGCTAATTTTCTGAATTTTGACAAGAAGAAAAGTTTTTACCTTAGGGCTTTTAACATCCTAAGCCCTAGTGGTTTGCACAACCACCTCCTTATGCACCCGGGTGCATGCAGATCGAGATCAACAACACTTCAAACCTGAAAAATCAAAAACAAAGAAAAGGGCAAAATAATATACAAAGATATATTTTCTGTTTCCTTTTTCTTTCTTTCTAAAATCTTTCCAATAAAACTTTAAAGCCTCTCAAACACGTTTTAAATACTCTTAATAATCAGCCACTCTTACTCCTTAATCACCAAAAACTTGGAACAATTTCTCCAAAATTTCTCGATTTTCAGAAACTTTTTGAAAATCAAATAAATACTTCACGAATGTAAATGGAACCTTAAACAAACTCAAGACAGAAAATTTAAAAACTGGAATTTAAATGGTACTCAGTAAATTTTAAAACATAAAACACTTTTTTCATTCCATGAAAAAAATTACAAGTTTTTTTAAAAAACTGAGACAAAGGGTCATCCACAAGTTGGAGCCTCCTTATATACTAGTAGATAGATGATTCTAGATTAAAAACCCTAACATATGAATTCCCCTAAAAGCCCTTGAAGGATATTCGGATATCCCTTTGAAGATGCTGATTTTGAATGAGGACTTGTGCTCCCATGTGATGTTGCAGGAGTGGTTCTTGTTTGATTGTGATCTTGGACGTTCATCTTAGCTTAGGGGGTACGCAATTCGTTGGATGGCTGTCCTGGTTGTCTTTTTGTCAAAAACGTGGGGCAGGGGAAGGCTGGGGTAGTCACATGGGTGAGTGTGAAAGAGATGTGTGAGGTGGGTTAGGATGTGATAACAAGGAATTAGCAAACTGGAGTTAATTAGGAGATTCCCCTTTGGATTGAGGGTTAATCAGATTTAGGGTTTGTAAGAGGATGAAGGATGAACAGGTCATGTTTGATCTTAGCTTATTTTTAAAATGGTGTTTACCACCAAAACCTTTGTTTAAACAGATTATAACTTAATTTATTTAAATTAAGTTGGGTGGAAAGCTGATGTGGAAGAAAGGTGGAGTATGATTGGTGGATGGAGTTGGGTGGGGTGACGTGGCAGTAGCTAAGTGGTGGGGGAAAGGTTTGTTGTCTGGTCAATAAAGGCCCCCCATTTATCTTCATATCTTCATTTTGTATTTTCAGCTTATAAATCCCCTATCCTTTGTTTTTTAACTTTCAACACTTGACAATTTTGGCACAATGTTTTTGTAAACTTGAAACAAGGACCATTTATGCAACTTCTTCATTTTCCAAGGACTGATTTTGCCATATCTTCAAACTTCAAGGCTTTGACTTGTTGATTGACTTCTTGGAGGACCATATTTGACAATTTAGATTTGATGAGGGACTAAATTTGCCAATTCTTCAAAGTTAAGGGTCCTTTTTGTAATTTTGACAAACTTTAGGGACCAAACTTGTAATTATGAAGATACAAGGGTATAAAGTGTCAATTCTTCAAACTTGGAGGACCAATCTTCAATATTCTTCAAATCTTCAAGGGTTTTCTTTGGAAAATTCCTCACTAGGGCTTGGTTCATCGTGCGGCTTCGTTTCCCGTGTTCGTTTTTGCGTGATTCTTGTGATCTTTTGTCATTTTCTCAATATCCGTACCTAAATTACACAAGCAACAAACACAAGCATATATTTGGGTATTTGTATGATATTTAATGCATTTTAAGTCCAAAAAGAACGATGAGACCATGTATAAAAGCCGTCTCATCACTTGTCCTTTCCACAACAATCGTTTACACCGATCATTCCGCGCTGAAGTACTTGTTGACAAAGCAAGATTCCAAACCAAGACTTCTTCGCTGGGTTTTGCTACTCCAAGAATTTAAAATCGAAATTCGCGATAAAAAAGGAGCTGAAAACCTAGCCGCGGATCATCTCAGTAGACTTGAGGATCCTTACCAGGGGGATCATCCGACCATAGAAATCAATGATTCTTTTCCCTTGGAAACCTTAATCTCTATCAACTCGACTGCTGATGAAACCCCGTGGTTTGCGGACATTGCAAACTACTTGGCGGGTGGAATTCTCGTTGACGGGTTAACATCCCAGAAAAAGAAGAAGTTCTTTAACGACATTAAGACTTACTTTTGGGATGACCCGTATCTATTCAAACAATGTGCTGATTTGATTATTCGCCGATGTGTTGATGTACCAACAGCTTTAGAAATCCTTGACGCTTGCCACAAAGGACCCACTGGTGGTCACTTTGGTCCCAACTTCACCGCCAAAAAAGTGTTTGATTCGGGATTTTATTGGCCCACCATCTATCGTGACGCTCACGATATGGTTAAACGATGTGATGCTTGACAAAAACAAGGCAAGATCACACATAAAGATGAGATGCCTCACAATTTCATACAAGAATGTGAAATCTTTGATGTTTGGGGTATCGACTTTATGGGGCCATTCCCTTCATCTAAAGGAAACAAATACATCCTTGTAGCCGTTGACTACGTTTCAAAGTGGGTTGAAGCTAAAGCTTTACCTACTAATGATGCAAGGGTGGTTTGTAACTTTTTGAAATCAATGTTCGCTAGATTCGGCGTTCCTCGTGCTATTATCAGTGACCGCGGGACTCATTTTTGCAACGATCAATTTGCAAGAGTCATGGCTAAGTATGGTGTCAATCACCGTCTTTCCACCGCTTATCATCCCCAAACTAATGGTCAAGCCGAGATATCCAACCGTGGATTGAAGCGAATTTTGGAGCGTACTGTGGGAGAGCATCGTGCCGCGTGGGCCGATAAGTTAGATGATGCTCTGTGGGCTTTCCGTACTGCTTATAAGACCCCGATCGGTTGTAAACCTTATCGTCTTGTGTACGGGAAAGCATGCCACCTTCCCATCGAGCTGGAACATAAGGCGCACTGGGCCTTGAAGTGGGCTAACCTTGACATCAACAAAGCCGGTGATCATCGCAAGACTCAACTCAACAAGCTCAACGAACTGAGGAATAAAGCTTATGAGAACTCGCTGATCTACAAAGAGAAGACGAAAATCCTTCATGACGCAAAAATCAAGAACCGAGAGTTCCACGTTGGTGATCAAGTCTTACTTTTTAACTCTCGGTTGAAGATATTCTCTAGCAAGTTGAAGAGCCGCTGGTCTAGTCCATTCACCGTCGCCAAAGTCTTTCCATATGGGACCATTGAGCTTTCTCAGCCAAATGGGCCCAATTTCAAAGTGAATGGCCAGCGCCTGAAGCTGTACTTTGGTGAGGACATCTCTCAGGAGATGATTCCACCCCTCACCACATTCCCCGTGAACTAATTTTGGGTCGAGTCAGGCTCGTGACTCGGTTATCAAAAACAAGCACTCCTCGGGAGGCAGCCCGAGTATCTATCCTTTTATGTTTTTACCTCCTAAGTGTAGGGGGACCTGTGTAGGTGTTTGTTTTTGTGTGGTGATGTGATTACAGGGACGAATGCACTCTTGGAACCTTTGAAGAATCGTGCTCCCGTGTTATCCGAAATCCGGTTCTATCTCTCAACTATAGTGATTCAATTTTCTTCATGCTCATAATTGAAATTGATCACTTTAGTCGTCTCTTCCTTAACTTGAGTTAACCAACGTGCACAATGTCCTAAGTGTAGGGGAAACTTTTCCCACATGCTTAAACATTGAGGACAATGTTTATCTTAAGTGTAGGGGGACTTCTATCGAAGTTTTAAGTGGACTTTTCCATGAAAATGCCTTCATTTAACCAGAAAATCATATTTTTCAACATTTTTCAAATTTTTTATTAACTTTGGCCATTTAGTTGTAATTTTTAAATTTTTGCTTTCATATGTATATATCCCGCAATAAAGTCAAAAATATTAATAAAGTGGTGTAGCTAGTTTAGAAGTCTTTGACATATTAGGCCCGTTGCGTTTATTTTGACTCAACTCGAATAGCTAGTATCCTTAACCATGTATACCATAATTGGTTTATTAGGCTAAGTATCCACGAGTCTCATTACTTGAGATTTTAAATTGTAGAGGACGAGAAATGATAGAGTCAATTATAAGTCGGTATTCTTGCACAAGCTCACTTGGTGTAATTATTTGCCTATTCTCCCATCACTTGCTAATAATTTATCTACAATAAGTAAGGTCGTACGATTTGAAAAGTTACTTAGCTTCTAGCCCAAGATCGTTTAAAAGTTGCTCGGTAATGATAAGAGTTCATAGCCAAGGCATAACTTAAGAAGCGGGGCGCGAAGATTGGCGAGTCCGAAAAGGCCCTAACAAGGCATGAGGATTCCATTTTATTGCTGAAGATCCAAAAGTGACGTGAAAAGCATTATTCCCAAAATCAATATGAAGGATCAAGACTCACGACAAAAAGCAATCAACTCCCATAAAGATCATGGAGAAGTCTATCCGAAAAGACACTAACAAGGTATGAGGATAAATAGATCCAAGTCCGAAAAGGAGGCGGATCGTTGTATCTCAAAATCCCAATTAGAGATTGAAGAAATAATCATGAAGTCGTGGTCAACAAAGTTGGAGTACCCCTCAAAAGTCTCCAAGTGAAGAAACTCTATTACGATGAGAAGACCATTATCTCAAGAACGTCTCTCAAGATATGAAGTATGAAGTATATGCCAAATATCGGCCCGAGAAAGGTCTCAAATCGTGAACCAAGTTATGCCAAGATATGAACTTTTTGATATCCCGAGAAGCAGTTTTAAGAGATTTTGTCCTTTAGCTAACTATTGATCAAATCGTCCTACTTTGCTTTCAGCCTAAATAAACTATCGAAATAAGTCCAAAAATGCATCTTCATGATCATTCTAAGTCAAAAATAAAATATAAGAGATACACCTAGGAATAAGGGAGTTTAAGCATATAATTAAGCCAGGTGTGTAAGTGTTTGATTTACTAATTTATAATAACAATGATCTCGTTTTTAAGCTTAGTTTGGGGAACGTGAAACTTGAGGGTGATAAATCTTCGCAGCACCAAAGCCCTAATGTAAGTCCTGGATCTCTTTGCAAGTTATTTCCATCCTTTTGTTTACTTTAAAGTTTTAATTTCTCTCAGTACTTTCCTTTATGTTTAGTAGTATATTAATAAGGCCAAGGTTGATTGATTATGAGAAAAGTGTAAATGTGCTTTGTCACTAAGCATTGCATGAGGGCATGGCAATGGTTAAGTGTAGGGGATTTGATAGGTGTGAAAACACCCATCCTTTTACCACTTAATTCTGGCTAAAGCAAGACCAAAACACGTATTTAATATCATTTGTTTGGAATTATGCGTGGTTTTTGTGTTTATTGTGTTTTCAGAGTCAACCGGATGAATATTGAAGAAAACATGGGATTGCACGGGTTTTATCAAAAGACTCAAGACGAAGTCTATTGCCCAAGAGATGCATAAAATCTGAAGTCATTGTGCCTATTTGAAGATTTATCGAAGAATAGAGCCAAAGATGGAAGATTCATATATGTCGAAGAACTCGAGTCTATTAAATAAAAGATTATAAGACGAGTTAGAATTATTCACCGACAATTCTCAAAAATCCAAAGTCGGAAACGTTTATTTAAAGAGACGAGAAGACTAGAGAAGGAAGAAGAAAAGAAGCCCAAAACCAAGCCCATTCAAAAAGCCCACAAGACTTGCCTATAAATAGGACTTTACTTCACAAAATTTGCACTTAGTTTTACACTTAGTTTTTTAGGTAGTTTTTAGTTTTTAGAGAGAGAAAGTTCTACACTTTCTCTCACTAGATTTCTTCTTTTTCTATTTCAAGATCAAAACTTTGTATTACTTTTCATCAATCAAGTTCAAGTTTCAAGCTTTTAATCTTTAATCTCATCCTTCCTTTCTTTGATTTTGATTGATTTTGGTACAAATCTCGTATGATCCGTGTTGTTCATCAATGATTTGTGCTTAAAAAGTTGATTACTTTTTATGTTTCCTTAAGTTTATACACGAATAAGCTTTAAGATCCTTGTGCTTATTGGCTTATTTGTTGATTTAGCTTATTTACTTTTTTTTAAAAGTTTTTATGAAAAGTTCATTTCTTTATTGATCCGATTTATAAGTTGTTTATTTTAAGCTTAGATAAAGTGTTCTTAGTGCTTATTTGATCAGCTTATTGTTGAATTCTAGCTTGTTCGGGAGTTAGCTTATTCCATAAGTTTATTTCCCTTGCTTAAGTTTCGGTTTAGCATAGTTTTCGGAAAGGGTAATTCCCTTTTCCGATCGGGTATTCCGACCAGGCACCATCCCTTCTTTTCGATCGTATGATCGGAAAAGGGTTTAGGTTTTTCTGATCTGCCCCTTTCACCACATTCCGATTGCAGCAAGTTTTCAGGATTCCGATTGGGCTTGTTTGTATATTCCGATTGTAGCAAGTTTACCAGATATTCCGATTGGTCCAGTTTGCAACACATTCCGATCATAAGATCGGAACACATTCCGATCACCTGCTTTTTGAATATTCCGATTAGCATTATTTTGTGTTATTCCGATTGGTGCATTTTTCCACTTTTCCGATTTGAGGTGTTTTATTCCGATCTTACTTTCTTTTAGTCTTTTCCAACTAAGTTCTTATTTTTTTACAAAGTTTTCCAAGAGTTAGTTTTTATTGAGTGTTCATTTATTTTTATAATAAAATCTTTAAGTTTTCAAACATTTATTTTTAAACTCGTTTCTTTGCTTTAATCTTTTAAAGCTTTAAGTTTACTCTTCGACACTTAATTAATTGTTATTAGTTTAAATAGATAAACAAACCAACATCTTTTTATTAACCAAGAACAAATCATTCCACTTAGAGTTGTAATCAATTCGAAAGGATATCGAGAGAATATAAGAACCCCAGTGAAACTCATTGTATCAACCACTCACCACAAAAATTGGGATTCATCTGCATCTTCAAGGAATAACCATAGGGCCAATGTTTCTTCTACATCATCCAACTCAGAGATAACCGAACTTACTCGCCAGATAGCTGAGATGAACAAAAACTTCTTAACCATGTCTACAAACCAATTTCAACAAGCTAAAGCTGTAGCAACTTCTTGTGAGATTTGTGAGGGTTCTCATTCATACACCGATTGTCCTTCTACTCTTGACAATCCAGAAAATGTGTATGCCGCCAACGGTAACTTTTCTACAGGAGGCTATCAAGCACGTCCTCAGGGAGACCGTAACTTGCTAAGTTATCGTTCAAAAAACTATCTATCTCCACCCGGTTTTCTCCTCAAAACCAAAACCAAAACAATTTCAACCGCAACAATCAAAGCCAACCTCGAGCTACCAATCAATATCAATCCCAATGAAACCCATATCCACCTCAAGGAAATAATTCAGCTTACCAAGCCCCACCACTCAATCAACCCACAGCATTGAACCAAGACCTCGAAGCTTACATGAGAACCAATAGAGAGATGGTGAAGAATCTTCAAATCCAATTCATTAACTTGAAGGGTGACATGGCAAAACAAGAGAACGATATTCGAGCCGAGCGAAGGAACGACATGGCGAAACAAGGGAATGCTCTTCAAGCTGATATGAGAAACTCTATGAGAAAACAAACGAATAACTTAAGGGATATGATGGCTAGTTTTTTCCCAAGTAATCAAGCCTTTGGATCAGGTTCTCTTCCAAGTAACACCGTTGCTAATCCAAGATGGGAGATGAAAGCAATCACCACTCACAGTGGAAAAGGTTTACAGTAACCCGAGCTTCCTAAACCTACACCGGTGATTGTGACAAAGGGAAACGAGTCTCCTTCTCCGGTTCCTCCACCTTTTATTTCTCCAAAACCTCCAACTTCTACTTCTACAATTCCACCACCCAAGGATGTGAGTGAGAATTCCATTCCAAAGCCTTCATCTCAACCTAATATACCTTATCCTTCAAGGTTGAGGAAAGAGAAATTGAAGAACAAGGATGATATTCAGGTTTCTAACTTTCTTAAAATGTTTAAACAACTGAATTTCAATATCTCCTTTGCTGAGGCTCTCACTCACATGCCAAAGTATGCCAAAATGTTTAAAGATCTTCTCAGTGATAAGGAGAAACTCCTCGATATCACTCAGACCCAACTTAATGAGAATTGCTCCACAGTGCTCTTAAGGAAATTACCAACCAAACTTGGTGATCCGGGTCGTTTATTGATTCCTTGCAACTTCCCCGGGGTAGAGAATTGTATGGCCCTAGCCGATCAAGGTGCTAGTATCAACTTAATGCCTTTAAGCGTTTGGAAACAATTGTCTCTACCCGAGCTAGTCCCCACACGAATGACTTTGGAATTAGCGAACCGTACGGTTGCTTATCCGGTAGGGATAACCGAACACGTCTTCGTTGGTGTCGACAAATTCACCTTTCCGGCGGATTTTGTTGTCGTTGACTACGAGATGGACCCCCGTGTTCCATTAATCTTCGGACGTCCATTCTTGAGGACCGGTCGCACTCTCATTGATGTAGCCGCGGGCGAATTAATCATGAGAGTTGGTGACGATAAAATCGTTTTCAACATGGGTAAACTTTCTAAGCAGCCTTCTGAAAATGAGAGTGTTAATTTCATTGACGTTCTTGATAAGGCTTGTGAAGAACATTTCAAAGACGCTTTTAAAAGTGGTTCTTCTTCTCTACCCATTGTTGAGACCGTTGCCTCTATTTCTCCCTCACTAACTCCATATGGAGAAAGTGATTTCCTTTTGAAAGAATTTGAAGCAACTTTGGGAGATGTTGATTTAAAATATGACGATTCTCCCCCCGATTGGGATGAAGACATTCGTACCATTGAGAAACTTCTCAATGAGGACCATATTTCTCCACCATCTCCTAAGGATATCTCTATCGATGATCCGAATTTGACTATGCCTTCCATCAAAAATCCTCCGGATTTAGAGCTTAAGGATCTTCCGTCTCATCTCGAGTACGTTTTCCTTGAAGACAATAGGAAGTCACCCGTCATCATCGCAAAGGACTTGAAAGAAGAAGAAAAATTTAGACTTATCAACGTGCTGAAGAATCATAAGAAATAGATTGCTTGGAAAATCTCCGATATTCGTGGAATTGATCCTATTTGCACAAATAAAATTCTCATGGAGGACGACTTTAAACCCACTATTCAAAGCCAAAGAAGGGTGAATCCCAAGATCCATGACGTTATCAAAAAAGAGGTTATTAAACTTCTTGATGCGGGAATGATCTACCCTATCTCAGATTCACCATGGGTTAGTCCGGTCCATTGTGTGCCTAAGAAAGGCGGAATCACCGTTGTGCCTAATGAAAACAACGAGTTGATTCATACTCGTCTCGTTACAGGGTGTAGAGTTTGTATTGACTATCGTAAACTCAATGATGCTACGAGAAAGGATCATTTTCCCCTTCCTTTTATGGATCAAATGCTTGAACGTCTAGCGGGTAATGACTATTGCTGCTTCTTAGACAGTTTCTCCGGGTATTTTCAAATTCTCATCGATCCCAAAGACCAAGATAAAACAACATTCACTTGTCCTTATGGAACATTTGCTTACAAACGAATGCCTTTCGGCTTATGCAATGCTCCTGGGACATTCCAAAGGTGTATGATGGCTATCTTCCATGACATGGTTGAATAAACCATGGAAGTCTTCATGGATGATTTCTCGGTCTATGGTGATTCTTTCTCTCGTTTCCTTGCCAATTTAGAACGCATGCTTAAGCGGTGTGAAGACACTCGCCTTGTTCTAAATTGGGAAAAATGTCATTTTATGGTAAAAGAAGGCATTGTGCTTGGACATAAAATCTCAAAAGTCGGTCTTGAAGTTGACCATGCTAAAGTGGATGTCATAGCCAAATTACCTCCATCTTCAACCGTGAAGGGTGTGAGAAGTTTCCTTGGTCATGCGGGCTTCTATCGTCGATTCATTCAAGATTTTTCTAAAATCACACACCCGATGACCCACCTCTTTGAAAAAGATACTCCTTTTATCTTTTCCAAAGTGTGTATTGACTCCTTCAATCTTCTTAAGGACAAGCTAACTAAGGCACCGGTCTTGGTTACCCCTAATTGGGAGCTACCTTTTGAATTGATGTGTGATGCTAGCGACTTTGCTATTAGAGCGGTTTTGGGCCAAAGAGTGAATAAACACTTAAAAACCAATCTATTATGCTAGCAAGACAATTATGGGGGCTCAATTGCATTATACCACTATCGAAAAAGAGCTTTTAGCTGTAGTGTATGCTTTTGAGAAGTTCTGCCCCTATCTTGTCCTTTCTACCACCATCGTGTACACCGATCATTCCACGTTGAAGTACTTGTTAACTAAGCAAGATTCTAAGCCAAGACTTCTTCGTTGGGTTTTGCTCCTTCAAGAATTCAACATAGAAATTCGTGACAAGAAGGGAGCCGAAAACCTAGCCGCGGATCATCTAAGTAGACTTGAGGATCCTTATCAAGGGGATCATCCGAATCAAGAGATTAATGACTCTTTTCCCCTTGAGGCCTTAATGTCTATCAACTCCAATCTTGATGACACCCCGTGGTTTGCGGACATTGCAAACTACTTAGCGGGTGGTATTCTCGTCGAAGGGTTAACCTCCCAACAAAAGAAGAAGTTCCTTAAAGATATTAAGACTTACTTTTGGGATGACCCTTATCTCTTCAAAAAATGTGCTGATCTGATTATTCACCGATGTGTTGATGGACCCGCAGCTTTAGAAATTCTTGAAGCTTGCCATAAAGGACCCACTGGTGGTCATTTTTGTCCAAATTATACCGTGAAGAAAGTGTTCGACTCTGGATTTTATTGGCCCACCATTTATCGTGATGCTCAAGAAATGGTTAAAAATTGTGATTCTTGCCAACGCCAAGGCAAGATCACACATAAAGATGAGATGCCTCAAAATTTCATACAAGAGTGTGAAATCTTTGACGTATGGGGCATCAACTTTATGGGGTCATTTCCATCATCTAAAGGGAACAAGTACATCCTTGTAGCCGTTGACTACGTATCAAAATAGGTTGAAGCTAAGGCTCTCCCTACGAACGATGCGAGGGTGGTTGTGACTTTTTAAAGAAGCTTTTTGCTCGATTTGGTGTTCCTCGTGCTATAATCAGTGACCGCGGGACTCATTTTTGCAATGATCAATTTGCTCGAGTCATGGCTAAGTACGATGTCAATCACCGTCTTTCCACCACTTATCATCCTCAAACAAATGGTCAAGCCGAGATATCTAACCGTGGATTGAAGCGAATTCTTGAGCGTACTGTAGGAGAGCATCGTGCCTCATGGG
This sequence comes from Glebionis coronaria, assembly GCA_025667525.1. NCBI lineage: Eukaryota > Viridiplantae > Streptophyta > Magnoliopsida > Asterales > Asteraceae > Glebionis > Glebionis coronaria. The sequence goes on from JANFOE010000333.1 coordinate 1,250,446, forward strand.
CCGATAAGTTAGATGATGCTTTGTGGGCTTTCTGTACCGCATATAAGACACCTATTGGTTGCACTCAATATCGTCTTGTGTACGGGAAGGCATGACACCTCCCTATTGAGCTGGAACATAAGGCGTACTGGCCTTGAAGTGGGCTAACTTCGACATCAACAAAGCTGACGATCTTCGGAAGATTCAACTCGAGCTCAACGAACTGAGGAATGAAGCTTATGAGAACTCATTAATCTACGAGGAGAAGACCAAGATCATCCATGATGCTAGGATTAAGAACTGAGAGTTTCACGTTGGTGATCAAGTTTTACTCTTTAACTCTCGGTTGTAGATCTTCTCGGGCAAGCTGAAGAGCCGTTGGTCTGGTCCATTCACCGTCGCCAAAGTCTTCCCATATGGCACCATTGAGCTTTCTCAGCTAAATGGGCCCAATTTTAAGGCGAATGGCCAGCGCGTGAAGTTGTACTTTGGTAAGGACATCTCTCATGAGATGATTCCATCCCTCACCACGTTTCCCTTGAATTAAGTTATGGGTCGAGTCAGGCTCGTGACTCGGTTAACAAAAACAAGCACCTCTCGGGAGGCAACCCGTGATCTATCCTTTACCGTTTTCATAATAAGTGTAGGGGGGAGCCTCGTATGTGTTTGTTGTCTTGTTTCTTCTTCTATGCAGGGATTTAAGCTTCAAAGATCCATTCTCGATGACTTTTGGCGAACCTTGATCCCGTGTACCCGTCTTCCCGGTTCTATCCTAAACTGTCGTGATTCAATATTTCATTTCTTATATGTTCACATTGAAATCACTATAGTTGTCCTTTCCTTAGCAAGATTTAAACAAAGTGCACAATGTCATAAGTGTAGGGGAGTTTACTCCCACATGCTTAAATATTAAGGACAATGTTTATATCAAGTGTAGGGGGGACTTGTATCAAACTAAGTGGGCTTTTCCATGAATTTGTCCACATTTTAACCGGAAAATCTAATTTTTCGACATTTTTCAAAAATTTTTATCTATTTTGGCCTAGTTGTATAGTAGTATTTTCCTTTGTTAGCGTTATTTACTTTCTTTGCTAAAATAAAAGTTTAATAAAAGTTGTTGATCCCAAACTTAGATCGATTTAGCTTTATGTATACGAGATTAGATCAAGTAATACACTTAGAGAAACCTTTGTATATGTATATGACAATCTAAGTGTTATGCGGAATTAACACTTAAACAAGAACACACAAGATGTAAACAAACTTTCACTTTGATTAATGATATCAAACTTGCTTACAATGAAAGTGTTTAACGTATGAAAACATATTATTGAACAATAACCTAAAGGTCTTCTTTTATAGACATAAGAAGCCTTGTACAATAATCTACGTATCAACTATTCTAGGTAAAGATAAATATAGAAAATACATTGTTGTTCCTATCTTTACTAGAAGTAATCTTGAATATAATAAACGTGTAGATCATATCCTTCCATCAGTGCTTGTCTTCAATGTGTCAACGCTTGACTTCTTCTTGTCAACGCTTGATCTGTCAGCGTTTGTTTTACTCCTGTCAACGCTTGTTTTACTGTAACACCCCATTTTGATAATGAAATGTCACACGTAATTATGGCGTGTCATCAAAGAATACAGGGATAAATGTATAAAACATTACATGACCATAGGGATAACCAGAATCAAACATCGGTTCCCAAACATAAACCCAAAACAAAATAAAGCAAAAGAAATGAATGAAAGACTAAACAAGAATAAGTATATGAAGGCAAAAGGAAAAGAAGTCTCTAGCAGCTTCCATCCTATGCACGTCCTCCAAATGCTCGAGTCTCTCCTAGGGTACCTGCCGTTTTGGGACATGGAAAGGAAAGTAACGGCTGAGCAAAACGCTTAGTGCACGGATATAGACATAGTATAAGTGACTAAAACATAATAGAGACTTAATAGCAGCGGAAATGTATAAGTCCTGGAAAACCTGGAACATGTTCATAAAACTGGTTTTATAGTTTGAAAAGCCTTATGTTTATCTTATGAAAACTGTTTAACATATTTTACCATTAGCCAATATTGGTCATGAAAATCCACCGTGCATGAATACTTGGAGGGGTGACCTCATCATGCAAATTAGAGGGGCTGCCTCTAATTTAATATATTGATTCTGGGTAGGAGGGATCAACTCCTTGTGAGGAACGCAAGGCACACACCACATTCACCATGAAATCCTGACTAAAACATGTAACTAGGATGCACCCATACGCCTCACATGATAAATATAATATAAATGGCCAAAAGCTGAAGGGACGACACGAGCAATCACTCCGCTGTGGTGAAGTCATAACATCAGTGCCTCTAATGTTATGGTTATGGTACCTCCATAACTAGGTGAAACTGGTCATGCATGTATATGGCTATAGGTAAACTTAACTAAACATAAGCAAATCAAACACATAACTTATACTACGGGAAAATAGTTGGCTGCATACGGGGAATCCTAATAAGGAAAGAATGTCTATACTGAAAGGACGGGAATCCGTACCTTATGTCCAGTGAACGAAGAAGATGAACCGAGAGGAATCCTACTTCCGTATCACTAATGCTACATAAATACATACATGAATAAGTATCTGCTTACTAAATACGTAACTGGTTTTATGTCATGTCTTAGCTTATTTTATATGTTCTTATCATGTTTTACTATTTAAAGCCTTAAACTGTGTGTATCTTATATTTTGGTTACTCTGATTAAGTATTTCTGGTATTTCATGTATTATTATACTTACTGCGTAATAATAAGTAACTTTCCAAAAATAGCAGGTTTCCAAAAATAGAAAGTTTCCAAAAATAGAAAGTTTCCAAAAATAGAAAGTTTCCAAAAATAGAAAGTTACAAAAAATAGAAAGTTTCCAAAAATAGAAAGTTTCCAAAAATAGAAATTTTCCAAAAATAGAATTACTGCTTAAAATAGATAAGTTTCTAAAAATAGAAAATTTCCATAAATAGATTAGCTGCCTTAATTAAATAAGTTTCCATAAACAGATTAGTTGCCTGAAATAAATAAGTTTCTAAAAATAGCAAGTTTCCATAAATAGATTAGCTGCCTTATTTAATTAAGTTTCTAAAAATAGAAAGTTTCCATAATTAGAAATAAGTTGGTTAAATAAGCTAAGTATATAAGCCTAAGTGTTTCCATGATTATTTTCTAAGTCATAAGATATAAGGTATAGTTTATTAATTATTTCATGTAATTAAAATAAACTATATGTTAAAATATTTAATTAAAGTATAACATGTTTTTAATTAAATAAGGTTAAATACTTAGGTTAAAACATGTATTATTATTTATTAATAATATAACCTAAGTCATGTTAATTAATTAATTATAACCATGGTTTTTAAATAATTAATTAATTATAAGTCTAAAATATAAAAATACTTAGGTTAATTAATTTCATGATTATTAATAATTAAAATAACCTAAGTCATGTTATTAAATTAATCATGTCATATTATTAATTTAATTTTAACATAAGATCATAAAAAAAAAACTAAACATACACCATAAACCGGATCTAGACTAAAAACCATGAACCGGACATGAAATCGACACCGTACCCCGAACCAAATCGGGGTACCCCTTGTCTTGATGCTGCCGTGAGACCCACACAAACCAACCGGGACCATATGGTCTCGGTGGTGGTCGGATGGCCAAACCGAAACCCTCTCGGGTTCGGTGTAGGCTGCGGCCAAAACAAACACCCCTTAAAACATTACATTTGATTTTATTAATTCCCAATTCATGTTAGATCTATGATCTAATTAGGTTTTATAAAAAAACATAACATGTTCTTAATTAATAAAAGATCAAATCAAAAGAAAAAGGTTTAAAAAGGATTTACCGAATACGTGGATCTAAAGAACGAGGAACAAACATGAACACCCACAACAATTCCAAGATCCAAGATCAACAAACACCCCTTTTGGTGTGTTTGAAGGTGGCGGCCAAAAGGAGAAAAAGAAGGAGGAGGAGGAGTTTTTAGGTTTCTGTAAAAATTCTCTGTAAAGAAAAATGAGTAGTGTAATTTACCTTAACCTCCTTTTAGTAAAAATTGATGGGCTAAGCCCATCCTCCCTCCCTAATTTCGTGGTAATGAGGCCCACAAGGGGTAACCCAAATGTTTTTCCGTGTCTAAAATATTGGTGTGTTCTCGTGTGTTCTCGTGTTCGTGTTTTACATGTTTTAATTAGTTATCGATCGTGACTTAATATATTTATTCGTGTTCATAATAAATATATATACATAATTAATATTAGCCCGTGATTTAATTACGTTCATGATTTCATGATCGCATGTTCGTGATTAATTATTGTTTAAATAATTATTGCGTGTTCGTGCGTAATAAATACTTATCGTGTTCTAACACGTACGTAATACGTAAAATCCTAACACGTAAACGTAATCGTACTATAAAAGGAAAGTTTTAATCTAGTACGTACGATCTTAAGGGTACTATTCATGGTAAAAGCATGCGGGTTTTACAACTCTTCCCCCATAAAAAGAATAATTCGTCCCTGAATTATAGATAACGTAACTGAAAGAGAAACATACCCGAATCAAACTGAGAGGGTATGTAAGATAAATTAACGTACAGGTGACATGGTAGAAGGAACGTGAAACGTGACATGTCTTGAAAGGACATGGAACGTGACGTGGCTGAAAGGACATATCTAATTGATAAGTGAAAAACGGATAAGAAGTTCGGATGAACTTGTCCGCTTCCAAGTGGCCTCCCTCTTGTAACGGTTCCTTCAGAAAATCTTGACACTAAAGATAAATCCTGGTCCTCCTGACCTTGACTTGGAATCCGAAGAAATTCTTGGTTATTTACGGAAGGTAGATCCCCTAAATTCGATCGAGGAAAATAAGAGTTAACGTGCAAGGTTAACTGAAACGTTACGACGAAAGACAATCTGACTTAACTGTTAACTAGAAACGATGCGCGAGACATAAAGAAACGTAGTACGTGAAAAATTTTGAACGTGATACGTGAAAATTTTTTAACGTGCTACGTGGAGATATGACGAGTGTAGTATAAGTAAACATATCGTGATCCATGATACGTGTAACATATCTTGATCATGATATGAGGAACGTGGAATGAATATGACATGTGAAACATATCGTGAACAGAGAATATAATGGCGGTAACGCCAAACGCTACTAGGTGAGACATAGAATATGACGAGAAACGTCTATCTGAGGATAGGTAGTTATACTAAACTTGGGTCTGGTCTCCCAAGTTCTTGCAAAACTTCCCAAAATGAGAAAAATGAACTTAACATCGTAAGCCGAGATACCATAGTGTCATGAACGCGAGCGCGAAAGCAATTCGTGGAATGAAGACGTGAATTAAATAAGGAGCACAATTGCGAATCTTTTTCTGACCCGATAACTGAGGGATTGCCAAGTGATCGGATGAGCCTTGGTTGGAACATGTCTGATCAATCTGTTGGTTCTGAAATCCTTGCGGATGTAAGGATTTTGCAGACTTGATCAAACTGTTTGCAATAACTCAGATAGCATCATGTTTCTTCTGAGTTTGCGTTAATCTGGTAACCAAAATCCGTGGAGATCTTGTCACATTTCAATTCACAATTTCAGATGATGAAAACATCCCAGTTTGTTGGTGTCCTATCTTAACCTGTTGGTATGTCAGGTACCTAGATATGAACGTAACTGTATCTTGCTTCGTAGAACTTGATACATAGGAGTTTGCGAAACTCTGAGTCTCTGAATCTAGACTTCTCCTAGCGTAGGATTTTCTAGAACGCCTAATGTAGTGTAGGGTTCACTCCTTTACGCATAAGCTGAGTCATGGTAAGATTAACCGTAGAAATCCATGTGATTCAGCTTGTCACTATAATCAAACAGAATTGATATTGGAAAAATTTTCTAGGGTAAAATTTCTCTTGTCATAAAATTTGCGACATAGTGCGGATATGGTCTTCCTGTTCTTCTCTCGGCTTAAAGGAAATCAGGTTATCCTTAATGAAAACACTGATGAATTTACTATGAGTTCATGGAAACTCATTCTTATAATGCCGTTGGAGCATTTAAGAGACTAACTCAAAATCATAAATCTAGCATGACCGAGTCGTGAACGAATAGCAGTCATGTACATGTCCTGCTCTTTTACTCGTCACTATTGGCAGCTTGATCATGAGTTCGATCTTGGAAAATTGATCAACACTATAAGGTCGATTGGACATGTTGTCAATACGTGGAGGAGAATAACGGTCACGAATGGTGATTTGTTTAAATCGACGGTAGTCGACACATAATCTCATGGTACCATCCTTCTCCTTGTAGGTTCTTCTGGAATGTATGGGAAGATTTTGGAATAATCAACTGGCTATGCGTAGAAGGACTTAAGTAGTCGTGTTTTACTGACAGGTAGAAAATTTTAGCGACCATGGCTAACAACGCACATGCTTGGAAAGCATAGATAATTTGTACAGATTTTCCTGATGGAAAATCAAGCTGAATGTATTCAGGAGCCTGAACATTACTATACATAATTATGAATTGTAGCATGGTGTGCTGTTCATAGTCCATAATTAGGATAAAATTCATCTCGTGTCTGTCCGAGGAAATGCGTTAGCAGCTTGGATCTCATCATTAAACTGAAGGAAAACCTTCGTATGTGTGGGAATACGAAAGCGTCCTTCATGGTCATGAATATATGAACTATGGTGGAAGAAATGAAAGTGACATCGGCAACGTGACAGTTCTCACTGATGCGCCGATAATGGTATTGAAATTCTTGTGGCCTGATTTATACATGGCACAACAAAATAGATATACCCTTGGAGGGTACCCTGAATTTCTTAGAAACGTTCCATAGTTGGACATGAGTCATGTGTCTTGACTCGTTTCTTGGAACTATAAGAATGACATATGTCTTGACTGGTGTCTTGACATGTGTCTTCAGGAGGTATACGTGAGACATGTGTCTTGACTGATGTCTTGACATGTGTCTTCCGAAAGTATACGTGAGACATGTGTCTTGACTGATGTCTTGACACGTGTCTCGAGATGTGAAACAAATAGAACTACAAATATTAGGTTATTATGCCAGAATTGGCGGATCGGTTGGACTACTGATCATTTGTATTATGATCACGTCCGCGGCCGGAGCCTCTGTTGCGATTTCTAGGATAGTTGTTGTCATAGTAGTGGTTACTATCGTCCTGTCTGTCAGTTCCATGATGGTCATTCTCATGACCGTGATTCATGTACTATTCAGCTAAGTGGCCGGCTGGTACCGGTTTGCACTCATATGGCTGAAATGACAGTCGAATGACGTGTGACATGTAACTAAGAATTAGGGGCAATGATTGATGGGAATCATCTGATGGTGAAGCATCTTCTCGTCCAATTGCTTTGCTCCGACGCCTTTATCTTCGTCTAGTAGGATCTCCAGGTTGTGAACAGCATCCGCATCTCGTAGCATCTCCGAACGTTAGCAGCATCAACCTTTAGTAACATCTCCAAGTTATGAGCGGCATCAGAATATCAGCAACAGAAAATACGCCTGAGGTGATTCAGAATCGACTAGCGAATACTCGTGAAGTATTGCAAGTGGAATATACATGGATTAAGGTACGTGTAATACACATGAAATACGGTACGTGGAGTACACGTGGAATGCACATGAAATGATCGGTATGGGGGTCGATCATTTGTCATGATTTAAGGAAAGTATATCGGTTAAACGGTTAGGAAAACCATCATGATAACCTGGCAGTATTAGCATAGACATCATTCTGGTTGTAACGGAAACGTTAAAGTGTGGTTACACAAAATTCAACGATGATTTGCCTGACAGCATGATCAATGAAAAGCAACCATGACTATCATGAAAGCAGAATTCAATGAACTCCAACAATGTCTTGCAGGACAACGTAAATAACAAAAGAGGCGTAAAACAATAATCAACATGAAGGCGGAATTATCATGAAGAAACATGAATCCATCCATCACGAAGAAGTGTATAACATAATTAGCATGAAACTGAAGTTAACCATGACCGTATGAAAACATACTTGACATAAAAACATAATAACTTATGAGGGGACATGAAAAAAAAATTTATGCCTATTTAAATCATGAGAAAAATTTTATGCATGAAAACAGTGCATGAATGCGTAATGTAGTTCATAAAAACCTTTTATATGTGCGAGGGGACGCCTATGGGTCGGTCCCAAAACAAAAGACATGGAGAGGGGACGCCTATGGGTCGGTCCCAAAATTAAAAGTTTCGATAAAAGCACATGCGACTAAATAGGGCCAGTCCTGTACCAACCATTACTTAGTCATAATCCCTGCAACAATGATACATGAAACATAAATAAATGAAACTCATATGTCAAATCTTATCAGGAAAAAAAAAATTTATGTGACTAATTATGAACTACTGGGGTTCAGTCCACATAACCACAGTTCACGAGGAACATTATGCATGAAACAATGACACATAACTAAATATGAATGACGGTTGTCCATCCATATTAGCAAAACAATATCGATGAAAACATCAAGGTTAAAACCTCAAGGTGCTGAAAACATCATGGTTAAAACAACAATGCGATGAAAACATCAATACGTAGAATAACGAACGTTGGCTTAGGAAGCTCCTAGTGACTACCCACTAGTCACAGGTCGGGTTTTAGAGCCTACAGGTCGAAGAATTGGCTCTGATACCATAATTGTAACACCCCATTTTGATAATGGAATGTCACACGTAATTATGGCGTGTCATCAAAGCATACAAGAATAAATGTATAAAACATTACATGACCATAGGGATAACCGAAATCAAACATCGGTTCCCAAACATAAACCCAAAACATAATAAAGAAAAAGAAATGAATGAAAGACTAAACAAGCATAAGTATATGAAGGCAAAAGGAAAAGAAGTCTCTAGCAGCTTCCATCCTATGCACGTCCTCCAAATGCTCGAGTCTCTCCTAGGGTACCTGCCGTTTTGGGACATGGAAAGGAAAGTAACGGCTGAGCAAAACGCTCAGTGCACGGATATAGACATAGTATAAGTGACTAAAACATAATAGAGACTTCATAGCAGCGGAAATGTATAAGTCCTGGAAAACCTGGAACATGTTCATAAAACTGGTTTTATAGTTTGAAAAGCCTTATGTTTATCTTATGAAAACTGTTTAACATATTTTACCATTAGACAATATAGGTCATGAAAATCCACCGTGCATGAATACTTGGAGGGGTGACCTCATCATGCAAATCAGAGGGGCTGCCTCTAATTTAATATACTGGTTCTCGGTAGGAGGGATCAGCTCCTTGTGAAGGATGCAAGGCACACACCACATTCACCATGAAATCCTGACTAAAACATGTAACTAGGATGCACCCATACGCCCCACATGATAAATATAATATAAATGGCCAAAAGCTGAAGGGACGCCACGAGCAATCACTCCGCCGTGGTGAAGTCATAACATCAGTGCCTCTAATGTTATGGTTATGGTTATGGTACCTCCATAACTAGGTGAAACTGGTCATGCATGTATATGGCTATAGGTAAACTTAATTAAACATAAGCAAATCAAACACATAACTTATACTACGGGAAAACAGTTGGCTGCATACGGGGAATCCTAATAAGGAAAGAATGTCCATACTAAAAGGACGGGAATCCGTACCTTATGTCCAGTGAACGAAGAAGATGAACTGAGAGGAATTCTACTTCCGTATCACTAATGCTACATAAATACATACATGAATAAGTATTTGCTTACTAAATACGTAACTGGTTTTATGTCATGTCTTAGCTTATTTTATATGTTCTTATCATGTTTTACTGTTTAAAGCCTTAAACTGTGTTTATCTTATATTCTGGTTACTCTGATTAAGTATTTCTGGTATTTCATGTATTATTATACTTATTCCGTAATAATAAGTAACTTTCCAAAAATAGCAGGTTTCCAAAAATAGCAGGTTTCCTAAAATAGAATGTTTCCAAAAATAGAAAGTTTCCAAAAATAGAATGTTTCCAAAAATAGAAAGTTACCAAAAATAGAAAGTTTCCAAAAATAGAAAGTTTCCAAAAATAGAAAGTTTCCAAAAATAGGAAGTTTCCAAAAATAGAATTACTGCTTAAAATAGATAAGTTTCTAAAAATAGAAAGTTTCCATAAATAGATTAGCTGCCTTTATTAAATAAGTTTCCATAAACAGATTAGTTGCCTGAAATAAATAAGTTTCTAAAAATAGCAAGTTTCCATAAATAGATTGGGTGCCTTATTTAATTAAGTTTCTACAAATAGAAAGTTTCCATAGTTAGAAATAAGTTGGTTAAATAAGCTAAGTATATAAGCCTAAGTGTTTCCATGATTATTTTCTAAGTCATAAGATATAAGGTATAGTTTATTAATTATTTCATGTAATTAAAATAAACTATAGGTTAAAATATTTAATTAAAGTATAACATGTTTTTAATTAAATAAGGTTAAATACTTAGGTTAAAACATGTATTATTATTTATTAATAATATAACCTAAGTCATGTTAATTAATTAATTATAACCATGGTTTTTAAATAATTAATTAATTATAAGTCTAAAATATAAAAATACTTAGGTTAATTAATTTCATGATTATTAATATTTAAAATAACCTAAGTCATGTTATTAAATTAATCATGTCATATTATTAATTTAATTTTAACATAAGATCATAAAAAAAATAAAACTAAACATACACCATGAACCGGATCTAGACTAAAAACCATGAACCGGACATGAAATAGACACCGTACCCCAAACCAAATCGGGGTACCCCTTGTCTTGAACCAAATCGGTGGTGGTCGGATGGCCAAACCGAAACCCTCTCGGGTTCGGTGTAGGCTGTGGCCAAAACAAACACCCCTTAAAACATTACTTTTGATTTTATTAATTCCCAATTCATGTTAGATCTATGATCTAATTAGGTTATATAAAAAACATAACATGTTCTTAATTAATAAAAGATCAAATCAAAAGAAAAAGGTTTAAAAAGGATTTACCGAATACGTGGATCTAAAGAACGAGGAACAAACACGAACACCCACAACAATTCCAAGATCCAAGATCAACAAACACCCCTTTTGGTGTGTTTGAAGGTGGCGGCCAAAAGGAGAAAAAGAAGGAGGAGGAGGAGTTTTTAGGTTTCTGTAAAAATTCTCTGTAAAGAAAAATGAGTAGTGTAATTTTCCTTAACCTCCTTTTAGTAAAAGTTGATGGGCTAAGCCCATCCTCCCTCCCTAATTTCGTGGTAATGGGGCCCACAATGGGTAACCCGAATGTTTTTCCGTGTCTAAAATATTGGTGTGTTCTCGTGTGTTCTCGTGTTCGTGTTTTACGTGTTTTAATTAGTTATCGATCGTGACTTAATATATTTATTCGTGTTCGTAATAAATATATATACGTAATTAATATTAGCCCGTGATTTAATTACGTTCATGATTTCATGATCGCATGTTCGTGATTAATTATTGTTTAAATAATTATTGCGTGTTCGTGCGTAATAAATACTTATCGTGTTCTAACACGTACGTAATACGTAAAATCCTAACACGTAAACATAATCGTACTATAAAAGGAAAGTTTTAATCTAGTACGTACGATCTTAAGGGTACTATTCATGGTAAAATCATGCGGGTTTTACAACTCTTCCCCCCTAAAAAGAATAATCCGTCCCCGAATTATAGATAATGTAACTGAAAGAGAAACATACCCGAATCAAACTGAGAGGGTATGTAAGATAAATTAACGTACAGGTGACATGGTAGAAGGAACGTGAAACGTGACATGTCTTGAAAGGACATGGAACGTGACGTGGCTGAAAGGACATATCTAATTGATACGTGAAAATCGAATAAGAAGTTCGGATGAACTTGTCCGCTTCCAAGTGGCCTCCCTCTTGTAACGGTTCCTTCAGAAAATCTTGACACTAAAGATAAATCCTGGTCCTCCTGACCTTGACTTGGAATCCGAAGAAATTCTTGGTTATCTACGGAAGGTAGATCCCCTAAATTCGATCAAGGAAAATAAGAGTTAACGTGCAAGGGTAACTGAAACGTTACGACGAAAGACAATCTGACAACTGTTAACTAGAAACAATGCGCGAGACATAAAGAGACGTAGTACGTGAAAAATTTTGAACGTGATACGTGAAAATTTTTGAACGTGCTACATGGAGATATGGCGAGTGTAGTATGAGTAAACATATCGTGATCCATGATACGTGTAACATATATTGATCATGATATGAGGAACGTGGAATGAACATGACATGTGAAACATATCGTGAACATAGAATATAATGGCGGTAACGCCAAACGCTACCAGGTGAGACATAGAATTTGACGAGAAACGTCTATCTGAGGATAGGTAGTTATACTAAACTTGGGTCTGGTCTCCCAAGTTCTTGCAAAACTTCCCAGAATGAGAAAAATGAACTTAACATCGTAAGCCGAGATACCGTAGTGTCATGAACGCGAGCGCGAAAGAAATTCGTGGAATGAAGACGTGAATTAAATAAGGATCACAATTGCAAATCTTTGTCTGACCCGATAACTGAGGGATTGCCAAGTGATCGGATGAGCCTTGGTTGGAACATGTCTGATCAATCTGTTGGTTCTGAAATCCTTGCGGATGTAAGGATTTTGCAGACTTGATCAAACTGTTTGCAATAACTCAGATAGCATCATGTTTCTTCTGAGTTTGCGTTAATCTGGTAACCAAAATCCGTGGAGATCTTGTCACATTTCAATTCACAATTTCAGATGATGAAAACATCCCAGTTTGTTGGTGTCCTATCTTAACCTGTTGGTATGTTAGGTACCTAGATATGAACGTAACTGTATCTTGATTCGTAGAACTTGATACATAGGAGTTTGCGAAACTCTGAGTCTCTGAATCTAGACTTCTCCTAGCGTAGGATTTTCTAGAACACCTAATGTAGTGTAGGGTTCACTCCTTTACGCATAAGCTGAGTCATGGTAAGATTAACCGTAGAAATCCATGTGATTCAGCGTGTCACTGTAATCAAATAGAATTGATATTGGAAATATTTTCTAGGGTAAAATTTCTCTTGTCATAAAATTTGCAACATAGTGCGGATATGGTCTTCCTGTTCTTCTCTCGGCTTAAAGGAAATCAGGTTATCCTTAATGAAAACATTGATGAATTTACTATGAGTTCATGGAAACTCATTCTTATAATGCCGTTGGAGCATTTAAGAGACTAACTCAAAATCATAAATCTAGCATGACCGAGTCGTAAACGAATAGCAGTCATGGACATGTCCTGCTCTTTTACTCGTCACTGTTGGCAGCTTGATCATGAGTTCAATCTTGGAAAAGTGATTAACACTATAAGGTCGATTGGACATGTTGTCAATACGTGGAGGATAATAACGGTCACGAATGGTGATTTGTTTAAATCGACGCTAGTCGACACATAATCTCATGGTACCATCCTTCTCCTTGTAGGTTCTTCTGGAATGTATGGGAAGATTTTGGAATAATCAACTGGCTATGCGTAGAAGGACTTAAGTAGTCGTGTCTTACTGACAGGTAGAAAATTTTAGCGACCATGGCTAACAACGCACATGCTTGGAAAGCATAGATAATTTGTACAGATTTTCCTGATGGAAAATCAAGCTGAATGTATTCAGGAGCCTGAACATTACTATACATAATTATGAATCGTAGCATGGTGTGCTGTTCATAGTCCATAATTAGGATAAAATTCATCTCGTGTCTGTCCGAGGAAATGCGTTAGCAGCTTGGATCTCATCATTAAACTAAAGGAAAACCTTCGTATGCGTGGGAATACGAAAGCGTCCTTCATGGTCATGAATATATGAACTATGGTGGAAGAAATGAAAATGACATCGGCAACGTGACAGTTCTCACTGATGCGCCGATAACGGTATTGAAATTCTTATGGCCTGATTTATACATGGCACAACAAAATAGATATACCCTTGGAGGGTACCCTGAATTTCTTAGAAACGTTCCATAGTTGGACGTGAGTCATGTGTCTTGACTCGTTTCTTGGAACTATAAGCATGACATATGTCTTGACTGGTGTCTTGACATGTGTCTTCAGGAGGTATACGTGAGACATGTGTCTTCCGAAAGTATACGTGAGACATGTGTCTTGACTGATGTCTTGACATGTGTCTCGAGATGTGAAACAAATAGAACTACAAATATTAGGTTATTATGCCAGAATTAGCGGATCGGTTGGACTACTGATCATTTGTATTATGATCACGTCCGCGGCCGGAGCCTCGGTTGCGATTTCTACGATAGTTGCTGTCATAGTAGTGGTTACTATCGTCCTGTCTGTCAGTTCCATGATGGTCATTCTCATGACCGTGATTCATGTACTATTCAGCTAAGTGGCCGGCTGGTACCTGTTTGCACTCATATGGCTGAAATGACAGCCGAATGACGTGTGACATGTAACTAAGAATTAGGGGCAATGATTGATGGGAATCATCTGATGGTGAAGCATCTTCTCGTCCAATTGCTTTGCTCCGATGCCTTTGTCTTCGTCTAGTAGGATCTCCAGGTTGTGAACAGCATCCGCATCTCGTAGCATCTCCGAACGTCAGCAGCATCAACCTTTAGTAACATCTCCAAGTTATGAGCGGCATCAGAATATCAGCAACAGAAAATACACCTGAGGTGATTCAGAATCGACTAGCGAATACTCGTGAAGTATTACAAGTGGAATATACATGGATTAAGGTACGTGTAATACACATGAAATACGGTACGTGGAGTACACGTGGAATGCACATGAAATGATCGGTATGGGGGTCGATCATTTGTCATGATTTAAGGAAAGTATATCGGTTAAACGGTTAGGAAAACCATCATGATAACCTGGCAGTATTAGCATAGACATCATTCTGGTTGTAACGGAAACGTTAAAGTGTGGTTACACAAAATTCAACGATGATTTGCCTGACAGCATGATCAATGAAAACCAACCATGACTATCATGAAAGCAGAATTCAATGAACTCCAACAATGTCTTGCAGGACAACGTAAATAACAAAAGAGGCGTAAAACAATAATCAACATGAAGGCAGAATTATCATGAAGAAACATGAAACCATCTATCACGAAGATGTGTATAACATAATCAGCATGAAACTGAAGTCAACCATGACCGTATGAAAACATACTTGCCATAAAAACATAATAACTTATGAGGGGACATGAAAAAAAATTTATGCCAATTTAAATCATAAGAAATATTTTATGGATGAAAACAGTGCATGAATGCGTAATGTAGTTCATAAAAACCTTTTATATGTGCGAGGGGACGCCTAAGGGTCGGTCCCAAAATTAAAAGTTTCGATAAAAGCACATGCGACTAAATAGGGTCAGTCCTGTACCAACCATTACTTAGTCATAATCCCTGCAACAATGATACATGAAACATAAATAAATGAAACTCATATGTCAAAACTTATCAGGAAAAAAAATTTTATGTGACTAATTATGAACTACTGGGGTTGAGTCCATATAGCCACAGTTCACGAGGAACATTATGCATGAAACAATGACACATAACTAAATATGAATGACGGTTGTCCATCTATATTAGCAAAACAATATCGATGAAAACATCAAGGTTAAAACCTCAAGGTGCTAAAAACATCATGGTTAAAACAACAATGTGATGAAAACATCAATACGTAGAATAACGAACCTTGGCTTAGGAAGCTCCTGGTGACTACCCACTAGTCACAGGTCGAGTTTTAGAGCCTATAGGTCGAAGCCTTGGCTCTGATACCATAATTGTAACACCCCATTTTGATAATGGAATGTCACGCGTAATTATGGCGTGTCATCAAAGCATACAAGGATAAATGTATAGAACATTACATGACCATAGGGATAACCGGAATCAAACATCGGTTCCCAAACATAAACCCAAAACATAATAAAGCAAAAGAAATGAATGAAAGACTAAACAAGCATAAGTATATGAAGGCAAAAGGAAATGAAGTCTCTAGCAACTTCCATCCTATGCACGTCCTCCAAATGCTCGAGTCTCTCCTAGGGTACCTGCCGTTTTGGGACATGGAAAGGAAAGTAATGGCTGAGCAAAATGCTAAGTGTACGGATATAGACATAGTATAAGTGACTAAAACATAATAGAGACTTAATAGCAGCGGAAATTTATAAGTCCTAGAAAACCTGGAACATGTTCATAAAACTGGTTTTATAGTTTGAAAAGCCTTATGTATCTTATGAAAACTGTTTAACATATTTTACCATTAGCCAATATAGGTCATGAAAATCCACCGTGCATGAATACTTGGAGGGGTGACCTCATCATGCAAATTAGAGGGGCTGCCTCTAATTTAATATACTGGTTCTGGGTAGGAGGGATCAGCTCCTTGTGAAGGATGCAAGGCACATACCACATTCACCATGAAATCCTGACTAAAACATGTAACTTGGATGCACCCATACGCCCCACATGATAAATATAATATAAATGGACAAAAGCTGAAGGGACACCACGAGCAATCACTCCGCCGTGGTGAAGTCATAACATCAGTGCCTCTAATGTTATGGTTATGGTACCTCCATAACTAGGTGAAACTGGTCATGCATGTATATGGCTATAGGTAAACTTAATTAAACATAAGCAAATCAAACACATAACTTATACTACGGGAAAACAGTTGGCTGCATACGGGGAATCCTAATAAGGAAAGAATGTCCATACTGAAAGGACGGGAATCCGTACCTTATGTCCAGTGAACGAAGAAGATGAACTGAGAGGAATCCTACTTCCGTATCACTAGTGCTACATAAATACATACATGAATAAGTATTTGCTTACTAAATACGTAACTGGTTTTATGTCATGTCTTAGCTTATTTTATATGTTCTTATCATGTTTTACTGTTTAAAGCCTTAAACTGTGTTTATCTTATATTCTGGTTATTCTGATTAAGTATTTCTGGTATTTCATGTATTATTATACTTACTGTGTAATAATAAGTAACTTTCCAAAAATAGCAGGTTTCCTAAAATAGAAAGTTTCCAAAAATAGAAAGTTTCCAAAAATAGAAAGTTTCCAAAAAAAGAAAGTTACCAAAAATAGAAAGTTTCAAAAAATAGAAAGTTTCCAAAAATAGAAAGTTTCCAAAAATAGAAAGTTTTCGAAAATAGAAAGTTTCCAAAAATAGAATTACTGCTTAAAATAGATAAGTTTCTAAAAATAGAAAGTTTCCGTAAATAGATTAGATGCCTTAATTAAATAAGTTTCCATAAATAGATTAGCTGCCTGAAATAAATAAGTTTCTAAAAATAGCAAGTTTCCATAAATACATTAGCTGCCTTATTTAATTAAGTTTCTAAAAATAGAAAGTTTCCATAATTAGAAATAAGATGGTTAAATAAGCTAAGTATATAAGCCTAAGTGTTTCCATGATTATTTTCTAAGTCATAAGATATAAGGTATAGTTTATTAATTATTTCATGTAATTAAAATAAACTATAGGTTAAAATATTTAATTAAAGTATAACATGTTTTTAATTAAATAAGGTTAAATACTTAGGTTAAAACATGTATTATTATTATTAATAATATAACCTAAGTCATGTTAATTAATTAATTATAACCATGGTTTTTAAATAATTAATTAATTATAAGTCTAAAATATAAAAATACTTAGGTTAATTAATTTCATGATTATTAATAATTAAAATAACCTAAGTCATGTTATTAAATTAATCATGCCATATTATTAATTTAATTTTAAAATAAGATCATAACAAAATAAAACTAAACATACACCATGAACCGGATCTAGACTAAAAACCATGAACCGGACATGAAATCGACACCGTACCCCGAACCAAATCGGGGTACCCCTTGTCTTGATGCTGCCGTGGGACCCACACCAACCAACCGGGACCATATGGTCTCAGTGGTGGTCGGATGGCCAAACCGAAACCCTCTCGGGTTCGGTGTAGGCTGCGGCCAAAACAAACACCCTTTAAAACATTACTTTTGATTTTATTAATTCCCAATTCATGTTAGATCTATGATCTAATTAGGTTTTATAAAAAAAACATAACATGTTCTTAATTAATAAAAGATCAAATCAAAAGAATAAGGTTTTAAAAGTATTTACTGAATACGTGGATCTAAAGAACGAGGAACAAACACGAACACCCACAACAATTCCAAGATCCAAGATCAACAAACACCCCTTTTGGTGTGTTTGAAGGTGGCGGCCAAAAGGAGAAAAAGAAAGAGGAGGAGGAGTTTTTAGGTTTCTATAAAAATTCTCTGTAAAGAAAAATGAGTAGTGTAATTTACTTTAACCTCCTTTTAGTAAAAATTGATGGGCTAAGCCCATCCTCCCTCCCTAATTTCGTGGTAATGGGGCCCACAAGGGGTAACCCGAATGTTTTTCCGTGTCTAAAATATTGGTGTGTTCTCGTGTGTTCTCGTGTTCGTGTTTTATGTGTTTTAATTAGTTATCGATCGTGACTTAATATATTTATTCGTGTTCGTAATAAATATATATACGTAATTAATATTAGCCCGTGATTTAATTACGTTCATGATTTCATGATCGCATGTTTGTGATTAATTATTGTTTAAATAATTATTGTGTGTTCGTGCGTAATAAATACTTATCGTGTTCTAACACGTACGTAATACGTAAAATCCTAACACGTAAACGTAATCGTACTATAAAAGGAAAGTTTTAATCTAGTACGTACGATCTTAACGGTACTATTCATGGTAAAAGCATGCGGGTTTTACAACTCTTCCCCCCTAAAAAGAATAATTCGTCCCCGAATTATAGATAACGTAACTGAAAGAGAAACATACCCGAATCCAACTGAGAGGGTATGTAAGATAAATTAACGTACATGTGACATGGTAGAAGGAACGTGAAACGTGACATGTCTTGAAAGGACATGGAACGTGACGTGGCTGAAAGTACATATCTAATTGATTAGTGAAAAACGGATAAGAAGTTCGGATAAACTTGTCCGCTTCCAAGTGGCCTCCCTCTTATAATGGTTCCTTCAGAAAATGTTGACACTAAAGATAAATCCTGGTCCTCCTGACCTTGACTTGGAATCCGAAGAAATTCTTGGTTATCTATGGAAGTAGATCCCCTAAATTCGATCAAGGAAAATAAGAGTTAACGTGCAAGGGTAACTGAAACATTACGACGAAAGAGAATCTGACTTAACTGTTAACTAGAAACGATGCGCGAGACATAAAGAAACGTAGTACGTGAAAAATTTTGAACGTGATACGTGAAAATTTTTGAACATGCTACATGGAGATATGGCGAGTGTAGTATGAGTAAACATATCGTGATCCATGATACGTGTAACATATCTTGATCATGATATGAGGAACATGGAATGAACATGACATGTGAAACATATCGTGAACATATAATATAATTGCGGTAACGCCAAACGCTACCAGGTGAGACATAGAATATGACGAGAAACGTCTATCTGAGGATAGGTAGTTATACTAAACTTGGGTCTGGTCTCCCAAGTTCTTGCAAAACATCCCAGAATGAGAAAAATGAACTTAACATCGTAAGCCGAGATACCATAGTGTCATAAACGTGAGCGCAAAAGCAATTCGTGGAAGGAAGACATGAATTAAATAAGGAGCACAATTGCGAATCTTTGTCTGACCCGATAACTGAGGGATTGCCAAGTGATCGGATGAGCCTTGGTTGGAACATGTCTGATCAATCTGTTGGTTCTGAAATCCTTGCGGATGTAAGGATTTTGAAGACTTGATCAAACTGTTTGCAATAACTCAGATAGCATCATGTTTCTTCTGAGTTTGCGTTAATCTGGTAACCAAAATCCGTGGAGATCTTGTCACATTTCAATTCACAATTTCAGATGATGAAAACATCCCAGTTTGTTGGTGTCCTATCTTAACCTGTTGGTATGTCAGGTACCTAGATATGAACGTAACTATACCTTGCTTCTTGATACATAGAAGTTTGCGAAACTCTGAGTCTCTGAATCTAGACTTCTCCTAGCGTAGGATTTTCTAGAACACCTAATGTAGTGTAGGGTTCACTCGTTTACGCATAAGCTGAGTCATGGTAAGATTAACCGTAGAAATCCATGTGATTCAGCGTGTCACTGTAATCAAACAGAATTGATATTGGAAATATTTTCTAGGGTAAAATTTCTCTTGTCATAAAATTTGCAACATAGTGCGGATATGGTCTTCCTGTTCTTCTCTCGGCTTAAAGGAAATCAGGTTATCCTTAATGAAAACACTGATGAACTTACTATGAGTTCATGGAAACTCATTCTTATAATTTCGTTGGAGCATTTAAGAGACTAACTCAAAATCATAAATCTAGCATGACCGAGTCGTGAACGAATAGCAGTCATGGACATGTCCTGCTCTTTTACTCGTCACTATTGGCAGCTTGATCATGAGTTCGATCTTGGAAAAGTGATTAACACTATAAGGTCGATTGGACATGTTGTCAATACGTGGAGGAGAATAACGGTCACGAATGGTGATTTGTTTAAATCGACGGTAGTCGACACATAATCTCATGGTACCATCCTTCTCCTTGTAGGTTCTTCTGGAATGTATGGGAAGATTTTGGAATAATTAACTGGCTATGCGTAGAAGGACTTAAGTAGTCGTTTCTTACTGACAGGTAGAAAATTTTAGCGACCATGGCTAACAACGCACATGCTTGGAAAGCATAGATAATTTGTATAGATTTTCCTGATGGAAAATCAAGCTGAATGTATTCAGGAGCCTGAACATTACTATACATAATTATGAATCGTAGCATGGTGTGCTGTTCATAGTCCATAATTAGGATAAAATTCATCTCGTGTCTGTCCGAGGAAATGCGTTAGCAGCTTGGATCTCATCATTAAACTGAAGGAAAACCTTCGTATGCGTGGGAATACGAAAGCGTCCTTCATGGTCATGAATATATGAACTATGGTGGAAGAAATGAAAGTGACATCGACAACGTGACAGTTCTCACTGATGCGCCGATAATGGTATTGAAATTCTTGTGGCCTGATTTATACATGGCACAACAAAATAGATATACCCTTGGAGGGTACCCTGAATTTCTTAGAAACGTTCCATAGTTGGACATGATTCATGTTTGACTCGTTTCTTGGAACTATAAGCATGACATATGTCTTGACTGGTGTCTTGACATGTGTCTTCAGGAGGTATACGTGAGACATGTGTCTTGACTGATGTCTTGACATGTGTCTTCCGAAAGTATACGTGAGACATGTGTCTTGACTGATGTCTTGACATGTGTCTCGAGATGTGAAACAAATAGAACTACAAATATTAGGTTATTATGCCAGAATTGGCGGATCGGTTGGATTACTGATCATTTGTATTCTGATCACGTCCGCGGCCGGAGCCTCGGTTGCGATTTCTAGGATAGTTGTTGTCATAGTAGTGGTTACTATCGTCCTGTCTGTCAGTTCCATGATGGTCATTCTCATGACCGTGATTCATGTACTATTCAGCTAAGTGGCCGGCTGGTACCGGTTTGCACTCATATGGCTGAAATGACAGTCGAATGACGTGTGACATGTAACTAAGAATTAGGGGCAATGATTGATGGGAATCATCTGATGGTGAAGCATCTTCTCGTCCAATTGCTTTGCTCCGACGCCTTTGTCTTCGTCTAGTAGGATCTCCAGGTTGTGAACAGCATCCGCATCTCGTAGCATCTCTGAACGTCAGCAACATCAACCTTTAGTAACATCTCCAAGTTATGAGCGACATCAGAATATCAGCAACAGAAAATACGCCTGAGGTGATTTAGAATCGACTAGCGAATACTCGTGAAGTATTGCAAGTGGAATATACATGGATTAAGGTACGTGTAATACACATGAAATACGGTACGTGGAGTACACGTGGAATCCACATGAAATGATCGGTATGGGGGTCGATCATTTGTCATGATTTAAGGAAAGTATATCGGTTAAACGGTTAGGAAAACCATCATGATAACCTGGCAGTATTAGCATAGACATCATTCTGGTTGTAACGGAAACGTTAAAGTATGGTTACACAAAATTCAACGATGATTTGCCTGACAGCATGATCAATGAAAACCAACCATGACTATCATGAAAGCAGAATTCAATGAACTCCAACAATGTCTTGCAGGACAACGTAAATAACAAAAGAGGCGTAAAACAATAATCAACATGAAGGCGGAATTATCATGAAGAAACATGAAACCATCTATCACTAAGAAGTGTATAACATAATCAGCATGAAACTGAAGTTAACCATGACCGTATGAAAACATACTTGACATAAAAACATAATAACTTATGAGGGGAATTGAAAAAAAAATTTATGCCAATTTAAATCATGAGAAAAATTTTATGCATGAAAATAGTGCATGAATGCGTAATGTAGTTCATAAAAACCTTTTATATGTGCGAGGGGACGCCTATGGGTCGGTTCCAAAACAAAATACATGGCGAGGGGACGCCTATGGGTCGGTCCCAAATTAAAAGTTTCGATAAAAGCACATGCGACTAAATAGGGCCAGTCCTGTACCAACCATTACTTAGTCATAATCCCTACAACAATGATACATGAAACATAAATAAATGAAACTCATATGTCAAAACTTATCAGGAAAAAAAATTTCATGTGACTAATTATGAACTACTGGGGTTCAGTCCACATAGCCACAGTTCACGAGGAACATTATGCATGAAACAATGACACATAACTAAATATGAATGACGGTTGTCCATCCATATTAGCAAAACAATATCGATGAAAACATCAAGGTTAAAACCTCAAGGTGCTGAAAACATCATGGTTAAAACAACAATACGCTGAAAACATCAATACCTAGAATAACGAACGTTGGCTTAGGAAGCTCCTGGTGACTACCCACTAGTCACAGGTCGAGTTTTAGAGCCTACAGGTCGAAGCCTTGGCTCTGATACCATAATTGTAACACCCCATTTTGATAATGGAATGTCACGCGTAATTATGGCGTGTCATCAAAGCATACAAGGATAAATGTATAAAACATTACATGACCATAGGGATAACCGGAATCAAACATCAGTTCCAAAACATAAACCCAAAACATAATTGTGACACCCTAGAACCGAGGTCATTAACGATACCCTAAATTACGCTAAATTTTGAAATTTTTAATAAATTTTAATTTCTATATTTATAAGTATTTTGGTTAAAGCCGATGTTCGAGGTTAAAATTTTTACGATTGACGATTCAAGAAGGACGATGACGATTACGATCCCGAGGGATGCCCAATTTTATATAATTATTGACGATTTATCGATAATGTAATTTTTCGAGAATTTTATTTACGGTTCGTGTTAAGTTGAGTCGAGTGAGTTTTATAGCCTTCCGAGTGCATTTAAAGTATCCCAAAAATATTTTGGAGTGTTCGGGAAGATTTCCGACTCCCGTAAAATTTTCAAAATTGACTAATGAGTCGAACCCGCAAAGTTTTGAGGACGTTTTTAACTTAAGGCCAAAAGAAACCTTTATTTACCATTTGGTCCCTCCCAATACACAAAAAAGCCCCAAAATGACACAAACACAAACACATAGTTTCATTTCACCAAAAACAATCAACTCTCTCCCTCTCTTGCTCCTATAGCAGACGGACACCCCCAAACCACCAAGAACACCATCAAAATTTTTTTTCACTTGATTTTCATTAAAATTAAGGTTAGACCACATCTAATCTTGTCATTCCCTACATTTCTATGTACTTAAATCCCACATGCATTCAAGTAAATTTTCCAAAAATTTTCATGATGATCCAAATTCGTTTTTGAGGCTAATTATTGTAATGCATGTTAAATTCATGTGTTATGGAAGCATAATCACCAATAAAACCCACCAAAATTCATTTGGTTGTGGTGATTGGGTCACCCAAACCCCACGGCACAAGGGGTGTTTGGAGAGCCATGGTGGTTGATGGATTTTGAGCTTTTCCTTGTGTTTGGTTTAGTGTTTAATGATGTTTAACATAGGTTTAGGTGATTGCATGTTTGGTTTCTTTGATTTTTGATTTTGAGATTGGTTGATCAATAGGGGTAGGACTGAAATCTTGTGTTTGGATATGTTTAGGGAGGCTTAGGATGATGCCTAGTGGTGGTTAGAAGGTTTGAAATCGAGTCTAAGCATGTTTTTGGAGTAGCCAAATTTAGGCAGAAACTTTGAGGTCATTTCATAAAAATTATTTTTCTTCCAGGTCTTGAAAGCTAAATGTAGTTATAGAGGGTCTTTTTGTCTTTAATTTGGTATAAGGTAGAGCCCGTGACTCAAAACGAGCTAGAAGTTATGAGGTTTTAAAGATCGAGTACCGGGAGACGAGGACTTTCATAATCCGAATTTATGTAAAGTTTTA
Source organism: Glebionis coronaria (assembly GCA_025667525.1). Taxonomy (NCBI): domain Eukaryota; kingdom Viridiplantae; phylum Streptophyta; class Magnoliopsida; order Asterales; family Asteraceae; genus Glebionis; species Glebionis coronaria. Next base: position 1,274,986 of record JANFOE010000333.1, read on the forward strand.
GTCAAATCCCGAGGATCACAAGTATGAATTGGTAAATGGTCGAGTGTCAAAATTTGGTCCCAAACCTGTATAAATGGGTCTATAAGTTGACTTAGGAGTCAAAGAAGTCAAAGGTACTTTTCATATAGGTCCAAGAGGTCAAAATTGGTCGAAGTACAATTTCAGCCCGTAAAATGTAGTTTTTGAAAAGCGTTGAGTAACGAGTCGTAAAAGTAAAAACTTTTATTGGGCTTAAAAACATGTCATCTACAGGTCTTATAGGATTTTTGAGAATTTTGTCAAATTTTATAAGTATGGTTAAATAAGGTAAAACAGCCCGTACTTTAGTCAAGTACCGGCGAGAATGAGTAAAAATGGATAACGTAAATAGTAAGAACGAATGGTATAAAATGAGTAATGCTTGTTGTATTGTTTTTGGCGTGAGTTATATTTGTCCTAAGTGACTAGTACTTATGTATTTTATACAGTACCGTAAGATATTTGAATGAGAATACTCATTACGCGTTATTTGTGATAGGTGTTGATTTACCCGGGCATCCGTAACATCGTCAGTGATCATCCCTCGAACTACCGACTACTTAAGATATAAGGTGTGAATTTATAGCCTCGCTTATATTTATTTCAAATTGTTTTACCCGCGAGGGAAATGCATGCTAGTGTTTAAAAGGAACGTATATCATGAATGATTGTTAGACCCGAAAGTTGCCTTAGAAATTGTGTTGAGTACCAAAGTTGCAAAAGTCCCTAAAATCATGAACTATTAACTATTGTCCTGCCCTCGAGTAGGGGGAAATAGCCGCTTATGCAATTTGTAGTACTACGGGGTTAACGACCCAATGCTAGCCGAGAAGCTGTACGTTGAGTAAGTTCTGCGGTAGATTATTTTGTATGAGAGATAAGGTATAATTGCAACTGATGCCTTTAGAAGGGGCACTGGTTTCATCTGAATCACGCCGGTATTTATTACACGGGTGATTGAGTTAACGGATTAGTGTCATGAGCTTAAACACAATTGTCAGTATCCTGATTATAGATTGTTTGATCGACAAGTCTATAAATGATCACGAATGGTTTTTATTTTATATACGTTCAAATGGATTGTAAAACCTATGAATTCCACTCAACGTTTTCGTTGACCAAATTTTTGGCATGTGTTTCAGGTAACCGCTGAAGTGTAGAATGGAGCATGCATGGGATGGATGTTGTGTGTATGGCTTGGAGTCCGCTTGTTTTTCCTCCTTTTCCTACTTAAACAATTTTTAAGTTTAATGTCATGTTGTTGTAAACTGAAATTCTTGGGTTGAGATTCATGGGGACCGAAAACGCTAAACTCTGTTGTACCAAATTGGGGTTGGAAAAACCATGGACATGTATCATCTAACAATTTTAAATTTCAAGTTTTAAGTTGACGTCTTTTTAGCGTCGTTTGATATACCTTGTGTGCAATGAATACTGTGTAGCACCCATTGTTGTAGTTCCGCTGCGCATAGCAATTGTAGGGGTGTTACAGATTGGTAATCAGAGCCACGAGTTATAGAGAACTAGGTCGTTTTTTTGAAAATCCTAAACTATAACTCTTGGTGTCATAAGAAATGGTCCAAGCACACACAACTATCCTGCATGGCTCCGGTAAGATTTATTGTTGTATTTATGGCATTTGACGTATACTTTTGAGTGAAGTATATATGTGGGTAATTATTACGTAAGTATGGAATTACTATATGTAGACGTTGAATTTTACGTGGAATATCCGACATCGTAATTTTTGTATTAATCATGCATGAGCATCATATTATTACATTTCGGGCATATGTACCACCTTTGCATTGCATTCGCATGCATGTATTTATAACTATTGTATAATTACTTATGTACCCTCCGAAATTCGCTGTTATTGCAGGAATGGCCGAGGTACCGCCTAATGATAACGGAAACGATTACGTCGTAGGTCACGAAGGGGGACCGTTTCCTCCGAACCCGCCGGACAATGATAATGGATGGATCGCTCCAGAAGACGAAATAGGGCCGGAAAACGACAATGACGAAAGCGAGGTGGACAATTTTAGCATCAGTAGTGACGAGAGTGAGGATTCCGAAGAAGAGCCCGAGGAGCTAATGGACGATGGCATTCCCGAGAATGCTGTAGGCCAGACCGAACCTGATTTGTTTCAATCCCCGAATTCGCCGAAGGGTTATGAAGTACCACCAACCGGTCGATATGAGCAGCAACCCTTTAATCGCCCGATGGACAATTGTAAGGATTATTTGAGAACAGTGCCAGGATTGGTTAGAGTAAGTAATGGGAGCAGTGGAGAGTCCAGCAAATCATCCAAGTCGCCATCGATTCATGAGAATATTGCAAGGGTCTACTTTCCGAGACCAAGACACTACTGGGATCCCGCAGGTCGTTTGGGGAGGATGGAAAGGTTGATGTATGAGCGGTTTGTAGTTGAGACTAGGGTAATTAAGAGGTTTGACGAGAATGAAAGGGAACACCAAAGACTGTTGGAAAGGACTGCAAGAATTGAGTATGATGGAAATGTGAACAAAAGTGACATCAACAGTTTAAGATCGATGGTTGCAAATTTGAGCGCTAGTCTTGACCGTGTTAGGGAGGATCAAGTGAGGTTGTCGAGGATGCAGAGTTGGGAGCATCGTGTGAGAGCAGCATTGCCCCCGGATTGGAGATTCGTGGACGATTTGGAGATGGAGGCAAATGACTTCATGATTCAGCCGCCTACTAGAGGTGCTTGTATTACGGTGGGAAGTCAGGTAGCGATTGAGTGTGGATCCACATCAGGGACGAAAAAGGAAACGGAATGTGGGCCGGATGAGAAAGGAAAGAGAAAAATGGATGATGTGGATGAGGACGATAGTGATGAGGAACCTGAGGAAGACGACGACGAGCCGCCATCCAAGAGGCCGTGTGGATCACCACATGCCTAGTTACTTGTTTTGTATTTTCTTTGATCATTGTAATAGAACTGTTTTAGACTTTTGTATGATGGTATTATGACGAGAAACTCAAGTACTTGAAGTTTTGTGGTGAACGATTGTAGTGGCAATACTTGTCACGATTTTGGTTAATTATCAATACAATCTATGTTACCTTTCATGATCTGTGATATGTCTTAAATTTGATCTTTTGTGATGTGAATTGATGAATATTAGTAACTCCGTAGTGATGTGTTGTTGTAGGTATATTATGTCTGGGAAACTTGATATGTATACTTACATTGTTTTTCTATTTTCCCTGTCTTGCAGAAAGAGATATTCGATAACACCATGCCTCCAAAGTTGACCGCCGATCGTGTTAACACCATGATTCAGGAAGCTATAGCAAATGCGTTGGAAGCGGACCGAGCCGGGAGAAATCAGGACCAGGGAAGGAACGCGGGGAGACAGCAAGCCCCGAGAGTGTGTACCTATTCTAGCTTTATGAAGTGCGGTCCCACGCAGTTTCGTGGAACGGGTGGAGCTTTAGAACTTAGACGATGGTTGGAAAAGGTTGAAAGTACGTTCGAAATCAGTGGTTGTGCAGAAGCGGATAAAGTGAAGTTTGCAGCTGCTACGTTTCTTGATGATGCGTTAAGTTGGTGGAATACCCAGGTAGCTACGGTTGGATTGGCTGTAGCGAATGCAAGGACGTGGAATGCGACAAAAGCTCTGTTGACTAAGAAGTTTTGCCCAGAAGAGGAATTGGGGCAATTGGAGGATGAGTTGAGGCATTTGACCTGGAAGAACAACGATATAGCTGCCTACACCAGGAGATTCAATGAATTAAGCCTTTTGTGTCCAGATATTTTTGCCAATGATGCCAAGAAAATGAAACAATACATTAAGGGTTTATCCAGCAATATTAAAGGTGAAACAACTTCGTCAAAACCTGGATCGTTTGATGAAGCGGTTCAGATGGCACACGCATTGATGGACGTCAAGCTCCAGGACAAGCAGAACTCCATTGCTGAAGGCAACAAGAGGAAATGGGAAGCGGCACAAGGCAATCTATCCCAAGGCCAGAACCGAGGTGGAAATCGAAACAACCATGGGCCGAACCGAAATCAGCAGTATAACCAGAGAAGGAATGAAGGGATGAGGGCAGTGACGAACCCTAGAGGTGTAAAAGTGAATCCCCATTGTGGTAAGTGCAATTTGTATCATGTTGGGAATTGCCCGCCTGCATGCGGCAAGTGTGGGAAGGCAGGTCATAGGACGTCGGGTTGCCGAACGGGAGGAGTAGCCACTGGGGCTAATGCTATTAGGACGAGAGGATGTTATGGTTGTGGAGAAAGGGGTCATGTGCAAGTGAATTGCCCGAAGGCAGGAAACAAGCGGGGAGGTAACAACGCGGCTGCTGTGTATCAAGTGGGAACGGCTGATAAACCACAGGGTCCTAATGTGGTTACCGGTACGTTTTTGCTAGACGCTTGTTATGCTAGTATTTTGTTTGATTCTGGCTCCGACAAGAGTTTTGTAGATGTTAAATTTAGTCGTCATATTGATAGAGAACCGGTGTTATTAGCGACTAGTTATAACGTTGAGTTAGCCGATGGAAAAATTGTTAGTACGAATTCTATACTGAAAGGGTGTACCTTGAAGTTAGGAAATTACGCTTTTAAAATCGACTTGATGCCCATAGAGCTAGGATCGTTTGACATGATTGTGGGAATGGATTGGCTAATGGCGCACAGTGCTATGATCGTTTGTGGCGAGAGATTGGTTCAGATTCCGTTGAGGAATAAAGTTTTGACGGTAAAGGGCGACAAATGCACTTCTCGTTTGAAAGTGATTTCCTGTTTGAAAATGATGAAGTACGTAGACAGCGGATGCGATGTGTTTTTGGCACAAGTTTCGAGTGATGGTGATTTAGAGGCAAGGATTGAAGAGGTACCAGTTATTTGCGAGTATCCGGAAGTTTTTCCAGACGAGTTGTCGGGTTTACCGCCTGCCCGTGAGGTCGAGTTTCGAATTGATTTAGTACCAGGAGCTGCGCCGGTTGCACGTGCACCTTATCGCTTAGCACCATCTGAGTTAAAGGAGTTATCGGATCAATTGAAGGAATTGATGGACAAAGGATTTATTAGGCCGAGCTCATCGCCTTGGGGAGCGCCAGTGTTGTTCGTGAAGAAGAAAGATGGTTCGTTCCGAATGTGTATTGACTATAGGGAACTCAATAAGCTGACGGTTAAGAATCGGTACCCATTGCCGAGGATTGACGATTTGTTCGATCAATTGCAAGGTTCTAGTGTATACTCAAAGATCGATTTAAGATCAGGGTATCATCAACTGCGTGTGAGAGAGGAAGATATTCCTGTAACTGCCTTTCGTACGCGGTATGGACACTTTGAATTTCGAGTGATGCCGTTTGGGTTGACAAACGCGCCTGCTGTATTCATGGACCTTATGAATCGCGTGTGCAAGCCGTATCTAGATAAGTTTGTTATTGTTTTCATCGACGATATACTTATTTACTCTAAAAGTAAGGAGGAGCACGAGAAGCACCTGAGGAAGATTTTGGAGTTGTTAAGGAAGGAGAAGCTGTATGCAAAATTCTCGAAGTGTGAGTTTTGGTTGGAATCAGTGCAGTTCTTAGGTCACGTGATCGATAGTAAGGGAGTTCGTGTGGATCCCGCCAAGGTCGAAGCAATCAGGGAATGGTCAGCACCGACGACGCCGACTGAAGTTCGACAATTCCTTGGTTTAGCGGGGTATTATCGAAGGTTTATTGAAGGATTTTCGTTGATTGCAAAACCATTGACAAGGCTTACCGAAAAGAATAGGGTGTATGAATGGGGAATTGAGGAAGAACTTGCTTTCAAAACGCTTAAGGATAAGTTATGTTCCGCGCCGATATTGTCATTGCCTGAAGGAACCGAAGACTTCGTAGTGTATTGTGATGCGTCTCATAAGGGTTACAGAGCGGTATTAATGCAACGTGAAAAGGTGATAGCTTACGCGTCGAGGCAACTAAGGAAGAATGAGGAGAACTACACGACGCACGATTTGGAATTAGGAGCTGTAGTTTTTGCGTTGAAGTTGTGGAGACACTATTTGTATGGGACAAAGTGTATTGTATTCACTGACCACAAGAGTTTGCAACACATTTTAGATCAAAAGGAGTTGAATATGCGACAGAGACGATGGGTTGAACTACTGAGTGATTATGACTGCGAAATTCGCTACCACCCTGGGAAGGCGAATGTTGTAGCGGATGCACTGAGTAGGAAGGAACGGGAGAAACCTTTGAGGGTTAGAGCTTTAGTGATGAGTGAGAGCGTTGACTTAACCGAAACTATACTGAAAGCTCAAGAGAGAGGACTAATGAAAGGGAATGTTAAAGCCGAAAATTTGGGACGAATGTTGAAACCTCTTTTCGTGATTAGGTCTGACGGACTGAGATATTTTGAGAATCGGATTTGGTTACCACTGTGTTCATCTGAGGAAGGAAAGCCTGGAGTTCGAGAATTGGTTATGAATGAGTCGCATAAGTCGAAGTATTCGATACATCCTGGATCGGATAAAATGTACCACGACCTGAAGAAAGTTTATTGGTGGCCGAATATGAAGGCGGATATTGCTCGTTACGTCAGTAAGTGTTTGACTTGCGCGAAGGTTCAAGCAGAACATAAGAAACCATCTGGATTGTTGGTACAACCAGAGATCCCAGAATGGAAATGGGAGAAAATCGCTATGGATTTCGTGACGGGTTTACCTAGGACTCCTAGTGGATGTGATATGATATGGGTAATTGTGGATAGGTTAACGAAATCTGCTCATTTCTTACCTATGAAGAAGACGGACAGCATGGAAAAACTCGCCAGCGTGTACGTGAAGGAGATCGTCTGTAGACATGGAGTGCCGTTATCGATCATTTCGGATCGCGATAGTAGATTTATGTCGGAATTTTGGAAATCGCTTCAACGTGCGATGGGAACTGAATTGAGTTTAAGCACGGCTTATCACCCGGAAACTGACGGCCAGAGTGAACGAACTATTCAAACGATGGAGGACATGCTCCGAGCATGCGTGATTGATTTTGGAGGAAGTTGGGAACGCCACTTGCCTCTAGTGGAATTTTCGTATAATAATAGTTATCATGCGAGTATCAAGGCAGCACCATTCGAAGCATTGTATGGAAGGAAGTGTAGATCGCCTGTGTGTTGGAGTGAAGTAGGGGAAAGTCAATTGACTGGACCCGAAATGGTTTTAGAAACGACGGAGAAGATCGTGCAAATCAAGAACCGACTACTTGCTGCGAGAAGCCGACAGAAGAGTTATGCCGATAACCGAAGGAAACCGTTGGAGTTTGAAGTTGGAGATATGGTTATGCTCAAGGTATCGCCGTGGAAGGGTGTAATTCGTTTTGGGAAGAAAGGAAAGTTGAGTCCGAGGTATATTGGACCATTTAAGATCGTTGAACGGATTGGACCAGTAGCGTACAAATTAGAATTGCCGAGCGAGCTTAGTGCTATTCACGACACGTTTCACGTATCGAACCTGAAGAAGAGTTTGGCGGATAAGGAATTGGTGATTCCTTTGGACGAGATTCGACTAGACGACAAAATGCATTTTGTGGAAGAACCTGTGGAAATTATGGACCGAGAGGTCAAGCGGTTGAAGCGTAGTAGGATTCCTATTGTGAAAGTCCGATGGAATTCTAAGCGTGGACCGGAATACACTTGGGAACGTTAGGACTTTTTCAAGGAAAGGTATCCTCATCTGTTCCAGTAAGACGAAATGTGAGTACAAGAAGAGGCGAGCGCCGGGACGTCGCTCTCTTTAAGGAGGGGTGGATGTGACACCCTAGAACCGAGGTCATTAACGATACCCTAAATTACGCTAAATTTTGGAATTTTTAATAAATTTTAATTTCTATATTTATAAGTATTTTGGTTAAAGCCGATGTTCGAGGTTAAAATTTTTACGATTGACGATTCAAGAAGGACGATGACGATTACGATCCCGAGGGATGCCCAATTTTATATAATTATTGACGATTTATCGATAATGTAATTTTTCGAGAATTTTATTTACGGTTCGTGTTAAGTTGAGTCGGGTGAGTTTTATAGCCTTCCGAGTACATTTAAAGTATCCCAAAAATATTTTGGAGTGTTCGGGAAGATTTCCGACTCCCGTAAAATTTTCAAAATTGACTAATGAGTCGAACCCGCAAAGTTTTGAGGACGTTTTTAACTTAAGGCCAAAAGAAACCTTTATTTACCATTTGGTCCCTCCCAATACACCAAAAAGCCCCAAAATGACACAAACACAAACACATAGTTTCATTTCACCAAAAACAATCAACTCTCTCCCTCTCTTGCTCCTATAGCCGACGGACACCCCCAAACCACCAAGAACACCATCAAAAAAAATTTTCACTTGATTTTCATTAAAATTAAGGTTAGACCACATCTAATCTTGTCATTCCCTACATTTCTATGTACTTAAATCCCACATGCATTCAAGTAAATTTTCCAAAAATTTTCATGATGATCCAAATTCGTTTTTGAGGCTAATTATTGTAATGCATGTTAAATTCATGTGTTATGGAAGCATAATCACCAATAAAACCCACCAAAATTCATTTGGTTGTGGTGATTGGGTCACCCAAACCCCACGGCACAAGGGGTGTTTGGGGAGCCATGGTGGTTGATGGATTTTGAGCTTTTCCTTGTGTTTGGTTTAGTGTTTAATGATGTTTAACATAGGTTTAGGTGATTGCATGTTTGGTTTCTTTGATTTTTGATTTTGAGATTGGTTGATCAATAGGGGTAGGACTGAAATCTTGTGTTTGGATATGTTTAGGGAGGCTTAGGATGATGCCTAGTGGTGGTTAGAAGGTTTGAAATCGAGTCTAAGCATGTTTTTGGAGTAGCCAAATTTAGGCAGAAACTTTGAGGTCATTTCATAAAAATTATTTTTCTTCCAGGTCTTGAAAGCTAAATGTAGTTATAGAGGGTCTTTTTGTCTTTAATTTGGTATAAGGTAGAGCCCGTGACTCAAAACGAGCTAGAAGTTATGAGGTTTTAAAGATCGAGTACCGGGAGACGAGGACTTTCATAATCCGAATTTATGTAAAGTTTTAGTCAAATCCCGAGGATCACAAGTATGAATTGGTAAATGGTCGAGAGTCAAAATTTGGTCCCAAACCTGTATAAATGGGTCTATAAGTTGACTTAGGAGTCAAAGAAGTCAAAGGTACTTTTCATATAGGTCCAAGAGGTCAAAATTGGTCGAAGTACAATTTCAGCCCGTAAAATGTAGTTTTTGAAAAGCGTTGAGTAACGAGTCGTAAAAGTAAAAACTTTTATTGGGCTTAAAAACATGTCATCTACAGGTCTTATAGGATTTTTGAGAATTTTGTCAAATTTTATAAGTATGGTTAAATAAGGTAAAACAGCCCGTACTTTAGTCAAGTACCGGCGAGAATGAGTAAAAATGGATAACGTAAATAGTAAGAACGAATGGTATAAAATGAGTAATGCTTGTTGTATTGTTTTTGGCGTGAGTTATATTTGTCCTAAGTGACTAGTACTTATGTATTTTATACAGTACCGTAAGATATTTGAATGAGAATACTCATTACGCGTTATTTGTGATAGGTGTTGATTTACCCGGGCATCCGTAACATCGTCAGTGATCATCCCTCGAACTACCGACTACTTAAGATATAAGGTGTGAATTTATAGCCTCGCTTATATTTATTTCAAATTGTTTTACCCGCGAGGGAAATGCATGCTAGTGTTTAAAAGGAACGTATATCATGAATGATTGTTAGACCCGAAAGTTGCCTTAGAAATTGTGTTGAGTACCAAAGTTGCAAAAGTCCCTAAAATCATGAACTATTAACTATTGTCCTGCCCTCGAGTAGGGGGAAATAGCCGCTTATGCAATTTGTAGTACTACGGGGTTAACGACCCAATGCTAGCCGAGAAGCTGTACGTTGAGTAAGTTCTGCGGTAGATTATTTTGTATGAGAGATAAGGTATAATTGCAACTGATGCCTTTAGAAGGGGCACTGGTTTCATCTGAATCACGCCGGTATTTATTACGCGGGTGACTGAGTTAACGGATTAGTGTCATGAGCTTAAACACAATTGTCAGTATCCTGATTATAGATTGTTTGATCGACAAGTCTATAAATGATCACGAATGGTTTTTATTTTATATACGTTCAAATGGATTGTAAAACCTATGAATTCCACTCAACGTTTTCGTTGACCAAATTTTTGGCATGTGTTTCAGGTAACCGCTGAAGTGTAGAATGGAGCATGCATGGGATGGATGTTGTGTGTATGGCTTGGAATCCGCTTGTTTTTCCTCCTTTTCCTACTTAAACAATTTTTAAGTTTAATGTCATGTTGTTGTAAACTGAAATTCTTGGGTTGAGATTCATGGGGACCGAAAACGCTAAACTCTGTTGTACCAAATTGGGGTTGGAAAAACCGTGGACATGTATCATCTAACAATTTTAAATTTCAAGTTTTAAGTTGACGTCTTTTTAGCGTCGTTTGATATACCTTGTGTGCAATGAATACTGTGTAGCACCCATTGTTGTAGTTCCGCTGCGCATAGCAATTGTGGGGGTGTTACAATAATAAAGAAAAAGAAATGAATGAAAGACTAAACAAGCATAAGTATATTAAGGCAAAAGGAAAAGAAGTCTCTAGCAGCTTACATCCTATGCACGTCCTCCAAATGCTCGAGTCTCTCCTAGGGTACCTGCCGTTTTGGGACATGGAAAGGAAATAACGGCTGAGCAAAACGCTCAGTGCACGGATATAGACATAGTATAAGTGACTAAAACATAATAGAGACTTAATAGCAGCGGAAATGTATAAGTCCTGGAAAACCTGGAACATGTTCATAAAACTGGTTTTATAGTTTGAAAAGCCTTATGTTTATCTTATGAAAACTGTTTAAAATATTTTACCATTAGCCAATATAGGTCATGAAAATCCACCGTGCATGAATACTTGGAGGGGTGACCTCATCATGCAAATTAGAGGGGCTGCCTCTAATTTAATATACTGGTTCTCGGTAGGAGGGATCAGCTCCTTGTGAAGGATGCAAGGCACACACCACATTCACCATGAAATCCTGACTAAAACATGTAACTAGGATGCACCCATACGCCCCACATGATAAATATAATATAAATGGCCAAAAGCTGAAGGGACGCCACGAGCAATCACTCCGCGGTGGTGAAGTCATAACATCAGTGCCTCTAATGTTATGGTTATAGTACCTCCATAACTAGGTGAAACTGGTCATGCATGTATATGGCTATATGTAAACTTAATTAAACATAAGCAAATCAAACACATAACTTATACTACGGGAAAACAGTTGGCTGCATACGGGGAATCCTAATAAGGAAAGAATGTCCATACTGAAAGGACGGGAATCCGTACCTTATGTCCAGTGAACGAAGAAGATGAACTGAGAGGAATCCTACTTCTGTATCACTAATGCTACATAAATACATACATGAATAAGTATCTGCTTACTAAATACGTAACTGGTTTTATGTCATGTCTTAGCTTATTTTATATGTTCTTATCATGTTTTACTGTTTAAAGCCTTAAACTGTGTTTATCTTATATTCTGGTTTCTCTCATTAAGTATTTATGGTATTTCATGTATTATTATACTTACTGTGTAATAATAAGTAACTTTCCAAAAATAGCAGGTTTCCTAAAATAGAAAGTTTCCAAAAATAGAAAGTTTCCAAAAAAAGAAAGTTTTCAAAAATAGAAAGTTACCAAAAACAGAAAGTTTCCAAAAATAGAAAGTTTCCAAAAATAGAAAGTTTCCAAAAATAGAATTACTGCTTAAAATAGATAAGTTTCTAAAAATAGAAAGTTTCCATAAATAGATTAGCTGCCTTAATTATATAAGTTTCCATATATAGATTAGCTGCCTGATATAAATAAGTTTCTAAAAATAGCAAGTTTCCATAAATAGATTAGCTGCCTTATTTAACTAAGTTTCTAAAAATAGAAAGTTTCCATAATTAGAAATAAGCTGGTTAAATAAGCTAAGTATATAAGCCTAAGTGTTTCCATGATTATTTTCTAAGTCATAAGATATAAGGTATAGTTTATTAATTATTTCATGTAATTAAAATAAACTATAGGTTAAAATATTTAATTAAAGTATAACATGTTTTTAATTAAATAAGGTTAAATACTTAGGTTAAAACATGTATTATTATTTATTAATAATATAATCTAAGTCATGTTAATTAATTAATTATAACCATGGTTTTTAAATAATTCATTAATTATAAGTCTAAAATATAAAAATACTTAGGTTAATTAATTTCATGATTATTAATAATTAAAATAAACTAAGTCATGTTATTGAATTAATCATGTCATATTATTAATTTAATTTTAACATAAGATCATAAAAAAAATAAAACTAAACATACACCATGAACCGGATCTAGACTAAAAACCATGAATCGGATATGAAATCGACACCGTACCCCAAACCAAATCGGGGTACCCCTTGTCTTGATGTTGTCGTGGGACCCACACCAACCAACCGGGACCATATGGTCTCGGTGGTGGTCGGATGGCCAAACCGAAACCCTCTCAAGTTCGGTGTAGGCTGCGGCCAAAACAAACACCCCTTAAAACATTACTTTTGATTTTATTAATTCCTAATTCATGTTAGATCTATGATCTAATTAGGTTTTATAAAAAAACATAACATGTTCTTAATTAATAAAAGATAAAATCAAAAGAAAAAGGATTTACCGAATACGTGGATCTAAAGAACGAGGAACAAACACGAACACCCACAACAATTCCAAGATCCAAGATCAACAAACACCCCTTTTGGTGTGTTTGAAGGTGGCGGCCAAAAGGAGAAAAAGAAGGAGGAGGAGGAGTTTTTAGGTTTCTGTAAAAATTCTCTGTAAAGAAAAATGAGTAGTGTAATTTTCCTTAACCTCCTTTTAATAAAAATTGATGGGCTAAGCCCATCCTCCCTCCCTAATTTCGTGGTAATGGGGCCCACAAGGGGTAACCCGAATGTTTTTCCGTGTCTAAAATATTGGTGTGTTCTCGTGTGTTCTCGTGTTCGTGTTTTACGTGTTTTAATTAGTTATCGATCGTGACTTAATATATTATTCGTGTTCGTAATAATATATATACGTAATTAATATTAGCGCGTGATTAAATTACGTTCATGATTTCATGATCGCATGTTCGTGATTAATTATTGTTTAAATAATTATTGCGTGTTCGTGCGTAATAAATAATTATCGTGTTCTAACACGTACGTAATACGTAAAATCCTAACACGTAAACGTAATCGTACTATAAAAGGAAAGTTTTAATCTAGTACGTACGATCTTAAGGGTACTATTCATGGTAAAAGCATGCGGGTTTTACATTTACTCTTGTCAACGCTCAAGTAGACTGTCTATAATTTATTACCAACAATCCTCCCCTAAACTTGATATCTAGTCTAGTAATCAAGTTTCTGAATAAACATTAAGAACTAGGAGGAATCTTACAAACCTTCTCATATTGGTAATAAATAAATCTGATCAAATCTTTGGCCACGTCACTTGAATAATCAATTTCCAGCTGTGTGTTCTTCATCTTCTCCAAGACTTCCTTGGACATGAAATACTGGCCATTTACAAGTAAATACTCAGCAAACTTTGTAGAGCTCAAATAATAAACACTAGCAGCTGAATACAATCTCCATTAAAGACCACTGAGGTCATCTTCAAGATCCTTCCAAATAGCAGGATCTTCATCTCTTGGTCCACACATTCTTTGGAATGTAGACCACAGTTTTATTGCATTAACTGAAGTGGGAGCTTCAGTCTCATACTTGGCCTCTAACAACCTCCATAGGTCTACCAAGTCTTCTCTATCATAACTTGCAAACAAAGATATAAGAGTGGTAAAAGTGTGAACCTCTTTTCCATACCTGCCAATCTTCCAAAACCCACATTCATCTTCTTCATAGCTTATAATAGGGTTTCTGGAATCAAGTGGTAACACTTGTACCATATCTGAAGCTTCTAATGGTGAGAGCTTGAGGCTCTTTCTTATAACAGATTCACTTGGATTTAATGGATCCATATCTTTGGGAAACTCAAGAGGGACTCCCTTTTTCACAGGTCTGGGAACAAACATTGCCTTCTTGAGCTCCATTTCCTCTGCAAGTTCTTCTTTTCTTTCATCAGAAAGAAGTCTTAGAGTGTTTTCTTCCTGCACTCTAACCCAAATGGGATAAGCTCTGCACTCCAACTCTTCAAATGTCAAACCAATCAATTTCTTATGAGTCCATCCTGTTCCATGGCATCTAAGTGGCATGTAGTACAACTCCCTTCTATCCCTTTTAAAATTTGAGAGAACATTGCTTGCTTTGTGTTCCAGAATGACCTTGCAATCCTTTTGTACTCTGAGAAGAATCTCCAAACCCCATATCTGATCTGAAATGGTCAAATCTGGATTCTCCATACACCTATCTTCCCAAGCATGGTACATCTGAACAACTTCAGGCATGTCAAAATCAACCTGCAATTTCAGCTCATTCAACTTCTCTTTTGCCAATTCATCACCATACTCAAGCCTTTCTGGTTGTTCTATGATCATAACACTTGAGTCTGAACTGGCTTCATCACTTCCTTCTTGCTCTTCTAAAGTGACAACAAAAGGTGATTCACCCACCTTCTTTCTTTCTTGTTCCACAATTTGTGCAGCCAACCTTCTATCAAACTCAATGTGTGCTGCATTCTTTGGAACAACTTCTTCTACCATAATACCCTTACCCTTATCTAATGGATCAACTGTTGGTAAGGTAGATGGTAATACCTGTGAAGAAACCTCTTTGATGATGGATTCTGACTGGAATACATCAACCTCATTTGCAGGTCTGTCAACGCTCACGTTTGCTTTGTCAGCGCCCAAGTTACTCATCTCAGCGTTCAAATCTGTCTTGTCAACGCCCAAAGTACCTGTCTCAGCGCCTCTTGTAATTTCCTCCAACATGGCTGTAAATGACAAATTTAAGTTTGTAGGAGAGACCAGAGACGTATCAAAACCTGTCTGTTTCTTCAAACTTGTGAGGGCCTCAGCAACATCCAAAGATTGACCATCATGAGAGCCCTTATCACTCACATTTATTTGTTCATCCTCCCCTTTGGAAGATTCCTCCATCCCTCTCCTTGTGCTAGCATTTTCCAAGATAACAATCCTCTCCCTCAATTGCTTGAGTTCAAGGCCTTGTGTGCTGACAACTTGTACCAAGTCTGCATTTTGCTTTTGCAAGCTAATGCAGACTGCCGTCAATTCCATCAAAGTCATGGGTTCCAATCTGCCCTGTTCTAAAATGGGTATTTGACCTCCCAAGTTAGATTCATTGGGCATGGATGAGGTCTTAATTATGGTAGGACTGTCTTGGCCAGCTCCTAAGCCAGAACCAATAGTCCCAGCCTCATCCATAACACCAACCACACTTGTGGTGGTGGTTCTCTCTGCTACATGGCTAGGACCTTTAGACGAGAACACTCCAGTAGTCCTTTGGCGTTTTTGTAACCTATATTGTGTTGGGGGAGAAGAAGATGTGGATTGGGTGGATGTTGGTTGGTTAAGGGGTGTTTGTGTCTGTGAAGGATTGGTATCAACGTTGGAAATAGGCACATCAACGCCAACATTTAACGTGTCAGTGTCGAAGGGTTCTTGGTAAATTTGCATATGTTGTGGTGAAGGTAAAGGTTCAGGTATTGGGTCAATTTGGGGTTGGGGGTCTGGTTGGGGTTGTGCTGCTTCAATGACAGCAATCATAGCAGGGGTGAGGGGTAGGTCACGATGTGGGGGTAAGTTCATATTCATAAAAATTGATTTCTTTTGCACAGGGATCTCATAAAAATCATCATGATCCCTTGTGCAGTATTTTTGAACCTCAAAAACCATTTGTAAAAATCTGGGATAAGCTAAAGTCATTTTGTTCCCTTTATTTTTACACATGCCCTCAAAAATCATTTTTGAATAATTAAACTTTTGCCCAGTAGCAATACACACAATAGCACTTGCAATAGATCTATTGATCTCATAGTGTGCAGTACACTTGGGACTCAAACATTGTAAGAGGACATGTATTAGGTACTTCCAGGCTGGGGGAAACTCCGGTTTATGATATTTATTTAAAGTTCCTTCAGCAGGAAAAGGATAACCCAAAGCCCTTAGTCCTTGTTCTATTTCACTAATGGGGAGGGAGGTTATACCATCAGCATCATCAAGATGCAAAGCTTGGCGTACCAAAGCTTTAGTAACCACCCATGTTCTCCCATGAACAATAGAAGATAATGTAGTCACTCTATTAATTGTTGAAGAGCTAACATTGTTCCAAAACTATTTAATATGTGTGACATGAATGAGTGGAGCATGAGAAAGAGCATACCTAATTGGGGATGCATTCAGATACGCCACCATTTGTGTATATTGGGGAAACAGAGTATCATTAGCTTCAAGATATGCTACCATGTTGTGTTGACTTCTGAACCCCAATTCCAAATCAGTTGGTTTAAATTTTGGTGCCATTGTTGAAAGCTGTTTGAATGATTGATAAAGATGAAATTATATGAGAAAATTGTGTTAGACAAGAATGATAGGTACCCTGTTTAAAAATAGGAGCCAAATATATAGGAGAAGAAAATGCATGTGATTGGCCCAAAAATAGGCAAGTATTATCAAAATGCAATCATGAAAATATTGAAAAGAAATAAGTTTATCTCATGCATTAAATGAAAGTTAGCTGTTCCCAAAATTACAGCCCAAAAATATGTCAAAAAGTAACAACTGGGTAGGTACCATTGAGTGTCAACGGTAAAAAATAACCCATCAACGCCCAACGCTATATTCTTGTCAACGTTTTCAAAGCCATGGCAGCGTCTAAATTGGTCACAACAACGCTTGGAAAAATAGTTGTCAGCGTCCAAAAATAAAAATTTATAAAAATGAAAAATGACCTTAACAAATAATTTATCCTAGAGAAGATAACCAAAAAGTTGATAATTATTATAGGGCGGCAAGCACTGTCCAGTTATGCACACTTGCTTATGCAAGATAGACATAACAGTCCTCTAGTGTCCCTTGCTAACCAAAACTCTTAACAACTAAGTTACCTTGTTACTCCCAGGTAAAACCCATGATAAAATTATTCCCAAGTCTCCCAACAGACCACAACCAATTCTAGGCCAAAAATGTCTTGGCAGCATGCATAGTATATCAACTTTGCATGCTACAGTGCCTCATGATTTAGAAAAACTAACTCATACTCACTTGTGGACACAATCTAGAATTGTGATAAGAGTATCATAAGGATACCCAAAAGTCCTAAAGGTTCCTAAAACCTCCCCTTAAACTGTGATACATATGTTGCTAAAAATATGCATGAACATAAAAAATTTATGTCAAGATACAAATTAAAAATTCCAACCATCATCCATAAATAAAAACATGTCCAAATGCTTCTCCAATGATCCATAAGCAACTCTGTATCCAATGGTATAATGCTAACACCACCTGCACATTTAGATAGAAAACCACAAAACTAACATTGTTGCTGACAACGCCCCGATAACCCTTGTCAGTGTTAAAGAAACACTTGTCAGCGTTAGACAAATATATTGCTGACAACGTCACAATAACACTAATCAGCGTTAAAGCAACCTTTGTCAGTGTTAGAAAAATATAGTGGAAAATCTAAATCCTCAAAAAGACCAATAACAATGCATTATCCTATACATACTTTTACAAAAAGACTCCAAAACACATATTATGTGAGATTCATCATTCCAATACTTGTTACCAAGTATTGAAACCTTCCAGCATCAAAAGGTTTAGTTAGTAAATCTGACACATTTTCTTCTGTGCCAACCCTATCTGGTTGTATTAAACCCTTTTCAAAACAATCTCTTATAAAATGGTGTCTAATTTCTATGTGTTTAGTTTTAGAATGATGTACAGGATTCTTAATAATGCATAAGGTGCTGTTATTGTCAAAAAATATCTTGGCATGCATGAAATTATACCCATAATCCAATAGCTGGTTCTGAATCCACAAAACTTGTCCACAACAAGCAGCTGCAGCCACATACTCTGCCTCAGTTGTAGACTTAGCCACCACTGTTTGTTTCTTGCATTGCCAAGATATCAACCTGCTCCCAAGAAACTGACATCCACCAGTTGTGTATTTTCTATCAAACTTATCACCTCCATAGTCACTGTCTGAATATGGAATAAGCTCCAGAGGTGAATCTTTTGGATACCACAAGCCAAAAATAGGATAACATCTTAGGTACCTAAAGATTCTCTTGACAGCATAAAGGTGACATTCTTTGGGAGTCACTTGATGGCATGCACAAGCACACACAACAAACATGATGTCAGGTCTAGAGGCTGTAAGATACATCAATGATCTAATCATTGATCTATAGTGTCTGACATCAACATCTTTCCCATCTCCAATCTTTCCCCAAGGGTGTTCTCTATCCATAGGAGTAGTAGCCCTCTTTTCATGTGGAGAAAATCCAAACTTCTTCAAGATCTCTGCCACATACTTATCCTGGGAGATGAAGATACCATATTCTTTCTGCTGAACTTGTAACCCTAGAAAGAAGTTCATCTCCCCCATAGCACTCATCTTGAATTTGTCTGTCATAAGCTTGGAGAAATTCTCACTCATCTTTGGATCTGTGGATCCAAAGATGATAGCATCAACATAGACCTAAACAAGTAGAACATCCTTACCCTTCTTCTTTGTAAACAGTGTCTGATCTATGGTGCCCCTTTTGAATCCATTGTCCACCAAATAAGTAGACAAAGTACCATACCATGCTCTTGGGTCTTGATGAAGTCCATACATAGCCTTCTTGTCTATACACCTTGTCTGGATTCTCTGGATCCTCAAAACTAGGAGGCTGCATCACATATACCTCCTCAACAATTGTTCTATAGAGTAAGGAACTCTTGACATCCATTTGATAGACAGTGAAGCCCATGCAGGATGCATAGGCTAGAAAGATCCTTATAGCTTCAATCCTTGAAACTGGTGCAAAGACCTTGATATTGAGATTTTACTAGGGTTCAAAATATAATTCTCGGAATCCTCTCGAATTGATCTCAGTTAAAAGTGGGATGATTTGTTCTTGGTGACAAAAAGTGGTTTTGGTTTTCTAATCTACTAAACAGAGAAATGATTAAAATGATAATGATATAAACTTAAAACAATAAACAATGAAAAACTAATACTAGAATTGAATTAAATCTAGAAAAATACCCTTACTGAAAAATAGTCTATGCGGAATGTATGTCTTATGCGGAAAGTATGGCCAATTCGGAAAGACAACTCTATTCGGAAAAACTGGCTAATCGGAATGTAAAGCTCTATTCGGAAAATTTAGCTTATGCGGAAAAACATGCTATTCGGAAAAACACAGTCTATGCGGAAAAATGATATCAATGCGGAATAATTGGTTTATTCGGAAAAATGACCTTACGCGGAAAAAATTCCTTATGCGGAAAATTCTCTATGCGGAAAAATCAGCTATTCGGAAAAAGAGTGCTATTCGGAAAAACTTGTCTGTGCGGAAAATTTTGCCTAAACGGAATAATATGGTCTATGCGGAAAAATCAAGCTATTCTGAATGAAATCACTATGCGGAAAAATCAGCTATGCGGAATATATAAAATATTCCGAGTAAAGGAAATGTAAACACCCCTATTCGGATTATCCAGAATTCCGAATAAGGGAGATATAAAATCGTCTGTTCGGAAAGTTTCTGGAATTAAAGAACAGTAACAGTAGCGACAAAACAGGGCATACGAATTTTAATCAAAATCGAACCAAATACTAAAAAAGGTTTTACCAAATTAAACACAAATCATTTAAATACCATAAGTAACAAATCCCACCAATAAAAACACGAAATCAACAACTTTTTAAGATCAAACTTGAATCAAATAAAAAAAACTTAAGAACTTGCAAAAGGAGATGAAGAACAAGATGAATAGAAAGATTGGAATTGAATGATTAATGTAAAAGTAACAAGAGTAAAGATTAACCACTTACAAGATTGAAAGAAAATGAAAAATCACCAAACACCCTAATGGTGTTGGTGAAGCTACGAACAAGGAGCAGGGAAAAAGAAAAATGAAGCTAACTCCCTAAAATGTAAAGGGAGAATCTATTTATACTCCTAGTGGTTGGTTGGTGAGTGGGCTTTCTCCCTTTCTTCTTGTCTTCTCGTCTTTTCAGAAAAGTTGACGTTTTCGATTCTGATTCGGGATTTGTCGTCGATTAAATCCAACTCGTCTTTTAATTTCTTCGTTAAATAGACTTGAGTTTCTTCGACTTATGTAAATCTTCCGTCTTTGGTCCTTTTCTTCGATAAATCTTCGAATAGGCCCAGTGACTTCAAATCTTTTGCATCTCTTGGACAATAGACTTTATCCTGAGTCTTTTTCCTTGATAAAACCCGTGCAATCCCATGTTTTCTTTAATATTCATTCGGTTAGCTCTGAAATCACAATAAACACAAAAACCACGCATAATTCCAAACAAATGATATTAAATACGTGTTTTGGTCTTGTTTTAGCCAGAATTAAGTGGTAAAAGGATGGGTGTTTACACACCTATCAAATCCCCTACACTTAACCATTGCCATGCCCTCATGCAATGCTTAGTGATAAAGCAAATTTACATTTTTCTCATAATTAATCAACCTTGGCCTTATTTAAATTCTACTAAACAAAAATTAAAATGCTAAGAGAAATTAAAACTTTAAAATAAACAAAAGGATGGAAATAACTTGTAAAGAAATCAAGGACTTACATTAGGGCTTTGGTGTTGCGAAAATTTATCACCCTCAAGTTTCACGTTCCCCAAACTAAGCTTAAAAACGAGATCATTGTTATTATAAGTTAGTAAATCAAACACTTACACACATGGCTTAATTAAATGCTTAAACTCCCTTATTCCTAGTTGTATCTCTTATATTTTATTTTTATCTTAGAATGATCATGAAGATGCATTTTTAGGACTTATTTCGATAGTTTAATTAGGCTGAAAGCAAAGTAGGACGATTTAATCAATAGTTAGCTAAAGGACAAAATCTCTTAAAACTGCTTCTCGGGATATCAAAAAGTTCATATCTTGGCATAACTCGGTTCACGATTTGAGACCTTTCTCGGGCCGATATTTGGCATGTACTTCATACTTCATATCTTCGAGAGACGTTCTTGAGATAATGGTCTTCTCATCATAATAGAGTTTTCTTCACTTGGAGACTTTTGAGGGGTACTCCAACTTTGTTGACCACGACTTCATGATTATTTCTTCAATCTCTAATTGGGATTTCGAGATACAACGATCCGCCTCCTTTTCGGACTTGGATCTATTTATCCTCATACCTTGTTAGGGTCTTTTCGGATAGACTTCTCCATGATCTTTATGGGAGTTGAGTGCTTTTCGTCGTGAGTCTTGATCCTTCATATTGACTTTAGGAATAATGCTTTTCACATCACTTTGGATCTTCAGCAATAAAATTGAATCCTCATGCCTTGTTAGGGCCTTTTCGGACTCGCCAATCTTCGCGCCCCGCTTCATAAGTTATGCCTTGGCTATGAACTCTTATCATTACCGAGCAACTTTTAAACGATTTTGGGCTAGAAGCTAAGTAACTTTTCAAATCGTACGACCTTACTTATTGCAGATAAATTATTAGCAAGTGATGGGAGAATAGGCAAATAATTACACCAAGTGAGCTTGCGCAAGAATACCGACTTATAATTGACTCTATCATTTCTCGTCCTCCACAATTTAAAATCTCAAGTAATGAGACTCGTGGATACTTAGCCTAATAAACCGATTAAGGTCTACATGGTTAAGGATACTAGCTAGAATAAACTTGGATAAGTCTATTCGGGTTGAGTCAAAATAAACGCAACGGGCCTAATATGTCAAAGATTTCTAAACTAGCTACAACACTTTATTAAAATTTTGACTTTATTGCGGGATATATACCTATGAAAGCAACGATAAAAATTTTAAAAATTACAACTAAATGGCCAAAGTTAATAAAAAATTTGAAAAATGTTGAAAAATAGGATTTTCCGGTTAAATGAAGGCATTTTCATGGAAAAGTCCACTTAAAACTTCGATAGAAGTCTCCCCTACACTTAAGATAAACATTGTCCTCAATGTTTAAGCATGTGGAAAAATCTCCCCTACACTTATTACATTGTGCACGTTGGTTAACTCGAGTTAAGGAAGAGACGACTAAAGTGATCAATTTCAAATGTGAGTATGAAGAAAATTGAATCACGATAGTTGAGAGATAGAACCGGATTTCGGATAACACGGGAGCACGGTTCTTTAAAGATTTCCAATATTGCATTTATCCCTGTAATCACATCACCACACAAACACGAACGACTAAAATAGGTCCTCCCCTACACTTAGGGAGTTAAAGGGATAGATACTCGGGCTGCCTCCCGAGGAGCGCTTGTTTTTGATAACCGAGTCACGAGCCTGACTCGACCCAGAATTAGTTCATGGGGAACGTGGTGAGGGATGGAATCACCTCCTGAGAGGTGTCCTCACCAAAGTACAACTTCACTCGTTGGCCATTCACCTTAAAATTCGGTCCATTAGGTTGAGCGAGCTCGAGAGTACCATATGGAAAAATTTGGGTAATGGTGAATGGGCCGGACCAACGAGATTTGAGCTTGCCCGAAAAGATTTTCAACCGAGAGTTAAAAAGTAAGACTTTGTCTCCAACATGGAACTCTCGGTTTTTGATCTTGGAGTCGTGAATGAGCTTAGTTCGTTCCTTATAGATCAAAGAATTTTCATAAGCCTCATTACGGAGTTCATTCAGCTCATTGAGTTGGATCTTGCGTAGGTCACCGGCTTTGTTTATATCAAAATTAGCCCACTTCAAGGCCCAATAAGCCTTGTGCTCCAACTCAATGGGGAGGTGGCACGCTTTCCCGTACACAAGACGATAAGGCGTACAGCCGATCGGGGTCTTGTAAGCAGTACGGAAAGCCCACAAAGCATCATCGAGTTTATCAGCCCATGCGGCACGATGCTCTCCCACGGTTCTTTCCAGAATTCGCTTCAGTCCTCGGTTGGATATTTCAGCCTGGCCATTAGTTTGTGGGTGGTAGGCTGTGGAAAGACGATGGTTTACACCGTACTTAGCCATGACTCGAGCAAATTGGTCATTGCAGAAATGAGTCCCACGATCACTAATAATGGCGCGAGGCACATCGAATCTAGCGAAAAGAGCTTTCAAAAAGTTACAAACCACCCTTGCGTCATTAGTAGGCAAAGCTTTGGCTTCAACCCACTTAGAAACGTAGTCAACGGCTACAAGGATGTATTTGTTTCCTTTAGATGAAGGGAATGGCCCCATAAAGTCGATACCCCAAACATCAAAAATTTCACACTCTTGGATGAAATTCTGAGGCATCTCGTCTTTATGTGTGATCTTACCTTGTTTCTGGCAAGCATCACATTTTTTAACCATATCGTGAGCGTCACGATAAATGGAGGGCCAATAAAATCCCGAATCAAACACTTTTTTAGCGGTGTAGTTGGGACCAAAGTGACCACCGGTGGGTCCTTTGTGGCAAGCATTAAGAATTTCAGACGCTGCCGGTCCATCAACACATCGGCGGATAATCAGGTCAGCACATTGTTTGAATAGGTAAGGGTCGTCCCAAAAGTAAGTCTTAATGTCGGTGAAGAACTTTTTCTTTTGTTGGGACGTCAACCCTTCCTTGAGAATTCCACCCGCCAAGTAGTTTGCAAAGTCCGCAAACCACGGGGTTTCATTCGGCTTCGAGTTTATAGACATTAAGGTCTCCAAGGGAAAAGAATCATTGATTTCTTTGTTCGGATGATCCCCTTGGTAAGGATCCTCAAGTCTGCTAAGATGGTCCGCGGCTAGGTTTTCTGCTCCTTTTTTATCGCGAATTTCGATTTTAAATTCCTGGAGCAGCAAAACCCAGCGAAGAAGTCTTGGTTTGGAATCTTGCTTTGTCAACAAGTACTTCAGCGCGGAATGATCGGTGTACACAATTGTGGTGGAAAGGACAAGATAGGGGCGAAATTTTTCAAAGGCATAGACAACAGCTAAAAGCTCTTTTTCGGTTGTCGTATAATACAATTGTGCCCCAGTCATTGTCTTGCTAGCGTAATGGATCGGTTGGAAGTGTTTGTTCACTCTCTGTCCAAGAACCGCTCCAATAGCAAAATCACTAGCATCGCACATCAACTCAAAGGGAAGCTCCCAATTAGGGGTAACAAAGACGGGTGCCTTAGTTAGCTTATCCCTAAGTGAGTTGAAGGCTTCAAGACACTCTTTAGAAAAGATAAAAGGAGTATCTTTTTCCAAGAGGTGGGTCATCGGGCGAGCGATTTGAGAAAAATCTTTGATGAAGCGACGGTAGAAGCCCGCATGACCCAAGAAACTTCTCACACCCTTCACGGTTGAAGGTGGAGGCAACTTTGCGATAACATCGACTTTAGCACGGTCTACTTCAAGACCGGCTTTCGAGATCTTATGTCCAAGCACGACGCCTTCTTTTACCATAAAATGGCATTTTTCCCAATTTAGAACCAGGCGAGTGTCTTCGCACCTCTTTAGCATACGTTCCAAATTGGCAAGGTAAGAAAAGAACGAATCCCCGAAGACCGAGATATCATCCATGAAGACTTCCATGGTTTGTTCAACCATGTCATGGAAGATAGCTAACATACACCTTTGAAAAGTCCCGGGCGCATTACATAAGCCAAAAGGCATTCTTTTGTAAGCAAAAGTGCCATAGGGACAAGTGAATGTAGTCTTCTCTTGATCTTGGGGATCGATGGGTATTTGAAAATAACCCGAAAAACCATCAAGAAAGCAGTAATATTCATTACCGGCTAAACGTTCAAGCATTTGGTCCATAAAAGGTAGAGGGAAATGATCCTTTCTCGTGGCATCATTGAGTTTGCGGTAGTCTATACAAACTCTCCACCCAGTAACGAGACGAGTAGGAATCAACTCGTTGTGTTCATTGGGAACAACGGTTATTCCGCCCTTCTCGGGCACACAATGGATTGGACTAACCCATGGTGAATCCAAAATAGGGTAAATCATACCCGCATCAAGAAGTTTGATAACCTCTGTTTTGATGACTTCATGGATTTTTGGATTCACCCTTCGTTGGCTTTGAATAGTGGGCTTATAGTCGTCCTCCATGAGAATTTTGTGTGTGCAGAAGTGAGGATCAATTCCACGAATATCCGAAATTTTCCAAGCGATAGCCTTCTTATGAGCTTTCAGCACGGCAACGAGGAGAGTCTTCTCTTCATCTTTCAAATCCGTTGCAATAATGACGGGTGACTTCTTGTTGTCATCAAGGAACACGTACTCGAGATGTGGCGGCAACTCCTTAAGTTCCAAATCCGGAGGATTTTCGACGGGAGGCGTTTTCAAAGTCGTGGCATCGATAGCAATGACCGTGGGAGATGGAGGAGAAAGATTGTCTTCAGTGAGAAGATTGTCAAAGAAATTCATGTCTTCATCCCCATCGATAGGAGAATCATTAGAAGCTAAAGTCACATATCCCATGGTATCTTCAAGATTGTTCCAAAATAAATCACTATCTCCAAATAGAGACAACGATGAATCAATTGAGGACACGGTCTCAACATTGGGAAGAGAGGTAGGAATACTTTTGCAAGCATCATTAAAGTGTGCTTCACAAGCCTCATCAAGAACGTCAATACAATTAACGCTCTCATATGAATAAGGCTATTTAGACAACTTTCCCATGTTCAAGACTACTTTATCGTCACCCACTCTCATGATAAGCTCACCGGCTTCAACATCAATAAGAGTGCGACCGGTCCTCAAGAATGGACGACCAACAATAAGTGGCACACGGGGGTCCATCTCGTAGTCGACGACAACAAAATCAGCAGGAAAGGTGAATTTGTCGACTCCTACAATAACGTCTTCGGCTATCCCCACTGGATAAGCAACCGTACGGTTAGCTAATTCCAAAGTCATTTTGGTGGGGACTAGCTCTGGGAGAGATAATTGCTTCCAAACACTTAGAGGCATGAGATTAATACTGGCACCTAGATTGGCTAGGGCCATGTAATTCTCTACTCCCGGGAAATTGCAAGGGATAAGAAAACGACCCGGATCACCAAGCTTGGTTGGCAATTTCCTTAAGAGCACTGCAGAGCAATTCTCATTAAGTTGGGTGTTGGCAATATCGAGGAGGTTTTCCTTGTCGCTCAAAAGATCTTTAAACATTTTTGCATACTTGGGCATGTGAGCGAGAGCCTCAGCGAAGGAGATATTGAAATTCAGTTGTTTGAACATTTTAAGGAAATTCGAAACCTGAATATCATCCTTGCTCTTTTGCTTCTCTTTCCTCAACCTAGATGGATAAGGTATATTGGAAGAAGAGGAAGGCTTTGGGAAAATAGGATCACTCACAGCCACGGGTGGAGGAGGGGTAGAAGGAAGAGGTGGAAATTGGGGAAGGAGAAGGATGAGGAATAGGAGCAGGCGACTCGTTCTCCTTAGTCACAACCACCGGTGGAGGTATAGGAAGCTCGGGTTCCTTGGTACCTTTGCCACTTCGAGTGGTGATTGCTTTCATCTCCCCTCTTGGGTTCGCAACGGTGTTACTCGGAAGAGTACCCGAAGAAGAGGGTTGACTACTTTGGAAGAAACTAGCCATCATGTTCCTCAGATCATTAGTTTGGCTATCCAACGTATTTCTCATATCGGCTCTCAAATCATTTCCTTGCTTGACCAAGTCGGCTTTCAGGTTGAGCACCTCTCTCTGAAGGTTTCCCACAATCGCATCGTTAGTCCTCATATAAGTTTCCACTTCCTGGTGAAGAGCGGTGGGTTGGTTGGGAGGAGTATTGTATGCGGGTGGTTGGTAAGCAGGTTGCTGGTAGATTTGGTTGTTTCGTTGAGGCGGTTGTTGCTGCTTGTGAGGAGGGATGTATGGTTGTCGAGGCTGTTGTTGTTATTGAGGAGGGCGATTAAGGTTTTGTTGTTGGTTTGGGTTGGTAGGAGGAAAACCAGGTGGTGAAAGATAGTTGTTGCTACGGTAGCTAAGCAAGTTACGGTCACCTTGAGGTCTAGCTTGATAAGCAGGTTGTTGGTAGGTGCCATATGCCGCATTCACATTCTCAGCAGGGTAATCTTGGGTGGCGGTACAAGTTGTGTAAGAGTGAGGACCACCGCATATCTCACAAGGTTGGCTGACAGCGTTCACTTGAGCGTTTTTAGCGTTGTTGCTGTTGTTGTTGCTGACGGTGTGGGTGACAAGCGATTCAAGAAGCGTGGTGATTTTGTCAAGTCGCTTGTCGCTGTCATTAGTGCTAGCACTAGCAACATTGGTCTAAACACTCTTGGTTTGCACACGAGATTTGTTCTCAATTATATCCCAAGCAGCATTGGAAGTCTTAGCCAATAGATTACCCCCCGAGGCACTGTTCAGTGAATCTTGGTCACTCATGCGTAAACCATTGTAAAAAGTATTAATTTGATGTACTCTGGTAAAACCATGTTGTGGGCATTTTCTTAAAAGATCTTTAAAACGATCCCAAGATTCACTGAACGACTCATCGTACTTTTGTTCAAAGTTTATAATCTCATTCCGCAAAGCGGTAGTACGAGAGGGTGGAAAAAAGTAATTGATAAACTTTGTTTCCAAATCCGTCCACGAGAGAATACTCTGTGGCGGTTCCTTAGCAAGCCAATGCCGGGCTTGTCCCTCTAAAGAAAAGGGAAAAAGTTGTAACCTTATAACCTCTTGTGAAACGCCATTGAATTTGACCGTGTTGGTGAGTTGTAGAAATCTCTTGATGTGGTCGTGTGGATCATCAATGGTTCGTCCCAAGAATGGCTGAGCGGAGACCATCTGGATAAAGCCTGACTTGAGCTCGAAATTGTTGGATCCGTGTTGCCATCGACATGAGCTTGCAGCAGTTCAATCATCGGGCGATTATCCGGAAGGTGCTCATTATTGTTGTTATTGTTCATGTTGTTGAAAGGTGGGTTGTTGTTGTTATTATTGTTTGGAGGTGGTACACCGGCCATGTTTAAGTGATCGAGAGGCTCGGGCTCTTGATATGACGTGGATCGAGTGCGCATACACCTGCAAAAGAACGAACAAAAGAAAACAAAGCAAAAATATTTTTGGTTTTTATGTTTTTAAATTTTTTGTATTTTTGAAAATTTTATATTTTTTTAGGATTTTTTGAAAAATTTTGTGAAAAAGTAACGTTCACGGGGAACGGATCCCAAAATCCAAGTTCTCACAAAAACTTTTGATCTTAACGAGAGGAGCCGGCAGCGGCGCCATTTGATATTGAGATTTTACTAGGGTTCAAAATATAATTCTCGGAATCCTCTCGAATTGATCTCAGTTAAAAGTGGGATGATTTGTTCTTGGTGACAAAAAGTGGTTTTGGTTTTCTAATCTACTAAACAGAGAAATGATTAAAATGATAATGATATAAACTTAAAACAATAAACAATGAAAAACTAATACTAGAATTGAATTAAATCTAGAAAAATACCCTTACTGAAAAATAGTCTATGCGGAATGTATGTCTTATGCGGAAAGTATGGCCAATTCGGAAAGACAGCTCTATTCGGAAAAACTGGCTAATCGGAATGTAAAGCTCTATTCGGAAAATTTAGCTTATGCGGAAAAACATGCTATTCGGAAAAACACAGTCTATGCGGAAAAATGATATCTATGCGGAATAATTGGTTTATTCGGAAAAATGACCTTACGCGGAAAAAATGCCTTATGCGGAAAATTCTCTATGCGGAAAAATCAGCTATTCGGAAAAAGAGTGCTATTCGGAAAAACTTGTCTGTGCGGAAAATTTTGCCTAAACGGAATAATATGGTCTATGCGGAAAAATCAAGCTATTCTGAATGAAATCACTATGCGGAAAAATCAGCTATGCGGAATATATAAAATATTCCGAGTAAAGGAAATGTAAACACCCCTATTCGGATTATCCAGAATTCCGAATAAGGGAGATATAAAATCGTCTGTTCGGAAAGTTTCTGGAATTAAAGAACAGTAACAGTAGCGACAAAACAGGGCATACGAATTTTAATCAAAATCGAACCAAATACTCAAAAAGGTTTTACCAAATTAAACACAAATCATTTAAATACCATAAGTAACAAATCCCACCAATAAAAACACTAAATCAACAACTTTTTAAGATCAAACTTGAATCAAATAAAAAAAACTTAAGAACTTGCAAAAGGAGATGAAGAACAAGATGAATAGAAAGATTGGAATTGAATGATTAATGTAAAAGTAACAAGAGTAAAGATTAACCACTTACAAGATTGAAAGAAAATGAAAAATCACCAAACACCCTAATGGTGTTGGTGAAGCTACGAATAAGGAGCAGGGAAAAAGAAAAATGAAGCTAACTCCCTAAAATGTGAAGGGAGAATCTATTTATACTCCTAGTGGTTGGTTGGTGAGTGGGCTTTCTCCCTTTCTTCTTGTCTTCTCGTCTTTTCAGAAAAGTTGACGTTTTCGATTCTGATTCGGGATTTGTCGTCGATTAAATCCAACTCGTCTTTTAATTTCTTCGTTAAATAGACTTGAGTTTCTTCGACTTATGTAAATCTTCCGTCTTTGGTCCTTTTCTTCGATAAATCTTCGAATAGGCCCAGTGACTTCAAATCTTTTGCATCTCTTGGACAATAGACTTTATCCTGAGTCTTTTTCCTTGATAAAACCCGTGCAATCCCATGTTTTCTTTAATATTCATTCGGTTAGCTCTGAAATCACAATAAACACAAAAACCACGCATAATTCCAAACAAATGATATTAAATACGTGTTTTGGTCTTGTTTTAGCCAGAATTAAGTGGTAAAAGGATGGGTGTTTACACACCTATCAGACCTCCTCATAGTGTATCCCCTCCTCTTGTGTATATCCCTGAGCCACTAATCTTGCCTTGTTTCTAACCACAATACCTCTTTCATCTCTCTTGTTTCTTAGAACCCATCTTGTCCCTATAGGTCTGACATATCTGGGACAATCAACCAGCTCCCAAACATCCTGAATTGCAAATTGGTGAAGCTCATCCTGCATTGCTTCCACCCAACTTGGTTCTTTGAGAGCATCAAATATCTTCTTGGGTTCATGTTGTGACAGAAAATAGGCAAACAAACATGCTTGCACAAGAGGGGTATCAACCTTCTTGTGAATATTGGCAATAAATCCACCAGGACCTTGATGAGAACTTCTAGTCTGAACAGGAGTCATAATATCACCAATGATTTGAGAAGTAGGGTGATTCTTCATAGTAGAAGTGAGAACTCCTCCTTCAAAAAGTCTGTTGTCCTCAGTCTCATCCTCCAAGTTGCCAATATCTTCTTCTTCAGACTCTCTTTCATCAACATGAGGATGAACCTCTTCATATAAATTGGAAGGTTCACCCTGTTTAAAAGTAGAAGAGAAAAGATGCGCAAAAGTGTTGTCAACGCCTGAACCTTGGTTGTCAGCGTTTGAGCTAACAACGCTTGAAATGTTGTTGTCAACGTTTGAGCCATCAACGTCTGAATTTGTCCTGCCAGCGTTAGATTTGCCTTTTTCAGCGCCTGAAGGACCATGCATGTTGTTATCTGGTGGTACTTGGGAACCACCATTATCCTTTCCAACAGCAGCAGCAGCAACAGCATCTGTCCATATGGGAATTGTGACATACTCTAGTATAGGAGATGACTTTTCTGCTTGTGATCCACCCTTTTCATTAACCTGTGTACCTGAAACATCAACAACTTGTTCTTCCACAACATTTGAAGTTACCTTCAAAATGTCTGGATTAGTGACAGGCATATAATTTAAAGTCCTAGGTAAAGGCTCCAAGTCAAACAACCAATTTGGACCACTTTCAGAATCACTAGGTTTATTCTCTAAAAACCTAACATATACTCTTTCAAGTATACGTTTTTCCTTTTTAAGATAAACCCTATAACCCTTGCTCTGAACTGAATACCCCATGAAATAGCCTTCATCACCTTTTGCACTAAATTTACCTAAGGCATCACTAGTATCAAGAACAACTACATGACAACCAAAAGGTCTAAGAAAACAAATATTAGGTTTTCTTCCCCAAAGTAACTCATAAGGTGTTTTGTTCTGTATCTTGTTGACCAATGCTCTATTTTGAACATAGCAAGCTGTATTAACAGCCTCAGCCCAAAAGGCAATGGGGAAATGAGCATCAGCCAGCATGGTTCGGGCTGCTTCAATTAGGGTTCTATTCTTTCTTTCTGCAACCCCATTTTGCTGTGGGGTTCTAGCAACACTAAACTGCCTAGTAATCCCTTTCCTGGCACAAAAATCATCTAACACTTTATTCCTAAATTCACCACCATTATCACTCCTAAGCATTTTAACCTCATTACCAGTCTTCTTCTCAATCTGAGTGATAAAGTCAATTAAAGTGTCAGCTGTATCACTCTTCATAGCTAAAAAGAAAGTCTAAGTAAACCTAGAAAATTCATCTGTGATGACAAAGCAGTATGATTTACCATTCAAACTTTCTATATTGGTTGGACCAAATAGGTCCATATGAAGCAAGTGAAGTGGTCTAGTACTAGAATGCACCTGTTTAGACTTGAATGAGACCTTGTGTTGCTTGCCTTTAAGACATGCAACACAAGAGTGGTCATTGTGGAAAGCCTTTTCAGGCAAACCATCAACCAAGCCAAGTCTCACAAGCCTGTTTATATTCTTAAAGTTTATGTGCCCTAGTCTCCCGTGCCATAGATTACTTTCATCTACTGAAGCTTTAGCATAAAAACATGACATATTGTTATTCATTCTAATCCCATTCAGATTCACATTATATGTCTTTATGTCTAGGTGTTCTATAGTCAATATATTTTTCATCAGGGATCTTATAATCCTTGCTTAACACCAAGCATTCAGTATCAGTAAACAGAACTTTATTTTGTTATCACAAACTTGTGATACACTAAAAAGATTGTAATCAAGTTCCTTTACCAAAAATACGTTTTCAAAACGCAAGTTCTTGGTGAGAAGTGTTCCTTTGCATGTGATAGGTCCATATCCGCCTCCAAAGAAAACCTTATCACCATCCTTAATGGGAGTGAAGTTAGTCAGATAATCTTCCTTCCCTGTCATGTGCCTTGAGCATCCACTGTCCCAATATCCATAATCATTGACCTGTTTTTGAATGCCCCGCACATAAAGAAAACAAGTTAGTTTTCTTTGGGAAGCCAAGCCTTAGCAGACTTGGATTCATCTGGTTGTTCAACAAGAACAGACTTAGTTCTCATAACAACCCCCTGTTCATCCCTCTTTGGATGAAATACCCAGTTAACCCCAATAGGTTTTGTAATGACCTTTAAAATGTAATTAAATCTGTTGCAGGTCATTGAAATCCCATTATCATTAGGGTTTTGATCTTTCTTTGGTCTCTATGTCAAGCTTGAAGAAGCTTTAGACCCCTTACCCTGTGGTTGCAAATATTTAGGTCTGGTCACGTTTCTGTCAGCGTTGGATTTGGTCTTGTCAACGCTGAAATTACCCTTGTCAGTGTTGAACCTACGGTTTGCTACAGAAACCCATTGCCTATTAGACCAAGTATTTGTCTTTTGAAATGGTCTTTGTCCATGAGTGTTAGACCCTCTAGTAAAGAATGGGGCAGGTCTAACAACTTGTGGACTTTGCTGCACACAAGGTTTGGGTCTGACAACGTTTGACTTTCTAACAGTGTTGACCTTAGAAGCATTGACACACTTATATGCTAAATGTGAAAAGCTACCACAAGTGTAACAGGCTTTTCTAGACACAACCCTAGGTCTAGAAGATAAGAAGCATGTTCCATCATTACTAACTTGGCTTTTAGGTGACCTAGTATTCCTATACATTTCTGCATACTTGACACTAGGTTTTCTAACAGTGTTTGAGCCAAGTTCAACAGCCTTACCAGTGATTGGGTTTGTTACCTTAATGGGGGTTGACTCATTAGGACTTTCACATAACAAGCCACCCTTAACAAATAAGGTAGGGTTAGCTTTCTTCCATTCATTCAAGTCAGTCAACTTCTGTTGATACTCTTCAACTAGGGTAATGACTCTTGGTGGAGGAATGAATTCCTCCTCTTGGAGTTCTGGTAAACCAGTCCAAGATAGGTCCTTTTGTTGGACACCATAGAAGTCACCAGCTGGTGGTGGAACCACAGAGTAGTCTTTCATCCCAATCCCAGTCATGTCCTTAGGATCCCTTTGTTTATTAACACATTCTCCTAGGGTTTGTGTGGCCCTATCAAATCTCTGAATTTTAAGGTCAACATTATCTTTATTTTTAATGGCCTCATCTAACTTAGCCTGTAACTCACCATTAACCCTTTCCATGATGATTCTAATATCATTACTAGCATTCAACTCATGTTTTAAGATATTTATTTTATCTTTTAAATCAAATTCCATTTTCTTGTATTCAGAAACTGTCTTCTCAGTTTGAGTGAGAGCTAATTGATAGTTAGACAGTTTGCATCTCTCAGTACTCATATCATCTAATAATCTTAACACCTCTTTGTTAAGTTTCTCAGTATTTAGCCTACAACCTTTACTACAAAAAGCATCATCGTATACCTCATTATCCGATGAAGAGGAGGAGTGTGCCATGAGAGCATATTGAACATGCTCTTCTTCTTCTATCTTAGCAACCAAAGCTTTATCCTCTTCCACATCTTTAGCCAAATAGCTCCAATCCCATCCCATGCCATCAATTTCTTGCACTGCAACCATGGCCTTAGGATCCTAAGCCTTAACAATTTAACTTGAAGGTTTGCCAGCATCAGATCTTCTAGGAGATCTGCATTCCCTCATGAAGTGCCCCATACGATGACAATTGTAGCATTCAACCTTGGATTTATCAAATCCAACAGTGTCCTTTGCATTAAAGGTCATTTTCTTCTTAAACCTTCTATTCCACCTGTTTGCTCTTATACTAGCAAGAGCCATGTTCCACTTAATATCCATTTCCTCCAAGTGCTCATCACTTATCTGCTCAAGGTCCTCATATGTAATCACTGAACCATTGGGCAAAGAAGCAATATAAGCACATACAATATCTAGATCCAAACCAGCAGGTTTAACTATTCGTAAGTCACTTTTGTATGTGTCAACATCTGAATAGAAGGCGTTGACATGACATGTTCCAGCGTTGACACATGATGATCCAGTAACTGGATGCATGTAAGAGTCCTTCTGATTAAATTGACCTTCACTATGTGAGAAGAAGGCCATATTACTGTTGGTAGACTTGCTTCCATGCTCCAAAAGAGTTTCATCTTCCAACAGCCTCAGTTTGTTGTAGATATCATCAAAAGTAGAACTTTTGTGAGTGTTGTTGGCAAATATAGATCTTGCCTCAATCTTCCATGCTTCACCAAGACTTTTAAGAAAAGTGGCATTAATATTAACATCACCAAGTTGTGTCCCCATGAAGGACAATTTTCTTGTAATGTCAAGCAATCTGCTTCTCACACTGCTAAGCTTCTCATTAGGTTGAGCCTTGAAGACAACATAATCATGCATGAGTTGCTTCTTCTTCTCTTCCTTAGTGTCATCATTACCACCATATGCAACTTCAAGAGCTGCCCAAAGGTCCTTAGCAGATTCATAACCTCTGTATTAATGCTGGTTCTCTTGTCCCAAGGAGACTTTCAGAATGTTTAGGGTTTTCATATCAACCCTTTTCTTTGCTATGTCTTCAGCAGACACAGCTCTACCATCATCAGGCTTTTCTTTCTTATCTGCTTCTGAGTATCCAGCAACAGTTGTTCTTGCAGCAATGGCATTAGCAATCTTTTGAGCTTTATTGAATGTATTTCCATATTCAATAATCTCCTAGAGTGTGTAGTCATAGATCCCTAGATATTGTTCAAAGTTGAATTTACACAATTCAAAGTTGGTTGCATCAAGCATGGGAATCTTGATGTTTGGCAAAGGTGAGGAGGAAGAGGTTATTTCTGGATTTGACATGATGTTGTTAGGGTTTTGAGAAAATTAGGGTTTTGGTGATTTTAGGGTTCTTGTGTTCTTTAAGATCAAAAGTTCCTCAACAAGCTCTGATACCACTTGTTGATCCCAAACTTAGATCGATTTAGCTTTATGTATACGAGGTTAAATCAAGTCATACACTTAGAGAAACCTTTGTATATGTCTATGACAATCTAAGTGTTATGCGGAATTAACACTTAAACAAGAACACACAAGATGTAAACAAACTTTCACTTTGATTAATGATATCAAACTTGCTTACAATGAAAGTGTTTAACGTATGAAAACTTATTATTGAACAATAACCTAAAGGTCTTCTTTTATAGACATAAGAAGCCTTGTACAATAATCTACGTATCAACTATTCTAGGTAAAGATAAATATAGAAAATACATTGTTGTTCCTATCTTTACTAGAAGTA
The DNA here is from genome assembly GCA_025667525.1 of Glebionis coronaria. Classification (NCBI taxonomy): domain Eukaryota; kingdom Viridiplantae; phylum Streptophyta; class Magnoliopsida; order Asterales; family Asteraceae; genus Glebionis; species Glebionis coronaria. The sequence continues at coordinate 1,310,556 of JANFOE010000333.1, forward strand.
ATCTAGAATATAATAAACCTGTAGATCATATCCTTCCATCAGTGCTTGTCTTCAATGTGTCAACGCTTGACTTCTTCTTGTCAACGCTTGATCTGTCGACGTTTGTTTTACTCCTGTCAACGCTTGTTTTACACTTGCGCTCAAGTAGACTGGCTATAATTTATTCCTAACAAAAGTGGTTTTAAATTTTTCAAAGTCGTGAATATTTTGACTCAACCCGAGTTTACTTATCCAAGTTTAATCTAGCTAGTATCCTTAACGTGTTTAAGTCAAGTTTTGCTAGGCTTTTATATAGGGAACTTTAAAACGTAAAAGTCTTAACTCTCACGGGTTAAGAACAAGAACTTTTCGCAAGTTCCTATAATTGATCCTAGAGAGTCGTTTATCAAGGGAACTTTAAAATGCGAATTCTAAACTTGAAAAAGTCTAAGAGTTTGCAAGATCCTATAGATGAATCGAAAACCCAAAACTTTGATTTAATTGGCTAAGCATCCACGAGTCTCATTCCTTGAGATTTTAAATTGTGGAGAACGAGAGATGATAGAGTCAATTATAAGTTTGGTATTCTTTCTTGAATTTATGTGAGTTGATTATAAGCTTTTTCTCCCATCGCTTGTTAATAAATTTAACTGCAATAAATAAGGTTGTACGATTTCAAAAGTTACTTAGCTTCTAGCACAAGATCGTTTAAAAGTTGCTCGGTATTAATTAGAGTTCATAGCCAAGGCATAACTTATTGAAGCGGGATGCGAAGATTGGCGAGGTCGAAAAGGCCCTAACAAGGCATGAGGGCTACATTTTGTTGCTAAAGATCCAAAAGTGATGTGAAGAATCATTTATCAAAAATCAATATGAAGGATCGAGACACACGACGAAAAGCAAAAACTCCCCTAAAGATCATGGAGAAGTCTATCCAAAAAGACCCTAACAAGGTATGAGGATAAATAGATCCAAGTCTTAAAAGGAGGTGGATCGTTGTATATCAAAGTCCAAAATAAAGATTGGAGAAAAATGAAGAAGTCGTGGTCCAAGTGTGAAGAATCTCTCAAAATTTCAAGTGAAGAAATTCCTATTATGAAGAGAAGACCATTATTTCATGAACGTCTCTCAAGATTTGAAGTATGAAGTCACTGCCAAATATCGGTCCGAGAATGGTCTCAAATCGTGAAGCGAGTTATGCCAAGATATGAACTTTATGAGGTCCCGAGAAGCAGTTTTAAAAGATTTTGTCCGTTAGCTAACTATTGATTAAATCGTCCCACTTTATTTTCAGTCTAAATAACTATCGAAATAAGTCAAACAATGCATCCTCGTGATCATTCAAGACAAAATTAAAATATAAGAGATACACCTAGGAATAAGGGAGTCTAAGTAAATAATTGGCCCACATGAATTCGTGTTAGTTTACTAACTTATAATAACAATGATCTCGTTTTTAAGCTTGATATAGGAAACGTGAAACTTGAGGATGATAAACATTCATGGCAACCAAAACCCCAATGTAAGTCTTTAATTTCTTTAATTGTTTCTATCTTTTTATTTTTCCTTAAATGTTTAGTATTTAATAAAGGCCAAGGTAAGTTATTTATGATGGAAAATGCAAACCGTGCTTTAAAATTAATGCACTACATGAGGGCATTGCAATGGTCAAGTGTAGGGGATTTAATATGTAAAACCCGCATGCTGTTACCATGAATAGTACCCTTAAGATCGTACGTACTAGATTAAAACTTTCCTTTTATAGTACGATTACGTTTACGTGTTAGGATTTTACGTATTACGTACGTGTTCACGATAAGTATTTATTACGCACGAACACGCAATAATTATTTAAACAATAATTAATCACGAACATGCGATCATGAAATCATGAACGTAATTAAATCACGAGCTAATATTAATTACGTATATATATTTATTACGAACACGAATAAATATATTAAGTCACGATCGATAACTAATTAAAACACGTAAATTACGAACATGAGAACACACGAGAACACAATATAATATTTAGACTCAGGAAATGTATGGGTTATCCCATGTGGGCCCCATACCATGAAATTAGGGAACGAAGATGGGCTTAGCCCATCAATTTTTACTAAAACAAGGAATTAGGAAAAGTCACTACTCATTTTTCACTTTACAGAAGATTTTCACAAAAACCTAAAAAGTTCTTCCTTCTCCTTCTTTTTCTTTTTGGCCGCCACCCATAAACACACCAAGGGGGTATTTATTTGATCTTTGATCTTGGTTTTGGTGCAAGTGTTCGTGTTTGTTCATCCTTGTTTAGATCCACGCATTCGATAATTCTTTTAACCCTTTTTTTTATTTAATCTATTAAATAATTAAGAACATGATGTGTTTTTTTTAAAAACCTAATTAAAACATAGATCTAATATGAAAATGGCTTTTGGAGAAATAAAAAAGGATGGTTTAGTGGTGTTTTGTTTTACCCGGCGCCTAAACCGAACCCCAAGGGGGTCTCGGTTTGGCTACTCGACCACCACCGAGACCATATGGTCCCGGTAGGTTGATGTGGGTCCCACGACAGCAGCAAGACAAGGGAGACCCCAAAGTGGTTCGGGGTATGGTGTCGATTTCATGTCCGGTTCATGGTTCTTAGTCAAGATCCGATTCACGGTGTATGTTAAGATTATTATTTTTTTATAATCTTATGTTAAAAATTAAATTAATAAACATGACATGATTAATTTAATAACATGACTTAGGTTATTTTAATTATTAAAATCATGAAATTATTAACCTAAGTATTTTATATTTTTAGACTTATAACTAATTAATTATTTAAAAACCATGGTTATAATTAATTAATTAACATGACTTAGGTTATATTATTAATAAATAATAATACATGTTTTAACCTAAGTATTTAACTTTATTTAATTAAAAACATGATATACTTTAATTAAATATTTTAACCTATAGTTTTAATTACATGAAATAATTAATAAACTATACATTATATCATATGACTTAGGAAATAATCATGAAAACACTTAGGCTTATATACTTAGCTTATTTAACCAGCTTATATCTAATTATGGAAACTATCTATTTTTAGAAACTTATTTAAATAATGCAGCTAATCTATTTATGGAAACTTTCTATTTTTAGAAACTTATTTAATTCAGGCAGCAAATCTATTTATGGAAACTTATTTAAATAAGACAGCTAATTTATTTATGGAAACTTTCTGTTTTTAGAAACTTATCTATTTTAAGCAGTTTCTATTTTTGGAAACTTCTATTTTTGGAAACTTTCTATTTTTGGAAACTTTCTATTTTTTGAAACTTTTTTTTTGGAAACTTTCTATTTTTGGTAACTTTCTATTTTTGGAAACTTTCTATTTTTGGAAACTTTCTATTTTAGGAAACCTGCTATTTTTGGAAAGTTACTTATTATTACACAGTAAGTATAATAATACACGAAATACCAGAAATACTTAATCAGAGTAAACAGAATATAAGATAAACACATTTTAAGGCTTAAAAACAGTAAAACATGATAAGAACACATAAAATAAGCTAAGACATGACATAAAACCAGTTGCGTATTAGTAAGCAGATACTCATTCATGTATGTATTTATGTAGCATTAGTGATACGGAAGTAGGATTCCTCTCAGTTCGTCTTCTTCGTTCACTGGACATAAGGTACGGATTCCTGTCCTTTCAGTATGGACATTCTTTCCTTATTAGGATTCCCCGTATGCAGCCAACTGTTTTCCCAGTATTTGTTTTATATGTTTTTGAATTGCTTATGTTTAATTAGAATACCTAAAGCCATATACATGCATGACCAGTTTCACCTAGTTATGGAGGTACTATAACCATAACATTAGAGGCACTGATGTTATGACTTCACCACGGCGGAGTGATTGCTCGTGGCGTCCCTTCAGCTTTTGGCCATATTATTATATTTATCATGTGGGGCGTATGGGTGCATCCTAGTTACATGTTTTCAGTCAGGATTTCATGGTGAATGTGGTGTGTGCCTTACATCCTTCACAAGGAACTAATCCCTCCTACCCAAAACCAGTATGTTAAATTAGAGGCAGCCCCTCTAATTTGCATGATGAGGTCACCCCTCCAAGTATTCATGCACGGTGGATTTTCATGACCTATATTGGCTAATGGTAAAATATGTTAAACAGTTTTCAGAAGATAAACATAAGGCTTTTCAAACTATAAAACCAGTTTTATGAACATGTTCCAGGTTTTCCAGGACTTATACAATTCCGCTGCTATTAAGTCTTTATTATGCTTAGTCATTCATACTATGTCTATATCCGTGCACTGAGCGTTTTGCTCAGCCGTTACATTCCTTTCCATGTCCCAAAACGGCAGGTACCCTAGGGAAGACTCGAGCATTTGGAGGATGTGCATAGGATGGAAGCTGCTAGAGACTTCTTTTCCTTCTTGCCCTCATATACTTATGCTTGTTTGGTCTTTCATTAATTTCTTTGGCTTTATTATGTTTTGGGCTTATGTTTGGGAACCGATGTTTGATTCCGGTTATCCCTATGGTCATGTAATATTTTAGACATTTATCCTTGTATGCTTTGATGACACGCCATAATTACGCGTGACATTCCATTATCAAAATCGGGTGTTACAATTATGGTACCAGAGCCAAGGCTTCGACCTGTAGGCTTTAAAACTCGACCTGTGACTAGTGGGTAGTCACCAGGAGCTTCCTAAGCCAACGTTTGTTATTCTACGTATCGATGTTTTCAGCGCATTGTTGTTCTAACCATGATGTTTTTAACACCCTGAGGTTTTAACCTTGATGTTTTCATCGATATTGTTTTACTAATATGGATGGACAACCGTCATTCATATGTAGTTATGTGTCATTGTTTCATGCATAATTGTTAGCCTTAAAATGTGTGCGACTAACGGAATTACATTAGTTTCATAGCCGGGACTTGCAGGGACTAATATTGTCATATGTAAAGTCCAAGTCCCGGGCTATATAAACCCCTCCATACTTCCATGGAGGGGTGAGGCTTTTCATTTCTTGTCTTACCTTTCTCTCTCTAGAATAAAACACACTTTTATTCTCTCTTGTTTCTCTCACTAAAATGGCTAAACATCTCTTTAACCCTCCCCGACCTCCGGATCGAACCCGTGTTCTTAGTGAATCCAAGTTAACAATTGGCATCAGAGCTAACCGGGGGTGTTTCGTGTTTTTTTATTGGCGTGTTTGTGTTCGAGGTTGTGTTTGATCCGTATTCACTTAGCCCAAAATCTGTCTACAAGGTTGGATATCATTTTTTTACTTTTATTCTATAATCTCTTTGATTAGTGTCCAAAGCGTCACTGTTTTTGGTTTTAAAATCCAAATCCTCTCTCGTCATTATTTTTTCTTTGTCCTTTTTTTTTACCCGTTTTCTTTTTGTCCCATCAAATATGATTAGATCTAATTTTTTAAATGGGGAAAAGGACAGAAAAAAAAGAAACAAAAATGGACCAGATCCATTTTTTTGTCGGCTGTAAAACCTTTTACGATGGAAGTATTACGATGCCAGATTCCGATGGCTTCTTTTCCGGATTTATTCCGATGGGGTATTTTTTTTTACACATTCCGATGGACGGGTCTGAATCTATTGCGATGCGACTCAATAAGATGGGTCTCATTGCGATGGATGGCTTGATCCATCGCAATGGCATTCATGTCGTCATGCTGCCGGATTTTCTCCAACATTGCGATGGTTTATGGGTGTTTGGGAAACATTGCGATGGATGTTTGGTCTTTTGCGATGGATAGTAATGGAAAAATATTGCGATGGACAGACTCTGTAAACTTTGCGATGGTTTATGTTTATTAAAAACATTACGACTTAGTGATGGTTTTAAAAACATTGTAATGAACTATTACCACAAAACCACCTACTTCACTCACCGAGTCAACTCGGCAATTCCCGAGTTGACCAGGTCAACTCAGGGTGTCGAGGATTGCACCTATCAACAACCATCCTTATCACTCCAAAATCAACACCTCATAACTAATCCTATCCCATCGTCACCTAATCCCCAACTTAGACTCAATTTACAATCTGAAAAATACAAAATCTCAGTTTCAGTTTTGTGTTCTCACTTGCATGTCAAGATCTATAAAGATCTTCCACAAAACCTGAACTCATCATCGATTTTTGTGGGTTAACCCCTTCTTTGATTTTCGAAATTAAAAGATCGGAGTCATAACATGATTGTTATGCCCCTCACTTTGTTTCGTTTGTTTCAACAAATTAAACATAATACCTACCCGAGATCTGTTGAAGATCTTGATGACAATCATCCGAGCCTTTGATTGACATGGTCTTAATTCAAACATGAACAAACAAATGAACAATCTTGGTTTCGTAGTAAGACTTTTAGTCACTTAAAAATTATGTCTTACACGAACCTTATACCTATGACAAAGATTGTGATGCCACGATTTGGTGCTCACTGAGCTTATTCAAATGAAATAATAGGTCTTTGATTGAGATTGTTAAATTTTGTTGTTTAAGATGGATGATTCGTACGAATTGATGGATGTGTATGGAGTTTTGGGGGCGGAAATGTTTATGAGATGAGTAGGTTGTTTGGTTATGATGGATAGGAGCAGTTGAGTTGTAGATGGGACTGGGTTTTTGAGAGAGGATATAATGGGGGCGGAGTTTCTAATGAAAAAGTGATTAGGTTACTAAAGATTAGGGTTTGTTAACCTATTTATATTCTCATCCCTAGGCCATAAACCGGGTTCACCTATTGGTCACTTGCCACGTTTTGTGTTCCATTTAAAACCAAAAGCCACGTCTCATATACGTACTATATATCACTAAGATTGTGGGCTGTGAATGTTACATGCTGAGCTGGGCACTAATTTGGACCAAGGAGTAAATTAGGATATTATTTGGGCCAGTTGTTTGTTATTCAAGGTGATCTTATACGGGGTTGAATTTATAATTTATCAAAGTGTCGAATTATGAGTATTTGGTGATTTCGGATTCATATCGACCAAAGAATATCTTCGTTTTGAACCCTTATTTTTCGGAAATTTTTTCGACGACCTCACCGCGGAGTCGATCCGCGCATCAGTTGGGTATATGATTAATTTTGGGCTTCAACGTAAAGTTAGCTAGACAATGTTGATGGCTTTTATTTCTTTTAGTCAATATTAGTCTCAAGTTAACAACACACAAACAAACAAACACGACAAACACACAACAAAAACAAACAAACACCAAAACGATCCTTTAAGATTCACTGAAATTGTCAAAAACGGCTAGTATACGGGGCAAAGTAAAGTCAAGTGATTACGAAGTGGATTTGGTATTTATTATTTGAAGGTGAAGTGGAATATCACGAAGGCGTCTACTCAATTCATCATCGAGCCTTTTCACCCCCTCTATCGATTGATGATTCGCTTCAGCATTTATGATTGAGACTTGATTTATCTAGTTTCCACTGTCAAGGGGTGGACGGTCGACGACATGGACAACTATCACTTAAGGAGTTACGTTGTAGTGCTCAGTGTCACACTCACCGAGAGTTGTGGATACTTCAAGAGGTGTTCTACATCTTATACCTCTCTCTTTATGTATAAGATTCTAAGAGACGTTTCTCTGCACCGTTCGTCAATCAACACAAGTGCTAAGCGTAAGTAACAAATTTGGGGGATTGTACTTCAGTTTCAAGTTTGGAATATCAGTTTTACTTCACCAGTGGTCACTACAGATAGCCGAAAGAATACGAGGTTGGTAAGTTTAGCCAGAGAGTACAAGAGTAGAGATGTGATCAGCAATCAATTCTCACGAGCAACTTGAGCAACAAAATGTCAACAAAGATTTCTGCTTCAGACACGGACTTCTCACGATTCTGATTGTACTCGTCAAATGATGCTATCGAGTGTTCTTAACCACCATACTTTTAACAAGAATGCTACCGAGTGTTCTTAACCATCATACTTTTGACAAGAATGCTACCGAGTGTTCTTAACCACCATACATTTGACAAGAACGCTACCGAGTGTTCGTCACCATCATACTTTCGACAAGAACATCTCGCGATTTTGACCGTACACGTCAGATGATGCTTCCGAGAGTTCGTCACCATCATGGGGGAAGAACGTGTACTTTGGAGACTTAGTTCCCACTCTAAAGTACTTAGTTCAACTTCCAGGGGGAAGCATTCTACAAGCGTGAGAAGATTTGTTGCTGATTTCTTACATGTTCCCCCAAACACATAATCATGAAGACCAAAAATGTCAAGGTAGCAGTTACTTGGTGGGGTTTACTTCTTCTTCTACAAAATTCCGCTGTGCACTTTATATGTCAAAGATAGAAGATTGCTCAAGCTACAGATTCTGCTCAAGACAGGGATTTTGGTTTGGGGGGAAGCTGATTCAGAAGCTTCGTCAAAAAGAAGTCTATGAAGAAAGCTTTTCAAGACATGTGGTATGAATTGGGGGGAAGTTAATCCAGTTCATACATGATACAATGGTTCCTCAACAAGCAAAGACAAAGAGGATTCAAACTGGGGTATAGGTTTTTCTAGAAGACTTGAAGACAACGGTGTCATCCTCAGCATTGGAAGCAAACTTAATACTGTCATATTTTTGTTGTATTTACATTTGTTAGGAACATTGTAAGTAATTCCGTATGTCACCACATTGGGGGAAGATTGTTAGCCTTAAAATGTGTGCGACTAACGGAATTACATTAGTTTCATAGCCGGGACTTGCAGGGACTAATATTGTCATATGTAAAGTCCAAGTCCCGGGCTATATAAACCCCTCCATACTTCCATGGAGGGGTGAGGCTTTTCATTTCTTGTCTTACCTTTCTCTCTCTAGAATAAAACACACTTTTATTCTCTCTTGTTTCTCTCACTAAAATGGCTAAACATCTCTTTAACCCTCCCCGACCTCCGGATTGAACCCGTGTTCTTAGTGAATCCAAGTTAACAATAATGTTCCTCGTGAACTGTGGCTATGTGGACTGAACCCCAGTAGTTCATAATTAGTCACATAAAATTTCTTTCTGATAAGTTTTGACAGATGAGTTTCAATTATTTATGTTTCATGTATCATTGTTGCAGGGATTATGACTAAGTAATGGTTGGTACAAGACTGACCCTATTTAGTCGCATGTGCTTTTATCGAAACTTTTAACTTTGGGACCGACCCATAGGCGTCCCCTCGCCATGTCTTTTGTTTTGGGACCGACCCATAGGCGTCCCCTCGCACACATAAAAGGTTTTTATAAACTAACATTACGCATTCATGCAATAAAATTTTTCTCATGATTTATTGGCATACATTTTTTTTCATGTCCCCTCATAAGTTACTATGTTTTTATGTCAAGTATGTTTTCATACTGTCATGGTTAACTTTAGTTTCATGCTGATTATGTTATACACTCCTTTATGATAAATCATTTTATGTTCCTTCATGATAATTCCGTCTTCATGTTGATTACGTCTTACGCCTCTTTTGTTATTTATGCTTTCACGCAAGACATTGTTGGATTTCATTGAATTTTGCTTTCATGATAGTCATGGTTGGTTTTCATTGATCATGCTGTCAGGCAAATCATCGTTGAATTTGGTGTAACCACACTTTAGCGTTTCTCTATGCAAACAGAATGAGGTACATACTGGCATTGCCAGGTTATCATGATGGTTTTCCTAACCGTTTAACCAATATACTTTCCTTAAATCATGATAAATGATCGACCCCATACCGATCATTTCATGTGCATTCCACGTGTACTCCACGTACCGTATTTCATGTGCATTACACGTACCTTATTCCGTCTGTATTTCACTTGTAATACTTCACGAGTATTCGCTAGTCGATTCTGAATCACCTCAGGCGTATTTTCAATTGCTGATATTCTACAAGATTGCTGATGCCGCTCATAACTGGGAGATGTTACTAAAGGTTGATGCTGCTGACGTTCGGAGACGCTACGAGACGCGGATGCTGTTCACAACCTGGAGATCCTACAAGACGAAGACAAAGGCGTCAGAGCAAAGCAATCGGACGAGAAGATGCTTCACCATCAGAAGATTTCCATCAATCATTGTCCCTAAATCTTAGTTACATGTCACACGTCATTCGGCTGTCATTTCAGCCATATGAGTGCAAACCGGTACCAGCCGGCCACTCAGCTGAATAGTTACATAAATCACGGTCATGAGAATGACCGTCATGGAACTGACAGACAAGACGATAGTAACCACTACTATGACAGAACTATCCTAGAAATCGCAACCGAGGCTCCGACCGCGGACATGATCAGACATACAAAGGATCGGTAGTCCAACCAATCCGCCAAGTCTGGCATAATAACCTAATATTGTAGTTCTATTGAATTACGTCTCGAGACACATGTCAAGACATCAGTCAAGACACATGTCTCACGTATACTTTCTGAGGACACATGTCAAGATACCAGTCAAGACATATGTCATGCTTATAGTTCCAAGACACGAGCCAAGACACATGACTCACGTCCAACTATGGAACATTTCTAAGAAATTCAGGGTACCCTCCAAGGGTATCTCCATTTTGTTGTGCCATGTATTAATCAGGCCAAAAGAATTTCAATACCATTACCGGTGCATCAGTGAGAACTGTCACGTTGCCGATGTCACTTTCATTTCTTTCACCATACTTCATATATTCATGACCATGAAGGACGCCTTTCGTATTCCCACGTATACGAAGGTTTTCCTTCAGCTTAATGATGAGATCCAAGCTACAAACGCATTTCCTCGGACAGACACGAGTAGATTTTTATCCTAATTATGGACTATGAACAGCACACCATGCTACGATTCATAATTATGTACAGTAATGTTCAGGCTCCTGAATACTTTCAGCTTGATTTTCCATCGGAAAATCTGTACAAATTATCTATGCTTACAAGCATGTGCGTTGTTAGCCATGGTCGCTAAAATTTTCTAGCTGTCAGTAAGACACAACAACTTAATTCTTTTACGCATAGCCAGTTGATTATTCCAGAGTCTTCCTATACATTCCAGAAGAACCTACAAGGAGAAGGATGGTACCATGAGATTATGTGTCGACTACCGTCGACTTAAACAAATCACCATTCATGACCGTTATTCTCCTCCACATATTGACAACATGTCCAATCGACCTTATAGTGTTAATCACTTTCCGAGATCGAACTCATGATCAGGATACGAACAGTGACGAGTGAAAGAGCAGGACATGTCCATGACTACTATTCGTACACGACTTGGTCATGCTAAATTCATGATTCTATATTAGTTTCATAAATGCTCCAACGGCATTATGAAATTAATAAACTGAGTTCCATGAACTCATAAGCAAATTCATCAGCGTTTTCATTGAGGATAACCTGATTTCCTCTAAGTTTAGAGAAGAACAGGAAGACCATATCTGCACTATGTTGCAAACTCTATGACAAGAGAAATTTTACCCTAGAAAATTTTCCAATATCAATTCTGTTTGATTACAGCGACACGCTGAATCACATGGGTTTCTACGGTTAATCTTACCATGACTAAGCTTATGCGTAAAGGAGAGAACCCTACACTACATTAGGTGTTCTAGACATTCCTACGCTAGGAGAAGTCTAGATTCAGAGACTCAGAGTTTCGCAACTCCTATGTATCAAGTTCTGCGAAGCAAGATACAGTTACGTTCATATCTAAGTACCTGACATACCAACAGGTTAAGATAGGACACCAACAGACTGGGATGTTTTCATCATCTGAAATTGTGAATTGAAATGGGACAAGATCTCCATGGATTTTGGTTACCAGATTAACGCAAACTCAGAAGAAGCATGATGCTATCTAGGTTATTACAAACAGTTTGATCAAGTCTGTAGAATCCTTACATCCGCAAGGATTTCAGAACCAACAGATTGATCGGACATGTTCCAGCCAAGGCTCATCTGATCACTTGGCAATCCCTCAGTTATCGTGTCAGATAAGGATTCGCAATTGTACTCCTTAATTACTTCACGTCTTCATTCTAATTCCACGACTTGCTTTCGCGCCCGCGTTCATGACACTATTCTCGTTCATGATGGTATCTTGGCTTATGATTTTGTGTTCATTTTTTTCTCATTCTGGGAATTTTTGCAAGAACTTGAGAGACCAGACCCAAGTTTAGTATAACTCCCTATCCTCAGATAGACGTTTCTCGTCATATTATATGTCTCACCTTGTAGCGTTTGGCGTTACCGCCATTATATTCTATGTTCACTATATGTTCCACATGTCATGTTCATTCCACGTTCCTCATATCATGATCAAGATATGTTACACGTATCATGGATCACGATATGTTTACTCATACTACACTCGCCATATCTCCACGTAGCACGTTCAAAATTTTTCACGTATCACGTTCAAAATTTTTCACGTACTACGTTTCTTTATGTCTCGCGCATCGTTTCTAATTATGTGTTAAGTCAGATTGTCTTGCATCGTAACGTTTCAATTACCCTAGCACGTTAACTCTTATTTTTCTCGATCGAATTTAGGGGAGCTACCTTCCGTTGATAACCAAGAATTTCTTCGTATTCCAAGTCAAGGTCAGGAGGACCAAGATTTATCATTAGTGTCAAGATCTTCTGAAGGAACCGTTCCAAGAGGGAGGCCACTTGGAAACGGACAAGTTCATCCGGACTTATATCCGTTTTCTCTCATCAATTAGATATGTCCTTTCAGTCACGTCACGTTCCATGTCCTTTCAAGACATGTCACGTTCCACGTTCCTTCTACCATGTCACCTGTACGTTCATTAATCTTACATACCCTCTCAGTTTGATTCGGGTATGTTTCTCTTTCAGTTACGTTATCTATAATTCGAGGACGAATTATTCTTTTTAGGGGGGAAGAGTTGTAAAACCCGCATGCTGTTACCATGAATAGTACCCTTAAGATCGTACGTACTAGATTAAAACTTTCCTTTTAAGGTACGATTACGTTTACGTGTTAGGATTTTACGTATTACGTACGTGTTAGAACACGATAAGTATTTATTACGCACGAACACGCAATAATTATTTAAACAATAATTAATCACGAACATGCGATCATGAAATCATGAACGTAATTAAATCACGAGCTAATATTAATTACGCATATATATTTATTACGAACACGAATAAATATATTAAGTCACGATCAATTACTAATTAAAACACGTAAATTACGAACACGAGAACACACGAGAACACACTATAATATTTATACTCAGGAAATGTATGGGTTACCCCATGTGGGCCCCATACCACGAAATTAGGGAGAGAGGATGGGCTTAGCCCATCAATTTTTACTAAAACAAGGAATTAGGAAAAGTCACTACTCATTTTTCACTTTACAGAAGATTTTCACAAAAACCTAAAAAGTTCTTCCTTCTCCTTCTTTTTATTTTTAGCCGCCACCCATAAACACACCAAGGGGGTGTTTATTTGATCTTTGATCTTGGTTTTGGTGCAAGTGTTCGTGTTTGTTCATCCTTGTTTAGATCCACGCATTCGGTAATTCTTTTAACCCTTTTCTTTTTTATTTGATCTATTAAATAATTAAGAACATGATGTGTTTTTTTTAAAAACCTAATTAAAACATAGATCTAATATGAAAATGGCTTTTGGAGAAATAAAAAAGGATGGTTTAGTGGTGTTTTGTTTTAGCCGGCGCCTAAACCAAACCCCAAGGGGGTCTCGGTTTGGCTACTCGACCACCACCGAGACCATATGGTCCTGGTTGGTTGGTGTGGGTCCCACGGCAACAGCAAGACAAGGGGGACCCCGAAGTGGTTCGGGGTATGGTGTCGATTTCATGCCCGGTTCATGGTTCTTAGTCAAGATCGGGTTCACGGTGTATGTTAAGATTATTATTTTTTATAATCTTATGTTAAAAATTAAATTAATAAACATGACATGATTAATTTTATAACATGACTTAGGTTATTTTTATTATTAAAATCATGAAATTATTAACCTAAGTATTTTATATTTTTAGACTTATAATTAATTAATTATTAAAAAACCATGGTTATAATTATTTAATTAACATGACTTAGGTTATATTATTAATATATAATAATACATGTTTTAACCTAAGAATTTAACTTTATTTAATTAAAAACATGATATACTTTAATTAAATATTTTAACCTATAGTTTATTTTAATTACATGAAATAATTAATAAACTATACATTATATCATATGACTTAGGAAATAATCATGAAAACACTTAGGCTTATATACTTAGCTTATTTAACCAGCTTATATCTAATTATGGAAACGTTCTATTTTTAGAAACTTATTTAAACAAGGCAGCTAATCTATTTATGGAAACTTTCTATTTTTAGAAACTTATTTAATTCAGGCAGCTAATCTATTTATGGAAACTTACTTAAATAAGGCAGCTAATCTATTTATGGAAACTTTCTATTTTTAGAAACTTATCTATTTTAAGCAGTAATTTTATTTTTGGAAACTTCTATTTTTGGAAGCTTTCTATTTTTGGAAACTTTCTATTTTTGGAAACTTTCTATTTTTGGAAACTTTCTATTTTTGGTAACTTTCTATTTTTGGAAACTTTCTATTTTTGGAAACATTCGACTTTAGGAAACCTGCTATTTTTGGAAAGTTACTTATTATTACACAGTAAGTATAATAATACATGAAATACCAGAAATACTTAATCAGAGTAAACAGAATATAAGATAAACACAGTTTAAGGCTTAAAAACAGTAAAACATGATAAGAACACATAAAATAAGCTAAGACATGACATAAAATCAGTTACGTATTAGTAAGCAGATACTCATTCATGTATGTATTTATGTAGCATTAGTGATACGGAAGTAGGATTCCTCTCAGTTCGTCTTCTTCGTTCACTGGACATAAGGTACGGATTCCCGTCCTTTCAGTATGGACTTTCTTTCCATATTAGGATTCCCCGTATGCAGCCAACTGTTTTTCCAGTATTTGTTTTATATGTTTTTGAATTGCTTATGTTTAATTAGAATAGCTAAATCCATATACATGCATGACCAGTTTCACCTAGTTATGGAGGTACCATAACCATAACATTAGAGGCACTGATGTTATGACTTCACCACGGCGGAGTGATTGCTTGTGGCGTCCCTTCATCTTTTGGCCATATTATTATATTTATCATGTGAGGCGTATGGGTGCATCCTAGTTACATGTTTTCAGTCAGGATTTCATGGTGAATTTGGTGTGTGCCTTGCATCCTTCACAAGGAGCTGACCCTCCTACCCAAAACCAATATGTTAAATTAGAGGCAGCCCCTCTAATTTGCATGATGAGATCACCCCTCCAAGTATTCATGCACGGTGGATTTTCATGACCTATATTGGCTAATGGTAAAATATGTTAAACAGTTTTCAGAAGATAAACATAAGGGTTTTCAAACTATAAAACCAGTTTTATGAACATGTTCCAGGTTTTCCACGACTTATACAATTCCGCTGCTATTAAGTCTTTATTATGCTTAGTCATTCATACTATGTCTATATCTGTGAACTGAGCGTTTTGTTCAGCCGTTACTTTCCTTTCCATGTCCTAAAACGGCAGGTACCCTAGGGAAGACTCGAGCATTTGGATGACGTGCATAGGATGGAAGCTGCTAGAGACTTCTTTTCCTTCTTGCCCTCATATACTTATGCTTGTTTGGTCTTTCATTCATTTCTTTTGCTTTATTATGTTTTGGGCTTATGTTTGGGAACCGATGTTTGATTCCGGTTATCGCTATGGTCATGTAATGTTTTAGACATTTATCCTTGTATGCTTTGATGACACGCCATAATTACGCGTGACATTCCATTATCAAAATGGGGTGTTACATAATAAGTGTGAAAACACTTATCCTTTTACCACTTATTTCCAATAATAACAAGACCAAAACGTGTATTTTATGTCGTAAAAGTCGGAATTATGCGTGGTTTGTATTTTTGTTGTGATTTAGGATCAAAATGTGAAAAGGGAAGAAAACACGGGCTTTCATGGGCTTTTATCGAAGAAAAAGACAAAAGACGAAGTCAAAAGATCAAGAGTGCAAAAAGAACGGAAGTCCAAGGCCTATTCTTAAGATTTATCGAAGAAAAAGTCTAAAGATGGAAGTTTAATGAAGTCGAAGAATTCAAGTCTAATTATAGAAGAAAATTATAAGACGAGTTCAAATCCCGAGACAACGTCGAGAAAGACAAAGGATTTAAATCGAGTCGACCCAAGAAAAAAGAAAGAGGAGGCAACACATGCTCTCCCCCATTGCCTATAAATACCCTCCTAAACACATTAGGAGGGTGGTTAGCTAGTTCCATTTATCAATTTTTTCTTTCTAGTTTTTAGAGAGAGAAAGTTTTAAACTTTCTCTCACTAAGTTCGATCTTTTCTTTATTTTTATCTTTCAAGTTTACGCTTTTAATCATCCTTGTATTTGGATTTCATTAATCACAAGTTCAAGTTAAGCTTTTTGTTCATTAATCTCTTTCTACCTTTCTTGATTTTTGTTTACCTTTGATTCGAAATATTAATGATCCGTGATTGATTTGATGTTTAAGTGATTAAAAAGCTTATCTTTTTATTCCTACATAAGTTCTTATACGGTTGAGCTTTAAGCTGTTTGTGCTTATTGGCTTATTCGTATGTTTAGCTTATTTACTTTTAAGCTTTCTTAAAAGTTTTATCGTTTTAATGTTAGTGTTATAAAGTTCACGTGTTTAGATTCAAAATTTTTTTTGAATTCGTGCTTAATTAATCTTGGCTAAAAGTTGGCAAGTGCTTATTGAATTAACAGCTTATTCGTTTTAGCTTAAGTTACTCTTTGTTTTCCATTACGATCTTAGGAGGGTTTTACTTGTTACGATCACTTGGATACGATCGCATTGATTGCGATCATACTTCTTTACTTGGCTACAATCCACACCACGATCATTAGTTGCGATCTGTAAGTGCAATCGTGTCACGATCCTTGAGTGCGATCGCATTGATTGTGATCCTTGTTGTTACGATCAAGACCACGATCAAACTGCGATCCACTTGTTGCGATCGTGAGTACGATCGGTGGTTGCGATGGGGTGTTGCAATCAAGTTTGAGTACGATCAATCTTTCCCATCACACTGAGTGCGATCCCTCACTTCTTTAGTGCGATACTTTGGCTTTTGTTTTATTTTTTCTTATTTTTCAAATTATAGTTTTCCCACCTTTTTACTTAGTTTATTTTAAACAGTTTTTCTAGTAATTTATAGGTTAATTTTCAAACCTTTAGTTTAGTTTTTCTAGATTTGCTTTTAGCTTATTTTAATTACGTTCTGCACTTACCCTTTCTAATAGAATAGAAAATCAACTCCCCCTTTTAGTGACCATTACCGACTGTTCCACCATTAACCGTGATCAATTCGATTAGATATCAAGAACGATATCGAGTACGCACATGCTAAGCAAAAGTCTTGTATTACGCTAGAAGCTAAGTAACTTTTCAAATCATACAACCTTATTTATTGCAAATATATTTATTAACAAGCGATGGGAGAAAAAGCTTATAATCAACTCACATAAATTCACGAAAGAATACCAAACTTATAACTGACTCTATCATCTATCGTTCTCCATAATTTAACATCTCAAGGAATGAGACTCGTGGGTGCTTAGCCAATTAAATCAAAGTTTTGGTTTTTCGAGTCATCTATAGGATCTTGCAAAGTCTTAGACTTTTTCAAGTTTAGAATTCGCATTTTAAAGTTCCCTTGATAAACGACTCTCTAGGATCAATTATAGGAACTTGCGAAAAGTTCTTGTTCTTAACCCGTAAGAGTTAAGACTTTCGCTTTTTAAAGTTCCTATATAAAAGTGATGAGACTGCCTTTATACATAGTCTCATCGTCCAAAAAGGGCTTAAAATGCATTAAATGTCATCAAAATACCCATATATATGCTTGTGTGTGTTGCTTGTGTATTTTAGGTACGGATATTGAGAAAATGACAAAAGATCACAAGAATCATGCAAAAACGAACACGGGAAACGAAGCCGCACATTGAACCAAGCCCTAATGAAGTTTTCCCAAGAAAAACCCTTGAAGATTTGAAGAATTATGAAGAAGGGTCCTCCAATATGGAAGAATTGACACTTTATACCCTTGTATCTTCATAATTACAAGTTTTGTCCCTAAAGTTTGTTAATATTGCAAAAAGGGCCCTCCACTTTGAAGAATTGGCAATTTTAGCCCCTCAACAAAGCTAAAATGTCAATATTAGTCCTTCTCAAAGTCAAACATACCAAGAAGAACTCCAAGTTACAAGAATAGCAAAATTGGTCCTTTGAAAATGTCAAAATTACCAAAAGGACCCTTGACTTTGAAGACTTGGCAAAAATGGTCCCTCATCAAACATGATTTGACAATTTCAGTCCTCCAAAATGTTAATCATACAAGTATAGACCATAATCCTTGAAGAAAATACCAAATCAGCCCTTCAAGAATCACAAATTGGCAAGAAATACCCCTGAATTTACTTTACAAAATTTTTTGGGGCAAAAGTATGAATGAAAAGTTGGATTACAAAGGGAATCGGATTTTATGTGTTTATTTACAAAATGAAAGAAAGAAAGAAGGAGAGGGACTAAATCTGGCCAGAAAGAAAGAAACCTAGACCAATCCTAGCCTGCTATGTGTCCCACTCACATTATCAACCAATCAAAACTCTCCTTCCCTCCACCTCACCCTTCCACTCACCAGATTAATATTAATTAATCTTGGCGCCTTAACACCAAATTTAAACAAATCCACCCCTAATCCGGATCAAACTAGCAACTATTTACCAAGAACACAATTTGGGGATTTACTAATTACTTACAATTAAACCCTGAGATTGTCCAGATTAATGATTAATGATGTTTTAATCATAACCCAACCTTAAAATACCTTGCCACCTCACTCCCTTGTCCCACCCAAGATTCCCCTGCTACAAGGTTGTGCATACTACCAAAATTGGGACAGCAATCCAACGTTTGAGATTGCAGCTTACTTTTTAAGCTTGTTATGAGCCTTTGGATGCAAATACATCATGCCAGCTCCACAAACAAACACGGAAGAGTCACATGATCCTCAAGTTTTCAAAAGTTCACAAGGGCAATTCAGGGATTCTACAAGCTAGGGTTTACGTTTTCTATTGCTTACTAGTTGACAATGTAGCCTATATAAAGGCATTTAGGCTTTACATTTCAGCTGCTTTTAGTTTTTCCTTGTTCACAAACTTGTAAATCCTCTTTTCTGATTAATGAAATTGTGTTAAGTTTGTTGAAGAAAGACCAAGTGCCATCATTTATATCTTCTTATTATTGTTCTTAGTTTGATAATTTTGAATCTCAAAACCTGTTTTTAAGGAGGGTGCAAAAGTTTGCATTTTTCCTTCAAGCTTGATATTTTGTTAAGTTCTTGTTCAAACCTTGAAATTCTTGGGCTATAGGGCTGATCATAGCATCCTGATATTGTGTTATCAAGGTGTGGTGAGGCAAATAACTTGGGGATAATCAAGTGTGGGGTAACAAGGTTGCATCAATCAAGGCTTTTCACTTTTCTGATTTTACTATTTTTCCTCTTAACTTTGTTGATTCTTAGCAGGTTTTTTTAAGGAAGCTTGTACTTGTTCTTGCTAGTACATAAGCTCAAAATTCGTGGGTGTGGATGTATATCCATGAGGTTTGCATACTTAATCCCAAAATCTGCTTAAATCTTGATTTTTGGTGATATTTGTGTGTGACTTGTGTTCTTGTGAATTTTGTGGCTTAATATTGCTTGAATCTGCTTATTCTAGCTGTTATTGTGTTAACTTGGGCTTGGGTGGTCTTAAAACTCACTTTTGATTTGAAAATTTTGATTTTGAAAAGTTAAAGGGGTGTTTGGGATTACCTGTTTGAAATCATTGTGTGTTATTGTGTTATTGGAAGTTTGTGTTTGTGTTTGTTATCTGTCATACACTTGTTTGAGAGTATTTTGCTGCAAGTTATTGGACTTAAACCTTGAAATCAAACAATCTGCTATAAAATCTTTGTTATTGACTGTTTTGACCTAGGATCTTAGGAACACTTAGGGTGTATGCATGCTTAGGGCTAAAAGTGGTTTAAACAAAGTCATTGTAACCTGTTTGTGAGATTTGAGGGGTTGAATCTGGCTTGTTGGTCAATTGCATCAGCAAAAGTATAAACTGCATGTGTTTGTGTTCATCAATAACATTCATCAGCTTGAATCTTGCATAAATCTTTTAATCATTGCATGAAACCTGTTTAGACTTGTTCATTTGAGTTTAATATAGCTTGTGTATGCATTTGGTTAAGTTTGGTTGGCTGAATATTGCTAAAAGTGCTTATTGATCCTAATCTGCTTATTTGTTCATGTCTGTGTCATATTTGGTGCTTAGTTGAATTAACTGTACAAATTGGCTTGTTGGATTGTTGATTTGTTTGTTTGTATTGACTCCTTATGATCCACTGATCATTTGGGTGCCTTTGTGTAACTTGAATCTCCAAAAAAGTCACTAAAGACAAAAAAGTCTACAAGTCAAGCAGTAGGAAAAGTTCCCACTGCTCAACACCCAAAACTAGCCCCTGCTAGTGTTAATTTGTTCTCAGCTTATCAATAAGCTATAATTGCTTATCCAAACCTGCAACAACTTATTTTTTGTGATAGATCTTCATTATTTGACCCATTTGATTAGACTGGAGCTTATTGGACTTTGACTTTGACTTTTTGCTAGAAAACTAACTCATTTGACTTTTTCATAAGTGCTTATTTGCTTTTTCCGGCTTATTGATTCATCTTATTTGAAAACTTTTTTGTTGGAATAGCTTATTTAAGTCATTTAAAAGCTTTAGAAACTTGAATCAGCTCTTGGGGTGGCCTAGAACTCAAAAACGACTATTTTGTCGTTTTCTGTAGATTGCTTTTTGCACTTTCAGACTTATTCCTTTGGCTTATTTCAAATTTCTTTTTACAGAAGTCTTATTTAGGTCAAAAGAAGCTTGTGTGTCTAATTTTAGCATATGGCATTAGCTTATAGCTTAATGGGCAAAAAAGCCCATTAAGAATAAGCTGTTTAGTATAAGCTTGCTTATTTCACACTTTCAACTTTTGGGCCTTTGGAAAAAGTTGTTTATAATCAAATTTTGAGTCAAGTAGTGCTTTTTGGGCTTATTTGGGCCACTTTTTCATTTTGGGCTCAAATTTTGCCCATTAAGGAATCTGTTTTGGGTTTAGCCCATTTTCTAGGCCCATTAAGGGTATTTAGGTAATTTTAAGTTCATTTCAGAGTTATTTAGGTTAAATTAAGCTAGTTTTCAACTTTTTAGAATTTTTTAGGATTTTTGGATTTTTATTAATATTTTAATATTATTTTATTATTAAAAATTAAAAGTCTGATTTTCTAAGTTTTTATATTTCTCCTAGGTTCTAGACACTTAATTAGGAATTTTACAACTTTCTAAATATTTTTAGGGTCTTTCAATTATTTTCTAGAATTATTTTAAGTTTTTATAGTTTTGTAATAGTTTTTAATTGTTTAAAAATAGTTTTTAGTGGTTCTAAAATTTTAAAAAAATCCTTTTTAGCTTAATTAGGTTATTTTAAAGGTTTACAAACTTTAAGATCTTGGTTTGGACTCTTTATTAGTTAACATTGATTATTAGGGCTTTAATTAGCATTAAAAAGTTAATATTTAATTAATTTAAAGGTTTTAGCAAGTTTGGATTTTTTTTTTAAACCCTTAGAATATTTTAGTAGATTTTTAGTGATTTTTAGGAATTTTTATAGTAAAATTTTAAATTTGGTGCTTTTAAACGGTTTTACGTGAACGACCTTTTCGTCTTAGTGTAATCCGTCATCGTAACCGTCATTCTCTTCTTATCCCATTTCTATTTTCTTTCTCATAAGAATATAATCACAAAGTTAATCATTTCATTACACACACACCAAGCCTCCTTGAGAACGAACTCATTTTAGGGTCATTTGTACACGGTTTTCCTAAATCGGCGTATTCATTACTTTCCCTTTTTACTCTCTTTTCCTAAAGAGTAGTAAAACCACTACATCAAAAAGCCTTGCAAAACTTGACTTAAACACGTTAAGGATACTAGCTAGAGTAAACTTAGATAAGTAAACTCGAGTTGAGTCAAAAGATTTACAACGTTGAAAAATTTAAAACCACTTTATTCAAAATTTTATTCTAGCAAAGAGAGTAAATAACGATAACAAAGGAAAATACTACTATACTACTAGGCCAAAATAGATTAAAAATTTCGAAAAATATCGAAAAATCAAATTTTTCCGGTTAAAATGAGGCATTAATGGAAAAGCCCACTTACTTCAATAGAAGTCCCCCTACACTTGATATAAACATTGTCCTCAATGTTTAAGCATGTGGGAGTAAACTCCCCTACACTTAGGACATTGTGCACGTTGTTTAAATCTTGCTAAGGGAAGGACAACTATAGTGATTTCAGTGTGAACATATAATATATGAAATATTGAATCACGACAGTTTAGGATAGAACCGGGAAGACGGGTACACGGGATCACGGTCGTCAAAGGTCATCAAAAGTGCTCTCTGAAGCTTTAATCCCTGCACAGCATAAGAAACAAGATAACAAACACATACGGGGCTCCCCTACGCTTATTATGAAAACGGTAAAGGATAGATCAACGGGTTGCCTCCCGAGAAGCGCTTGTTTTTTTTAACCGAGTCACGAGCCTGACTCGACCCATAACTAATTAAAGGGAAACATGGTGAGGGATGGAATCATCTCATGAGAGATGTCCTCACCAAAGTACAGCTTCACACGCTGTCCATTCACTTTAAAATTCGTCCCATTTGGTTGAGAAAGTTCAATGGTGCCGTAAGGGAAGACTTTGGCGACGCTGAATGGACCAGACCAACGGCTCTTCAGCTTGCCCGAGAAGATCTTCTACCAAGAGTTAATGAGTAAAACTTGATCACCAACATGGAACTCTCGGTTCTTAATCCTTGCATCATGAATGATCTTGGTCTTCTCCTTGTAGATCAATGAATTCTCATAAGCTTGATTCCTTAGTTCATTTAGCTCGTTGAGTTGAATCTTCCGAAGATCACCGGCTTTGTTGATGTCAAAATTGGCCCATTTCAAGGCCTAGTACGCCTTATGTTCCAGCTCAATAGGGAGGTGTCATGCCTTCCCGTACACAAGACGATATGGAGTGCAACCAATCGGAGTCTTATATGCGGTACAGAAAGCCCACAAAGCATCATCTAACTTATTGGCCCACGAGGCACGATGCTCTCCCACATTTCGCTCTAATATTATCTTCAATCCACGGTTAGATATCTCGGCTTGACCATTTGTTTGGGGATGATAAGCGGTGGAAAGACAATGATTGACACCGTACTTAGCCATGACTCGAGAAAATTGATCATTGCAAAAATGAGTCCCGCGGTCACTGATGATAGCACGAGGAACACCGAATCGAGCAAAAAGATGCTTCAAAAAGTTCACAACCACCCTCGCATCGTTCGTAGGGAGAGCCTTTGCTTCAACCCATTTCGATACGTAGTCAACGACTACTAGGATGTATTTGTTCACTTTAGATGATGGAAATGGCCCCATAAAGTCGATGCCCCATACATCAAAGATTACGCATTCTTGTATGAAATTTTGAGGCATCTCATCTTTATGTGAGATCTTGCCTTGTCTTTGGCAAGCATCACAATGTTTAACCATTTCATGAGCGTCATGATAAAACGTGGGCCAATAAAATCTAGAGTCGAAAACTTTCTTCACGGTGTAATTGGGACCAAAGTGACCACCGGTGGGTCCTTTATGGCAAGCTTCAAGGATTAATAAAGCTGCCCGCCCATCAACACAACGACGAATGACAAGATCCGCACATTGTTTGAAAAGGTAAGGGTCGTCCCAAAAATAGTGTTCAATGTCTTTAAAGAACTTTTTCTTTTGTTGGGACGTTAACCCTTCCTTGAGAATTCCACACGCTAAGTAGTTTGCAATGTCCGCAAACCACGAGGTGTCATCAAGATTGGAATTGATAGTCATTAAGGCCTCAAGGGGAAAAGATTCGTTGATCTATTGATTCGGATGATCCCCTTGATAAGGATCCTCAAGTCTACTTAGATGATCCGCAACTTGGTTTTCTGCTACCTTTTTGTCACGAATTTCGATTTTAAATTCTTGAAGGAGCAAAACCCAACGAAGAAGTCTTGGCTTCGAATCTTGCTTTGTTAACAAGTCTTCAACATGGAATGGTCGGTATAGAAAATGATGGTGGAAAGGACAAGATAGGGGCGAAATTTTTCAAAAGCATACATAATAAGTGTGAAAACAGTTATCCTTTTACCACTTAATTATAATAATAACCAAGCCAAAACGTGTATTTTCTATCGTAAATGTAGGAATTATGCGTGGTTTTTGTTGTGATTTAGGATCAAAATGTGATAAGTGAGGAAAACACGGGCTTTCACGGGCTTTTATCGAAGAAAAAGACAAAAGACGAAGTCAAAAGATCAAGAGTGCAAAAAGAACGGAAGTCCTAGGCCAACTCTGAAGATTTATCGAAGAAAAAGTTTAAAGACGGAAGTTTAATGAAGTCAAATAACTCAAGTCTAATTATTGATGAAATTATAAGACAAGTTCAATTTATATCGACAAATCCCGAGACGACGTCGAGAAAGATAAAGAATTTAAATCAAGTCGAGACGAGAAAGAGAAAGAAAGAAGGAAGCAACACATGCACTCCCAACTTCCTATATATACCCTCCTAATGACATATTAGGAGGGTGTTAGTTAGTTAGTCATTAGTTAGTATCCATTTTTCATTTTTTGTAGCTTTAATTTTTAGAGAGAGAAAGTGTTTAACTTTCTCTCACTAGCAATTCATCTTTTATCTTTCATCTTCCTTTCTAGTTTTAATCTAAACTTTACTTTTAAAAGCTAAATCTTGTTTTAATATTAATCTTATTCTTCCTTTCTTATTTTGTTTATCTTTGATTCGTGATAATCTTTGGTTTTGTTTCATCTTTGAGTTCATGTGATTAAAAAGTTTATCTTTTTATTCATGTATAAATTTTAATACAAATTAAGCTTTGAGCTTGACATGCTTATTGGCTTATTTTGTATTTAGCTTATTAGTTTTAAAGTTTTGCTAAAAGTTTTGTCTTTTTAAAGTTTGTTTATTAAAGTTTGCGTATTTAGTATTTCGTGTCTTAAAAGTTTTCAAATTTGTGCTTATTTAGTTGGTTAAGTTTTTGTTTAGTGTTCTTTTTATTAGTGCTTATTCGAGTTTTAGCTTATTGAATTCCATCCGAATATTGTTTCATTTCCATCACCATAGGGTTTCTATTATTGTGACGGTTTATTCAGACGGTTTCATTGCGATCGCAATAACCCTTAGGGTTTTACTTTGCGATCAAGTATTCAGATCCCTTACTCCGATCGTGATTGCAATCGCTCATTGCGATCGTATATTGCGACGGGTCTTAAGGTTATATTAAGACGAAACGCTGCCTAATTTTTGTTAGCCATATTCAGATAGAATTATTCAGATAGAATTATTCATATAGAGTTATTCAGATAGTATTATTCAGATAGAATTATTCAGATAGAATTATTCAGATAGAATTATTGAGATAGAACTATTCAGATAGAATTATTCAGATAGAATTATTCAGATAGAATTATTCAGATAGGATTATTCAGATAGAAGTTTTTAATTTTTTGTCATTTACTTTTAAGTATTAATTTTTAATTTAAAATTTCAAGCTTCCACTTTTACTTAACGACATTTACATTTGTTTTTACATTCTCATTTAAATTTACATTTTCATTTTACCTTAGTTTAAAATAGATAACCTTTCCCATTTATATTCCACCAAGAACGACTGAGTCACACTTTCAGCTGTAATCAATTCGAAAAGACTGGAATCAACGAACTTTTTTAACTGAGTAAAATCCAGTTATTAACATGGCGTCGCTGCCAGCTCTTTCCGTGAAGATTAACGCTTTTCTGTGAGAGACGCGTTGGATTTTGGGATCTGTTCATTTTTTAACGTTATTTTCCTTGCTTAAAAATTTTCAAAAATCCTAAAAAATATAAATTTTCAAAAAAAAAAAAAACCAAAAAAATAGAAAAGCATAAAAAACCAAAAATATTTCTTGTCTATCTTTCTTTTCCTTTTATAGGTGTGTATGCGTGCCCGTGCTCGTAAGAAGAAAGCAATTCAAGCCGAAGTCGAAACTCAACCTATTGTCACCATGGACAATCGAACAATGATCGAGCTTTTGCAATCGCACGTAGAGGGAAACACCGATGCTATTGTCATACCCGAGATTGGAGTTAACAACTTTGAGATCAAATCCGGCTTCATTCAAATGGTCTATGCTCAACCATTCTTGGGGCGTACACTTGATGATCCTCATGACCATATTAAAAGGTTTCTTCAACTCACTAATACGGTCAAGTTTAATGGGGTTTCACAAGTGGTAATTCACTTGCAACTTTTTCCTTTCTCCTTAGAGGGACAAGTCCGGCATTGGCTTGATAAGGAACCGCCACAAAGTATTCTTACATGGTCGGATTTAGAGACCAAATTCATCAACTACTTTTTCCCACCCTCACGTACTACCGCTTTGCGGAATGAAATCATTAATTTTGAACAAAAGTACGGTGAGACATTTAGTGAATCTTGGGACCGTTTTAACGAACTTTTAAGAAAGTGTCCACAACATGGTTTCACAAAAGTGCATCAAATTAACACTTTTTCAATGGTTTAAGCATATATGACCAAGATTCACTAAATAGTGCCTCGGGGGGTAACATTTTGGTTAAGTCTTCTAATGCCGCATGGGATATTATTTAGAATAAATCTAAAGTGTAAACCAAAAATGTCCGGGCTAATGTGGCTAGTGCTAGCACTAGTGACACCGAAAGGAGACTTGATAAGCTTACTACGGTTGTTGAAGCACTTGCTTTATAAGCCGTTAACAATGCCAAAAACAAAAATGCTATTAATATAACTTGTGAAACTTGTGGTGGGCCACATTCTTATGCTAATTGTGATAAAGTTTTTGATCAATCTCACGGGGAAGTGTATGCTTACAACAACACCGAGAGAGTTCATTTCAACCCTAATGTCGATGTTAATCACTTGTCTTACAACTCGACAAATTACTTGGCTCCACCCGATTTTTAGGAAAGACCAGCCTCACCCAACCAAAACAACCAAGGGCCACCAAGAGCTAATGTTCAAGGAAATGCCAACATGAGGGGCTCAAATGCAAATCAGGGTAACTATCACATGCAAAACCAAGGTTTTCAACACAAAGGTTTCAATCCTCAAGGTTTTCCACCTTATAACCAATACCCAAACCAAGGTTTTCAACAACAAGGGTTCAATTTACCTCCTCCGCCAATGGACTTGGTTTTGCAAAAATTGAATGAACATGAGAAAATCATGCAAGCAAAGCAAGAATCTACTAGACAAATTCAAGAGTCCACGGATAGGAAATTCGTTCAAATGTTACAAACCTTTCGCCCCCAAGGAGCTTTACCTTCTAATACCGAGATTAACCCTCATGCGAATTTGAGTGCTATTACTACTCTAAGTGGAGCAACTTTAGTAGGACCTTCTATCCCTCCTCCCGATACTCTATCTACACCTCCTCCACCCCCA
Source organism: Glebionis coronaria (assembly GCA_025667525.1). Classification (NCBI taxonomy): domain Eukaryota; kingdom Viridiplantae; phylum Streptophyta; class Magnoliopsida; order Asterales; family Asteraceae; genus Glebionis; species Glebionis coronaria. The sequence continues at coordinate 1,338,318 of JANFOE010000333.1, forward strand.
TTTATCCCTCCTACTACCACACCTAGTACTAGTTCTCCATTACCGTCTCCACCTATTAATGAAGTGGTACCTAAGCAAAACCCTCCACAAACCCCACCAACCACCTCTAAACCTTCAGCATCTCAACCTTTACATGCTACACCCACACCAGCTAAACCCAACATCCCTTATCCTTCTCGATTTGACAAGTGCAAATTGCTTACTAAAGAGGATGCCTAAGTCACTTCTTTTTATGAAGATGATCTATCAAATGAATTTCAACATTAGCCTCGTTGAAGCACTTGTCTAAATGCCGAAATTTGTGAAAGCATTCAAGGAATTGCTTAACAAGAAGGAAAAAATGGCTGAGTTTGTCAACACGCGCTTAAATGAAAACTGTTCTGCAGTCATTCTTAAAGAACTCCCGGAAAAACTTGGAGATCCCGGTCGTTTTGTGTTGCCTTGCATTTTTAACAAAGATGAAGAATTTACTACCTTAGCCGATCTCGGGGCAAGTATAAATTTGATGCCCCTAAATGTTTGGAAAAAGCAATCATTACCCGACCTTACTCCAACGAAGATGACTCTTAAGCTCGCAAATCGCACTCTCGCTTACCCCGTTGGTATTGTCGAAGATGTGTTTATTAAAGTTGGTACCTTTACTTTTCCGGTCAATTTTGTTGTTGTTGATTATGAAATGGACCCTCGTATTCCGTTAATACTTGGACGGCCATTTTTGAGAACCGGAAAAGCTTTAGTCGATGTTGCCGAAGGTGAATTAATCTTACGGGTCGGGAATGATGTTCAAGTTTTTAAGATGGGGAAGATTACAAGTAAGACAAATGGAAAAGAATCCGCGAAAATGATTAATTTGCTTCAAGAAGAGCTTACTTCTACTTTGGAAACTTTTAAGCTTGATGACTTTGTTGTATATGATAATCCTATTTTCGAGTCTACCCATGATAATCCACTTTTCCAAGACGATATGGACGATTTTGATGATTCTCTCCCCAATGTGGCTCCCCCACCAATCTATGATTCTCCACTAATCTATGATGATTCTAGTTCCGATGTGGATTATTATGATAATTTTGTTTCAGAGTATCTAGACATGCCAACTTATGATGATTTTGATGATGTTGGTACTCTCTCGAGTGATTCTTCTGATAATGACCTTACTCCTACTTTTGATGAAGATCCTCCACCAAAAACACTTGATACTTTGGACAATTACTCATTTGAGGAAGATTTTGCTACTTTTCTCAATACCTACTTCCCAAATGAGAATGATTCTCCTCCTTTGGACTTTGATTATGGTCTTTATCCTCCTTCGGATATTAAGAAACCCGTTCAAAAGGAGAAGAAACCGGAAGACACCAACATCTGCAGTACTTATGTTTTGACACCTCTCTATCCACCTTCTGAGGATGAGATTGTGTGATTTATGAGCGGATCCTCTTCAAGGTCTACTGAGCCTGAGTTTTATTTTCCTCTAAAGGAAAAGGTGTTCGATCCCGGTATTGCAATTTCTAAGCCATCTCAATATCCATCTGATGAAATAAAAGGAAAGATTTTTGGAACTTTTGAAGATATGCTTGCACCTCATCACCCTTGCTACCACCGTGCTCAACAACTGCTTAAGGGAACCTTTCCTACTCTTCTTTGGCTTGCCTTGGTCGCCTTAAGCTTGTGCTATTTGATGGATGAAAACCATGTATTTGATCCCGGTGGATGTGTTTCAAGCTTCTTCCTATGCTAATCAAGGTCGAGTCAGGCTCGCGACTCGGTGAACAAAAACAAGCGCTTCTCGGGAGGCAACCCGCAGTATCTATCCTTTTTATCTGTTTTTATAATAAGTGTAGGGGGAGTCCCTAGTATGTGTTTGTTGTTTTCTTTCTTATCATATGCAAGGATTCGAGCTTTCAAAGCTCCATTCTTGAAGACTTTTGACGACCCATGATTCCAGGTTCTGTCTTCCCGGTTCTATCCTAAACTCTTTTGATTCATTATTTATCATTTATGATTGAAATAGGAATCACTTTAGTTGTATTTTCCTTAGCATGATTTACACAACGTGCACAATGTCCTAAGTGTAGGGGAGTTTACTTCCACATGCTTAAACATTGAGGACAATGTTTATATTAAGTGTAGGGGGGACTTCTATCGAAGTTAAGTGGCCTTTTCCTTGTATTTGTCCTCATTTTAACTGGAAAATTGATTTTTCGACATTTTTCAAAATTTTTGATCTATTTTGGCATATTAGTATTTACTTTTCTTATAGTTATTTTCTTTCTTTGCTAGAATAAATTTTAATAAAGTGGTTTTAATTTTCCAACGTTGTGAATCTTTTGACTCAACCCGAGTTTACTTATCTAAGTTTACTCTAGCTAGTATCCTTAACGTGTTAAAGTCATTTTTTGCTAGGCTTTTATATAGGGAACTTTAAAACGCGAAAGTCTTAACTCTCACGGGTTAAGAACAAGAACATTTCGCAAGTTCCTATAATTGATCCTAGAGAGTCGTTTATCAAGGGAACTTTAAAATTCGAATTCTAAACTTGAAAAAGTCTAAGAAGTTGCAAGATCCTATAGATGACTTGAAAACCCAAAACTTTGATTTAATAGGCTAAGCATCCACGAGTCTCATTCCTTGAGATTTTAAATTGTGGAGAACGAGAGATGATAGAGTCAATTATAAGTTTGGTATTCTTTCATGAGTTTATGTGAGTTGATTATGAGCTTTTTCTCCTGTCGCTTGTTAATAATAATTGCAATAAGTAAGGTTGTACGATTTGAAAAGTTACTTAGCTTCTAGCCCAAGATCGTTTTAAAGTTGCTCGGTAATAATTAGAGTTCATAGCCAAGGCATAACTTATTGAAGCGGGATGCGAAGATTGGGGAGTCCGAAAAGGTCCTAACAAGACATCAGGGCTACATTTTGTTGCTAAGGATCCCAAGTGATGTGGAGAATCATTTATCAAAAATCAATATGAAGGATCGAGACACACGACGAAAAGCAAATACTCCCCTAGAGATCATGGAGAAGTTTAACCAAAAAGGCCCTAACAAGGTATGAGGATAAATAGATCCAAGTCCTAAAAGGAGGCGGATCGTTGTATATCAAAATCTCAAATAAAGATTGGAGAAAAATGAAGAAGTCGTGGTCCAAATATGAAGAATCTCTCAAAAAATTTCAAGTGAAGAAATTCCTATTATGAAGAGAAGACCATTATTTCATGAACGTCTCTCAAGATTTGAAGTATGAAGTCAATGCCAAACATCGATCCGAGAAAGGTCTCAAATCGTGAAGCGAGTTATGCCAAGATATGAACTTTATGAGGTCCCGAGAAGCAGTTTTAAAAGATTTTTTCCTTTAGCTAACTATTGATTAAATCGTCTTACTTTATTTTCAGCCTAAATAACTATCAAAATAAGTTAACAATTCATCTTCGTGATCATTCAAGACAACAATAAAATATAAGAGATACACCTAGGAATAAGGGAGTCTAAGTAAATAATTGGCCCACATGAGTTTGTGATAGTTTGCAGACTTATAATAACAATGACCTCGTTTTTAAGCTTGGTATGGGGAACGTGAAACTTGAGGATGATAATCATTCATGACATTCCAAAACCCCAAGGTAAGTTTTTGATCTTTCGATAAAGGCCAATGTGGATGGATTGTGATGGAAAATGTAAAACTTGCTTTGTAATTAATGCATTGCATGAGGACACTGCAATGGTCAAGTGTAGGGGATTTAATAAGTGTGAAAATACTTATCCTTTTACCACTTAATTATAATAATAACCAAGCCAAAACGTGTATTTTATGTTGTAAATGTCGGAATTATGTGTGGTTTGTGTTTTTGTTGTGATTTAGGATCAAAATGTGAAAAGAGTAGGAAAACACGGGTTTTCACAGGCTTTTATCGAAGAAAAAGACAAAAGACGAAGTCAAAAGATCAAGAGTGCAAAAAGAACGAAAGTCCGAGGCCAATTCTGAAGATTTATCGAATAAAAAGTTTAAAGACGGAAGTTTAATGAAGTCGAAGTACTCAAGTCTAATTATTGAAGAAACTATAAGACAAGTTCAATTTATATCGACAAATCCCGAGACGACGTCGAGAAAGATAAAGAATTTAAATCAAGTCGACACGAGAAAGAGAAAGAAAGAAGGAAGCAACACATGCACTCCCCACTTCCTATATATACCCTCCTAATGACACATTAGGAGGGTGTCATTAGTTAGTATCCATTTTTCATTTTTTTAGCTTTAATTTTTAGAGAGAGAAAGTGTTTAACTTTCTCTCACTGGAACTTCATCTTTTATCTTTCATCTTCCTTTCTAGTTTTAATATAAACTTTACTTTTAAGAGTTTAATCTTGTTTTAATATTAATCTTATTCTTCCTTTCTTATTTTGTTTATCTTTGATTCGTGATAATCTTTGATTTTGTTTCATCTTTGAGTTCATGTGATTAAAAAGTTTATCTTTTTATTCATCTATAAGTTTTAAGACGAATTGAGCTTTGAGCTTGACATGCTTATTGGCTTATTTTGTATTTAGCTTATTAGTTTTGAAGTTTTCTTAAAAGTTTTGTCTTTTTAAAGTTTGTTTATTAAAGTTTGCGTATTTAGTATTTCGTGTCTTAAAAGTTTTCAAATTTGTGCTTATTTAGTTGGTTAAGTTTTTGTTTAGTGTTCTTTTTATTAGTGCTTATTCGAGTTTTAGCTTATTGAATTACATCCGAATATTGTTTCATTTCCATCATAATAGGGTTTCTATTATTGCGACGGTTTATTCAGATGGTTTCATTGCGATCGCAATAACCCTTAGGGTCTTACTTTGCGATCAAGTATTCAGATACCTTATTCCGATTGTGATTGCGATCGCTCATTGCGATCGTATATTGCGACGGGTCTTAAGGTTATATTAGACGAAACGCTACCCAATTTTTGTTAGCCATATTCAGATAGAGTTATTTAGATAGAATTATTCAGATAGAATTATTCAGATAGAATTATTCAGATAAAATTATTCAGATAGATTTATTCAGATAGAATTATTCAGATAGAATTATTCAGATAGAATTATTCAGATAGTATTATTCAAATAGAATTATTCAGATAGAATTATTCAGATAGATGTTTTTTATTTTTCGTCATTTACTTTTAAGTATTAATTTTTAGTTTAAAATTTCAAGCTTCCACTTTTACTTAACGACATTTACATTTGTTTCTACATTCTCATTTAAATTTACATTTTCATTTTACCTTAGTTTAAAATAGATAACCTTTCCCCTTTATATTCCACCAAGAACGACTGAATCACATTTTCAACTATAATCAATTCGAAAAGACTGGAATCAACGAACTTTTTTAATTGAGTAAAATCCAGTTATTAATACACTATAGCTAAAAGCTCCTTTTCGGTAGTGGTATAATGCAATTGAGCCCCCGTCATTGTCTTGCTAGCATAATGGATTGGTTGGAAGTGTTTGTTCACTCTTTGGCCCAAAACCGCTCCAATGGCAAAGTCGCTAGCATCGCTCATCAATTCAAAAGGTAGCTCCCAATTAGGGGTAACCAAGACCGGTTCCTTAGTTAGCTAGTCCTTTAGAAAAGATAAAAGGAGTATCTTTTTCTAAGAGGTGGGTCATCGGGCGAGCGATTTTAGAAAAATCTTAAATGAATCGACGATAGAAGCCCGCATGACCAAGGAAACTTCTCACACCCTTCACGGTTGAAGGTGGAGGTAATTTAGCAATCACTTCAACTTTAGCACGGTCGAATTCAAGACCGGCTTTGGAGATTTTATGACCAAGCACAATACCTTCTTTTACCATGAAATGGCATTTTTCCCAATTAAGAACGAGACGAGTGTCTTCAGATTGTTTGAGCATACTTTCTAAATTGGCAAGGCAAGTAGAGAAAGAATCACCATAGACTGAGAAATCATCCATGAAGACTTCCATAGTTTCTTCAACCATGTCGTGGAAGATAGCCATCATACACCTTTGGAAAGTCCCGGGAGCATTGCATAAGCCGAAAGGCATTCTTTTGTAAGAAAATGTTCCATAAGGACAAGTGAATGTAGTTTTCTCTTGGTCTTTAGGATCGATGGGAATTTGAAAATACCCAGAGAAACTGTCTAAGAAGCAATAATAGTCATTACCCGCTAGACGCTCGAGCATTTGATCCATGAAAGGAAGAGGAAAATGATCCTTACGAGTGGCATCATTGAGCTTGCGATAGTCTATGCAAACTCGCCAACCCGTGACAAGTCGGGTAGGAATCAACTCGTTGTTTTCATTGGGAACAACGGTTATTCCGCCTTTCTTAGGCACACAATGGACGGGACTAACCCATGGCGAATCCGAAATAGGGTAAATCATTCCGGAATCTAGAAGTTTGATAACCTCTTTCTTGATGACGTCATAATTCGAGGATTAACCCTTCTTTGGCTTTGGATTGCGGGTTTAGAGTCATCTTCCATGAGAATTTTATGAGTACAAAAGTTCGGATCAATTCCGTGGATATCGGAAATTTTCTAGGCAATTGTCTTCTTATGATTCTTCAGCATGTCGATAAGTCGATATTTTTCTTCTTCTTTTAAGTCCTTAGCGATGATGACGGGTAACTTCTTATTGTCTTCAAGTAAAACGTACTCGAGATGAAACGGTAGGTCCTTTAGCTCTAAATCTGGAGGATTTTCGATGGAAGGAGTAGTCAATTTCGGATCATCGATAAAGATTTCCTTAGGAGATGTTGGAGAAATATGGTCCTCATTGAGAAGTTTCTCAATTGTACGAATGTCTTCATCCCAATTGGAGGGAGAATCGTCATATTGTAAGTCCACATCTCCCAAAGTTGCTTCAAATTCTTTGAAAAGGAAATCACTTTCTCCAAATAGAGTTAGTGAGGGAGCAATAGAGGCAACGGTCTCAACAATGGGTAGAGAAGAAGAACCACTTTTAAATGCGTCTTTGAAATGTTCTTCACAAGCCTCATCAAGAACGTCAATGAAATTAACACTCTCGTTTTCAGACGGCTGCTTAGAAAGTTTACCCATGTTGAAGACGATTTTATCGTCACCAAATCTCATGATTAATTCGCCCGCGGCTACATCAATGAGAGTGCGACCGGTCCTAAAGAATGGACGTCCAACGATTAATGGAACACGGGGATCCATCTCGTAGTCAACGACAACAAAATCCGCCGGAAAGGTGAATTTGTCGACACCGACGAAGACATCTTCGGCTATCCCCACTGGATAAGCAACCGTACGGTTAGCTAATTCCAAAGTCATTCGTGTAGGGACTAGCCCGGTTAGAGATTGTTGGAAACTCACTTTATGTGACGACATTTAAGAATTCCCGTTAGTTATCATAGTCACGCACATTTAGACTAGACTAGGCTCGTTGTAAAGTTTAGGTTGTGTGCGTGACTATATATACCCCTCCTTAGCTTCCAAGGAGGGGTGTTGATTGTCATTTGTTCATTTGGGAATACATTACATTTTTACTCTCAACCTCTCTTCTCTCTCTCTAAGTCATCAATGGCTTCCACCACCTTCTACCACCACATTATACCACCGGATCCATTTTAGCATTTCTACATTTGGTATCAGAGCCACGGTTCCATCCTTGGATCGTGTTTATATATTCGATTTAGTGGTCTAATTTATTCTTTCTGTCTCGTTCTATATCATTTTTATCCATTTTGTCACAAATTTTTTGTCACGTCATAATTTTTTTGTCCATCTGACCAAACAGTCGCATGTTTTGGGTCTCAAACTTATTTATTTACTCTTGGTTTCATCAATATCATGGTCAATGTCATATAAATATGGTCAATGTTTCTGGGTTTCTGTATTTCTTGTTTATACAATTAGAAAAGGACAAGTTTGCAGTTCCACCTTTTTCGGGTCCTTCAAAACCCTTTTCAGATTGGGTTTCAGATTGGGTTTCCGATTGAACATTCAGATTGACATTCAGATTGGGGATTCAAATTAGACATTCCGATGTGGGTGTTCGTTTGATTCCGATGACGTAAAAACATTCCGATTGGACATTCTTTTTGACTTTCCGATGGACTCACTCGTAGGACATAACCTTGACTCAAAAAACATTCCGATGGGACATTTTTTTTTACTTTTCGATGGACCATGTGAACCAAATACTTGTGAACCAAAACTGTGACAAAAACACCCATCTCAACCGAGTCAACTCGGTCATTACCGAGTTGACTCAATTAAACTCACTGAGTTGACTCGTAATCCAACCTTATATCACCAACAACTACACCACAATCTATCCTAACCCATCGTCTCCTAATCCCATTTCATCTAGACTCGAACACTTAAACAAACTTAATTATGACCTCAGTTTATGTTTCGACTTATATCTTTCAAAGATATAACTAGATCTTTTTAAGATCTAATCATCCGAAACTAATCTTCACAGATCAAATGTTTGGACTTTAACCACTTTTATTATACGAAATCTAAGAATAATTATAACAAGCATGTTATAATCATTTCTTTATTTCGATTCAATCACATAAACAAACATGCATTCGATGACCTACCTGAGATCAATTCGCATTGATCTTGAAGTTGTGTCTCTCTCGTCAACAATCACAGATATCATATGATTTGTGATATTAGATGCGATTGATGAGATTGAAAATCAGTGAAGTGTTTAGACGGAGGTTTCTATGTGAGTTAAAGGGGCTGCGTGTTTTGGTTTGGGAGAGATTAGATGAGATTTGGGTGATTTTAATGGGACGGAGATTTTTAAGTAAATGAAGTTGGGAGAAGGTGTTAGGTGAGAGGTGGATTATACAAAGATGTACGTTTAGGGTTAAGTCAAGTCTAAGTGTGAGATTTTTTAGGTTGTGAGTGTTATAAACTTTGGTGATGGACCGGGTTATGCAAAACTGATGGGCCATGGACCAAGACACTCGTCTATTTTACAAGTTTGGAAAATAGACCGACTGTTAAGTGTTTAATAGGCCGTGTGTATTAAGTGTGAATACACAAATTGATTTGTTAAACTTTAGTCATACACACAATTTTCTAAAAATTTTTAAATAAATTTTGTGTATTAAGTTATAATTCGGTCGTCATCGGGTCAAGACAAAAAGTGACGAGACATTGTGAAGGAGAATGGATGCTCAAACAAACAAGTTCATTTTTTGAATTTGTGGTTTTTTGGTTGCATTTGTGGTTCTTTAATTTATTCTTGACACTGATTGGGTGACGAGAAATGTGACGCGACAAAATGACGTGACAAATGTGACGAGAATTTATATTGACGAGACCAAGAAAAAATGGGCGATTTTTTAGTGGCTACAGATTTTGTTTGATCGGGTATTAATTACGTGACGTTGAAGACGGATTTTTCGAAGGCTTGTATTTATTTTATCTTTTAATAGATAACTTGCTCGTGCTTAATCCTAGAATGAAGACTTGGTTATCTGGTTTCCGGGTTCGGGGTGGATGGTTGATGACTCGGATAACTATCACTTAAAGGGGTTACATTGTTGTACTCAGTGTCACGCGCGTAGTCGACGTGGATAATTTCAAGAGGTGTTGTGCTTATAGACTTCTTCAGTGATGCATTGAGTACTTAGAGATTTCTCCACCGTTCTTCATTCAACAATAGTGCAAGCTTAAGTCACAAGATCGAAGGATTTTTATTCAGCTTCGCGTTTGATGTATCTGGTTCATTCTTTCAGTGGTCACTTCAAATTGCTTTCACGTGGAATGGTAAAGGTGGCCATGGAGAGTTTATGAGAAGAGATTTCTTGATCCGCAGCTGATTCTCACAAAATATATAATTCAGCTTATTTATTATTCTCACGAGATTTCAGGTTCATGTGCGTACAATTTATTGATGGTTCCGGGTTTCGAAACCATCAAGGGGGAAGAAGAAGACACATTGAACGCACAACGAGTACACGTGATGAACTTCATACCTTCTTTTGATTTGAAGATATTCCGGGACGACATTTGTCATAGCCGTAGAGAAAATCAGTGTTTTAACTCGTGTCGTTATCAATCTCCAAACGGTACACTACTGATTCGAGGTTTAATTGTTTGATTGTTGCAATTAAACATCATCATTATCCTATATGCATTCCCGGGACTTAATTGACTCTGGTGCATCTCCGGAAGAAGATATGTACATTTCTGGGACTTAATTGACTCTGGTGTTACGATGTCAACTTCATGAATGGGATAAAGTGTCCACTTCAGTATTTGAGCTTCATAATTGGGATTGATTTACCTTCTTCAACTATGTGGGGGAAGAAGTGTCTTGATTCTTTCTGGTATGCATAACTTGAACTCTCAGGGGGAAGAAAAAATCAGAAGAATTATTCAAGCGTGAGAAGAAAAGTTGTTGATCTACTTGGTGTGCCCCAAACTTTCAATCCCTCTTAGCAACATTATCATGTTATATGATGGGATTTGCTAGTTAGATTCCGCTGTGCGCTTAATTATTCTAAGCTTTATTGAAAGCTTTGAAGTTGCTTACGAGGATTGTCGGTTTAGGGGGAAGCTATTTAAAATGATTCTACATCAAGTTTACGTGGCATGAATTAGGGGGAAGCTAATTCAGAAGCTTCTCCTTAACCAGAAGTGTATGGGTTACTTAGCTCGTGCCGTTACAGTATTTCTTCTACAAGTTACTTTAAAGATGAGTAGTTTTGAAGACGAAGGCCTCAGAAGACTTCATCAGCATTGGATGCTTCAAGAAAGCTCTTATTCTTAATCATTTTGTACTTGTTAGGAAGAATATTGTAAGGAATTCTACACGTCGTCCCATGGGGGAAGATTGTTGGAAACTCACTTTATGTGACGACATTTAAGAATTCCCGTTAGTTATCATAGTCACGCACATTTAGACAAGACTAGGCTCGTTGTAAAGTTTAGGTTGTGTGCGTGACTATATATACCCCTCCTTAGCTTCCAAGGAGGGGTGTTGATTGTCATTTGTTCATTTGGGAATACATTACATTTTTACTCTCAACCTCTCTTCTCTCTCTCTAAGTCATCAATGGCTTCCACCACCTTCTACCACTACATTAGACCACCAGATCCATTTTAGCATTTCTACAGATTGTTTGGTCCGATGGGCAGACATTCTTAGGGAAAATGTGTTTTGTCTTGGTGGAAACAGGGATCATATCCCGGCGTGTATGGCACATATGATATGTTTCATCTTTACCAACACCAAGTACAATCTTGCATTTTACATAGCTCGATTGATCACCTATGCTATTTCTATACCAACCACAAATCTTCCATATGCCATGCTTCTCACTCGTCTTTTGAAAAAGGTTGGTGAAGACTTTCCCGATCTCAATCTTTCTCGCTTTCATCCGGTCAATCATGTTATGATGCATATTCGAGAGGTACAACCACGAAAGCCGAGTAGTGATCGAGGTACGAGAAGGAATAACCCACAAGATTCCAATGATGAGGACACTCCTATGTCATCAAGTGATGGTGGTGACGAAGGTACTAGTGCTCATTTCGGCTCTTCGAGTGACTGTACCCCATCCATGAACACTTTCATGGACGGGTTAGACCATATTGCTCCTCCTCCTCACTATGCCACTAGTGGACATCCGGAAAATCATGGACTTGAGAATGTTTATCGTTCAAACCTTCAAACGCGTGGTGAGTTACATGATCTTTAAATGGAGCAAAGGGGTGAATTCAAGAGCATAGGGAAGACGATCAAGAGCTTTGGCAAGAAGAAGAAATGAAGCTATGGTATTGGTGCAAGGATAACATGTTTGTGAACATGTATTGTAATGTTGAACAATTTCCTTTCTTGGTGTTATCTAACTAATAGTTTGTGTTGGATTGCTTAGTATTTTAATCCTAAGATGTTTATGTGATCGTTGTATTGAATCACATATCTTTATGCATTTTATGTGTTAGTTAGCTTTCTAGATTTTGGTTTATAGTCTACTTTGGCTTGATGAATGCTTGTGAAAAATATCGGCTTTTAAAAATTGCTGGAAGATCATTTTTTCCGAGGCTACTTCCCACGGTTCTTTAAATATGGGGCGATTCCTTAGTGATAAAGAACCACAAATCTATATAAGGAACCGTAGGCTCTGGTTTCGACAGAATCTTTGCTTTACACTAATTTCTCTAAGTCTTTGTAAACATTAATGAAATTTTTACTAAAAACCATCTTTTTCCCAAATTAGCCTACCTAATTTCATTGTTCATCAAAATGATTTTTAACCCATTACTAGTTTCGATCATCTCTTCTCCTTCTTAAACCTCCCTTGGTTGATCTTCTTCTTCATCCTCTAAACCTTCTTCTAAACCTAGACACACAACCATTGTGTCCACAAGATCATCAAATTCCTCCAAAAAATCCTCATCCAAAAGAAACCTTAAGATCAAGATAAAGTTTCCTAAACTTGGTTCTCCATCTTCTTATACACCCAAGAATGAGATTTTTCCCATTCTCATTTCTTCATCACCCTGACCACCTCCTGCTCCATGAAAGACAAGTTCAACTCATGGTACTAACCATTCACATGATTCTACCTCCTCCTCATTCTAATCTAGAATGAATGAGTTGTCCTCACCTTTCACTCCTAGTCCTCTCTTGGATGTGAACCCTCAACCTCTTCAAAGCATTCCCATTGTGAATGATATTGTTGAGCCTTTGGTTACCTCTCCATTCACTCCTCCAAATTCACCCATCTCACCATTGGACACCATACCTCCTCCTCCTTCTCCCTCAAACACTCCAATTTTGGGCGTTCCCATTTCCTATTTTAGGGGTGATCCATACTTCTTTGGTTTTCTAGAAGCTCATTGTGCAAATTGTCTATGTTGTCTCTACAAAAACTACATCATTCAAAAAATCAGAATGGAGATGTTTGGACTTCATAGGAGGTTGCAGGACTTCTTGCTTACTTTGTTCTCCATGCCTCCACCTCCTAGGAGATGAATAATTTTTTCTAAAAATAAATGCTTTAAAAAGAAAATCAAGCTAAGGAAGACTACCTATCAAGAACTAGTTTAGCTAACTTTGTAATAGTTAGTTGTTATTTCATTTATTGTATTTCCTTTTCCTTCATGAGTTTTCATGAGGATGTTTTATGGATTTAGTATTTGTGTGTTTTAACCTATGTGCTCACACTAATCAACTTCAATTTATTTAAAATTTAACCTTAATCTATCACAACCATTAAAACTTGACTAAAATTGGTTCAAAATGTTATCTAAATATTTTGTCACCCTTTGTCAAGACACTCTTTGTGAGTGTGTTGCCTTTTGTGCAACCAAAGCATAATCTAGTGCTAAAAGAGATAAAAATCCAAGATTCGCAAATTTTTAAAAACTTTGTAAAATTGCATTTTCATGTCCACTGTATGTGGATTCTTAAAGTCGCACGACTGCTTATATTTAAGGAACCACAAGGTCTTTTAAAGAACGCCGGATAGAAAGCCTTCTTTTGGCTCGTTTTTGGTCTTTCTTCTTTGACCACAGTCTTTTTCTAGATTCTTTGTTTGCCAATTTTGGCTAAACATTCCTTGAAACCTTTTGGTTTCATTTCAAATCTTTGCCTTGTCTACTTTCTTTAAATTCTCTTCTTTTGGGAGTTCTTCTTCTCATACCTCACAATGTCTAACTCTTCTAATCTTATCCTTGACATCTCTTTGTCACAATCTTCTAAACCTAAAGCTTCTTCTTCTAAGCTTTCCAAGAAACCAAAAATCTCGGTTCGACCCGTTTGAATCAATAAGAACAAGGCTCATCATGAATCCTCTTCTCCCAAACCTTGCAAGACTTCTTCTTTCTCTCCTATTGTGTATTGGAATGAGACTTTCTCGATCGATCTAATTACTAGTGTAAGAGAAGTTCTTCCACCACCACCTAAACCTTGCAACATACCTCCTCTCAATGACCTATCTTATTTTCCAAATCTCACTAGGCATTGTGAAAATATTTCATATCCATTATCTCCATCTCCACCACCACCTTCTCAACTTGATGGTCCTCCCCCATCTAACGACTTTGTTTTGCATCATGGAAGCTCGTGTGCTTGTTGTCGATTTCAACAAATTGAACTTGCTCATGTGTATGATAAGCTAAATTTTCTTGAATTTTTCTCACTCGACCTCCTCTCAAAGTATTTGTTCCCGTGAACAAACTTTCGAATGATGACTCGTCGTCTTATTTCTCCAATTAAAGCACAATTTTTGATTTAGTTGTCTGAGTCAATTAAAGCAATCTTGTAGGATTATCACTACTAGAGTAGTTTATTCTTATGTTGTTTATTTTCCTTATTTGTTGTTTTAAATATGCATATTGTGTGTATGAATATTTCTCTTGTATGTTCTTTCATATTTTTGTAATATGAATGTTATGTGTGTTATTCTCTTTCCCTTTAATTCTTTTTTACACATTGTTAAGGCTTGATCATGGTTAAAACTTATAATTGTTTTTTGGGTGATTCCACCAATTCTAAGTTTCTAACCCTTTGATATATTATCACGTCAATTCGTATGGACGTTTATTTTCTACCTCTTCCACCAATTGAACTTTGATTTTTCAACACACCCTCTTTGGACATACTTAGCAAACACTTACTTCTAATTTGAGATTTATATTCTTCCTCCCTCTGAAGTTACTTAGTAGGTAGTGACTATATATACATTGGTGTTTCTTTTCTCTATACTAAACTTTTGTGTAGCATGCCACCTTAGCTCATTCACTTGGTGCCCCAAGCTAGGGGGAGTAAACACCAAAGGGGAGCTTCTAGCAAAGTCAATACTTCTCTTCCTCAAAGACTTGTGCTAACCTTTTTGCTTCAACAAAGGGGGAGAAATGATAGTGACAAACTCGTTAATAAATCGAATAATTTTGGATTTTACATAAATGAGTTTATAGTTTGTCGTAATCAAAAAGGGGGAGATTGTTAAGGCAAAGTAATACCTAAAAACATTATTCGTGTTAACTAATCTTTCTTAGTTTTGATCACGAAAAATTAAAAAGACATTTATCGTCAAATACAATCATAAGATGAATTATCTAACAAACACTATCATCAAGGTAATAATTGTTGATCCCTTTGATTGGATCTATATATTGTTAAGAACTAGTATAGTAGTTTGTAATCAAACTAAAATAATTTGAGAACTCTTACTCAAGCTAAATAAGTTATGTGGAATCTAACTTAGAAAGCACAAAAGAACATAATTACTTTTAACTATTCAATTCTCTTCCTAATCGACTTGAATGAGGTAGATAAATGACATTGTACCTATGTTCATTTTATAGAGTAAGGAACCCTAGAAACCTTAGAATATTCTATAAAGATAACTATATCACAAACGATATATTATCAATATTCTAACTATTTAAGTATATCACATAAGATATACTCTAACTATAACTATGACATATCTTATACAAAGATATATTCGTCCTAATCAATATAGCAGTACTTACTTTATAAGTAGCAGTACTTACTATGTACCGCGTTAACACTAACGGTACTTGCATAATACTAACATTACTTAAATTACACTGACGGTACTTGACACTTAACAAATTGATGACGTATAGTCCCCAACCGGGTCACGAACCCGGCCCACGGGTACTACCCGTATCTGGCCCATCAAAGATGGGTGGAATAATGTCATTCAGGCTTATGGGCTTGGATGAACAGTAACCGCACACATGTGTGCGGCCCACGGCCCGGTGCGGCCGACATAGGGTTAGACAGAATAATATTCTGTCTAGGAATATCTTTATCCCAATGGAGGAGGATATTCACTACCAGAATTAGAAGATAACAATCATTCTAATTCTGGTGGTTATCTCTTCCTTGGGGCCAAAGCATCAGTGAAAGCCCATTAGGGTTTCATTGCCTATAAAAGGAACCCTCAAGGGTTCCACAAAGGTATTACGACTTATACTCTAAACTCACATAAACCCTAAATCGATTACTTACTCTCACGTCGGAGTCTAATCGTGGGAAACATTCCCACGGTAAGCCTAACGCGTGCTGTTTAGTGTGCAGGATCCCAACCGAACGATTCACTTGGTGCAGGAGCCGGAGCCCAGCCAACCCGAATTAAGCCTAATTCGGGTCTAGCAAGGATCAACCAACTTTTGCATCAACAAGTTGGCGCCATCCGTGGGACCATTACACTAAGCTAGAACAAAACCTCATCTTGAATTTCCAATGACGAAGGGGCATCCGCAAGCTAACCCCGGGAATGCAAATCCCGGGAACCGGAAGTCCCAAGGGGAAGGGATTCTCATCCCCAATCAATCACCTAGCCGCCTCGCAGGCGGGCCTGGTAACCGTGGCGGTTTTTAGTCCTTGGGGGTGACGAGCACGATCTCCATGACACCCCCGCCTACTTCAACCCTGGACAACCCTGACCCAGGGAGTGCGCCAAACCCTCCTAACAAGGAACCGCGCAGACCCTCGACGGAGGAAGAAGTAGAAGTCCTACCACTCAGCGAGGAGGATCTTACTCGAGTTCTCACGCAGAACTTCGATAGGATCGTCCCGGGGATCGCATCAAGGTTGAATCTGGGGAGGAACCTCCAATCCAGACTCAACTTTGGTGATACCGGACCAATCACCTCCTCCCAAAATCAGGGGAAAAGGAGAGCTCGGCCTCAGGAGCAGGGCACCTTTGAGGAAACCCCTCAACCCCGAAATGTGTTTGAGCACATAGGAGATCGCCTCATGCAGGAACTAATGCAGTCTCGAGAAGGAGAAAAGTCGGATGGCTCACCCGAGCGACCAGATCGAGAGCTGGCCAGAACAGCACGTCGCCTGAGTGTGTGGGACAGGATGAACACTGTGAAAAAGGCTCCTGGTTCGTCCCAAAAAAGTGGTCCCTACCCAAAGGACGGGGCACCACCGCCGTCCCCGGACCCGTCAGGAGAGGACTCAGACGACCATCCGCCTAAGCGTCGCCGGCCTAGGCGCACCCCTCCACCACCACCAAACAATGCTGAGTATTATGGTGGCCCTTACTATCGAGATGCGGAAGCGGAGGATCTTTCACGTCCATGGTGTGAACCATGGGATGACCCTAGGCTCACCCGGCCATGGGCGGATCCCAGAGAAGACCCGTTCACCCTCCGCATACGGAACTATTCTGAGGACACCAAACGTCGCATGCCGACGTGTATCAAGACTTATGATGGGTCTGGTGATCAGGTGGATCACCTTAAAATATTTGATACGCAGGCTAAAATTGAGCGATGGCCCATGCCTATATGGTTCCAAATGTTCAATTCAACCTTGATCGGAAATGCCCGTGACTGGTTTGAGGCACTCCCTCCTCGGAGCATTGATAGTTTCACGGAACTACGCACTGCGTTTGAGAATAATTATACTCAGAGGAAGAAGTATAATAGGGATACGGTCTCATTGGCAACTGTCAAACAACGGCCGGGGGAGTCCACAGAAGCCTTCACTGAACGCTTCAATGATGAGTGCACGCGCACAAGAACAATGTCGTCGCTCATGAAAATCTCTGACTACATGCACGCCATAACAGACAGAGAGTTGATCAGGCGCCTCAATGACAAGCGTCCAGAGAGATATGATGACCTCATGGAAAGGGTCAGAAATTTCATAGAAGGAGAAACAGTTGTTGTCGCGGCCTACCCATCCCGAGGAAATGGGTACCGGTCAAATGATCAGTCCCGTAGACAGTCAGGCGGTCAAGGCAATTAGAACAATAACAAGGGCTCAGACTATAAGAGCCAAAGCAAAGGAGGACGGCAGGACGATAAGTTCACCCCCCTAAAGATGTCCTACCGGGAGATCTTGCTGACGGAAGGGGCGAACTTTCCAAGTCCTCCCCCAATGACCACTCCGCCGGAACGTCAGCAAGGAAATCGCTTCTGCGAGTTCCATAATGACAAAGGCCACGGTACGGAGGAGTGTATCCAGCTCAAGAAGCATATTGAGTCACTGATCAAATCAGGTAAACTCAAGCACCTAGTTAAGAATTGGAAGGATGGAAAAGATAACAACAAGAAGTATGATAAGAAGGATCCCCAAAAAGACAAACCTTCGACTATATACATGATCCTATCCAGACAGCACCGCACGAGGCAGAAAGTTGGCCAAAATTTTTCACGTGGTAGGGAAATCTCATTCCCTCCCATCACAGCAAGCAATGTGATTGATGCGCCTCTCACTATTGAGATAAGCATTGGAACACACAACGTTCGTCGCATGTATGTGGATGGAGGATCGTCAGCAGAGGTACTGTATGAACACTGTTTCGTGCAGTTATGCCCAGAAATAAGAAGCCAATTAGTACCGACCACGTCGCTGCTTACTGGCTTTAGTGGAGACACTATCTGGCCGATAGGGCAATTACGTTTGCTTGTAACCATTGGGAATGAGGAACATTCCACTACGGCGTGGATGAACTTCATGGTGATACGCTCACACTCTCCCTATAATGGGATCATAGGCAGACCAGGCATTTTGGCTATACGGGCGGTACCCTCTACGGCGCACGGAATGATCAAATTCCCCGTTGAGGGGGGAATTGTTACCATTTACAACACAGTCGTACCAGCATCCGAGTGTCACACCGTGACAACACCGGCTCCACCTGTTCCACCCAAGGATGGATCACCACCTCCCAATTGGAAGGTAGCCATTCACCCTGACTATCCGGAACAGGAGGTATCCATAGGAGGTATCCATAGGAGGGGCGCTCTCGGATAGCGGAAAAAGGGCCATGTGCTCTCTTTTAAGTGCAAACCTAGATATATTCGCATGGGAGCCAAAGCATATGACAGGCGTTCCACGTGAGATAGTAGAGCATAAGCTCCAGATCCGCCAAGGGTACCAAACCATCAAGTAAAAGAAGCGCGGCCAGGCGCTTGAGCGCAGCCAAGTGATATTGGAGGAAGTACGGAAACTAGTGGATGCAGGCATCATGTGCGAGGTATACTACCACGAGTGGTTGTCCAATCCGGTCATGGTCAAGAAACATGATGGAAGTTGGCGCATGTGTGTGAATTTCACGGATCTAAACAAAGCCTGCCCACAGGACTGTTACCCGTTACCGGAAATCGACTGGAAGGTGGAGTCCCTATGTGGGTATCCTTTTAAATGTTTCTTGGACGCATATAAAGGGTATCACCAAATCCAGATGGCGGAGGAGGATGCAGAAAAAACGGCGTTCCATACGAGCCAGGGCGTATATTGCTATACGAAAATGCCGTTTGGACTGAAGAACGCCGGTGCTACATATCAGCGGTTGGTGGACAAAGCTTTTGAATCACAGATAGGACGCAACTTGGAAGTCTATGTTGATGACTTGGTGATAAAAAGTCACACGGAGGAGGCACTTCTCCGGGATGTCCAAGAGACATTCGACACGCTGAGAAGGATTAACATGAAGTTAAATCCAAAGAAATGTACGTTTGGGGAAACGGAGGGAATGTTCCTTGGATAGTTGATTGATCCAAACGACATCAAACCATGCCCAGAGAAGACGGACACAGTGATACAACTGCCGTCCCCTCAGACACGGAAGGAGGTGCAATCCTTAAATGGGAAGCTAGCCGGGCTGAATAGGTTCCTATCTAAATCCGCAGAGAAGTCATTACCCCTATTTAAGACGCTCAAGAATTGCATTAGAAAGGGAGACTTCCGATGGACGAAGGAAGCCGAGGAAGCCTTCGGCCAACTCAAGCAGCATCTTGCATCCCTCCCTATGCTAGTGGCTCCCCGGCCAAAGGAGGAACTCATTATGTATCTCTCAGCCACTCATGGCGCAATAAGCACGGTACTTATGACAGATAGAGATACAGTGCAAACTCCGGTCTACTTTATAAGTAGAACACTACAAGGGCCGGAGCTGAATTACTCCTCTATGGAAAAATTGGTGTTAGCACTAATGTTTGCTACAAAGCGGCTGCGCCGGTACTTTCAGGCGCACCCAATTGTGGTCATTATGGATCAGCCAATCAAGCAGGTTATTTCTAGACCGGACGTGGCAGGGAGGCTACAGAAATGGAGCATCTTATTGGGGGAGCACAATATATCCTATAGGCCAAGGACGGCTGTGAAAGGCCAGATCCTGGCAGATTTCCTAATCGAGAAGCCGGATGAGGAAGGGCCAATCGTTAAGCAAGACGAGACTCCAACAGAACCATGGGTATTGTTCACGGACGGATCTTCGTGTACGGACGGGTCCGGAGCTGGTCTCATCCTCACAAATCCAGAAGGAATGGAATTCACGTGCGCCCTCCGTTTTGAGTTCACGACCACTAACAACGAAGCGGAATATGAAGCATTAATTGCGGGTTTAAAAATCACCGCTAGAATGGGAGTCCGCAACCTTGAGGCCTACGTGGACTCACGGCTTGTCGCGAACCATATTCTAGGTGGATATGTGGCTAAGGAGGACAACATAGTCAGGTACTTGGAAAAAGTCAAGTCGCTAATCGCGACTTTCAGTAAGTTTTCCATCAAGCAGGTGCCAAGGGGCGAGAACAAGAAGGCGGACGCTCTTAGCAAGATCGCATCCACAAGCTTCGCTCACTTGTCTAAACAAGTCATGGTGGAAATACTCAAGGAGAAATCTATAACGGAAGGGGAGGTTGCTGCTATAGTTGAGGAGGATGGACCTACATGGATGACCCCGATTATCAACTATTTGACTAGTGAGACCCTTCCAGACGAGGAAAAAGCAGCACGGCGCATCAGAAGGAAGTCGCAGCATTTCAAACTTCGAGAAGGCATCCTTTACAAGCGCTCTTTCTTGCAGCCGTGGTTGCGGTGTGTTGGGCCACGTCAGGCCGCTTACGTAGTCAGTGACATACACGAAGGATTGTGCGGCATGCATGCGGGTCCATGATCCGTGGTAGCTAGAGCCTTACGAACAGGATATAATTGGCCTACCATGCACAGAGACGCGCGCGACATGATTCGCAAGTGTAGTGATTGCCAAGTGCATAGGCAAGTACCGCGGCACCCGCAGCAGGAGCTTACACCTATCACGTCCCCATGGCCATTCTATAAGTGGGGAATTGATATTGCAGGACCATTTCCTGTAGCTGCGGGGGGAGTTAAATTCTTGATTGTTGCAATGGACTACTTCACACGATGGATAGAGGCCAAGGCAGTCAAGTCTATCACAGGCAAACAAGTTAAGAAGTTTGTTTGGGAACATATTGTGTGCCGTTTTGGTCTACCAGGAGAAATCATCTCGGACAACGGCAAGCAGTTCACGGACAATCCATTCAAAGATTGGTGTGCATCATTGAACATCAAGCGATGCTTCGCATCTGTTAAGCATCCGCAGACAAACGGCCTTGTCGAACGAGCAAATAGAAGCTTGGGGAATGGCATCAAGGCGCGTTTGGATGAATGAAGTGGCAAATGGGTCGATGAGTTATCACATGTGCTATGGGCGCATAGAACTATGATCAAAACAGCCAACGGAGATACTCCATTTGCATTGGCTTACGGCACTGAAGTTGTTATACCAGCAGAAATAAGAATGCCTACCATCCGCACGGCGGAGGTTAATGTCGTCACGAACGATGAACAGCTGCGAATCAACCTGGATCTGTTGGAAGAAAAAAGGGAAATAGCAGCCATCAATGAGGCTAAGTCCAAGGCTAAGATGAAGGCTTATTATGACGCCAAGGTCAAGGGTGTTTCTTTTCGACCGGGAGACTACGTCTATCGTGCTAACGAAGCAAGTCGAGCGGAGAATACAGGAAAGCTGGGCCCTAAGTGGGAAGGACCGTATGAAGTCACTGAAGCCTTGGGACGAGGCGCGTACAAGTTATGTGACATGGATGGCCGCGACCTAGAGCGCACATGGAACATCTCCAATCTCAAAAGGTGCTATCTTTGAAAGCTACGGCTTCCGCATGGGTACTTTGCTATGTGTGGCCTTAATAAAGAACCATGCGGTCTATCTGTTTTTTTTCTTATGTTTTTTTTAGTTTCCTTTCTTGTTTTTTAGGACTTGTCATTATTGTTCAAACAAAAATGTAAGCGTTCTAATAAAATGCCGTGGTGCCTAGCTAGCTCCACGGCTTGTTTCGTGCAAAACATTTTTTAGATTTTTTGTTAGTCGTATGAATTTTACTTGTATTATAATATGCCATGTTTCATTCATATGCATTCATTCAAACTATTGTACATGTACTATACGCCTACAGGTGGGGTAAGAGGATTAAGTGAACCTACTAATTCAACTTGTCGCGTAAGAGGGATGCAACCCCAGCCGCACGGATCATGTATCCTTACTAGACGCCTTACTCACAAGATGTTGTGATAAGTTTCGTATGCCGTACTCACGCAGTGCTCTGCATAGTAAAGACGCACGTCGCATGTCTAGTAAATTATAGACTTGTATGTATTTTCCTTTTTTGTGTGTAAGACGTGACATATCATGCGGTATTAGAATACAATGTTCAAAACAAAAATGAAATACACAAGTTTCAAAAATAAAAATAAACAAAATGGCCGTGGTCATCACGGACTTCTAAATAAAAGACAAGTTATTACAAATATGTCTTA
The DNA here is from genome assembly GCA_025667525.1 of Glebionis coronaria. Lineage (NCBI taxonomy): Eukaryota > Viridiplantae > Streptophyta > Magnoliopsida > Asterales > Asteraceae > Glebionis > Glebionis coronaria. Next base: position 1,360,881 of record JANFOE010000333.1, read on the forward strand.
GCCGTGTACATACACGGACGAATAAAATTACAAGTGTTTACAACTGATAAGTTACAAGGGGGGTAGGAATTCCCCCAGGTCCTTATTCCCTTCCTCAATTAGAGCACGGAGGACCACCCCACGCGCATCCTTCCCATCCCGGGCTTTGACTGCAATAGCATCCAATGCTTCTACAAGCAGCTTCTCGCCTTTCATTGTTTTGGATGCGGAATCATAAGTGGCCAATGTCAAAGGAATGGGATCAGCACTCAGCCGGGACATTATTGTCTCGTTCAGAGCATCCTCCAAGGCCTCAAGCTCGTCTAGGAGAGGGTGTTGGATTCCCGCTAAGGCATTCATGGACGCGATCATATTATCTGCGGCGGAGGGGTTGTGATAAGGATGCTGTGTGATATCTTCATTTTTCCCTATCATTTATGCAGCTTTGACCAGGCCTTCATGTCTACCACGGTCGATTCCATCGGATACGACCCCGGCAAACGCCTGCAATAGGTGTGGAGCGTCCAATGCCCTACTCACGGCAAGTCGCAGTCCTTGCCCGATAATCCACCTGCGACCGGCTGTAGTGGTTAGTAGGGGAGGATATATCCTCTCGGCACAACTTACGGCCATCTTGCTTAGCTCCTCATCAGCTGAGACAACCTGCTCTTCAAGGTTGGTCTGGGTCCGCGTCAACTCATCCTTCAGCGCATCACGCTCCTGGGCGATGTTGAGGGATTGCACGGTCACAGCCTTGGTAGCAGCTTCAGCCGCAGACACCTACATATGAAATTTGGTGTTATTACAAGGATATATACTTTTCTTGGGTTACATGCATACCTAAAGTAAGAGTGTATGTACAAAATTTCGAAAGTTTACCTTCTCGTTTGATGCGGCTACGAGGGCTTCAAGCTCAGCAATGCGCTTCTCTCTGGCGTCAGCATGATGCGCCTGCTCCTTCACCGTCGCCTCGGTTGTCAATAATGCCGCCTGTAATGATGTGATGGTCTTCTCTTTCTTCACGACCATCGCCTCACGGCGAGCTATCCTCTTATCTGCCCGATTCACATTGGTGAGGGCCTGGATTAGACGGCGTCTTAACGCGGCACCCACCGTCACCTGGGGTGCGGATGACACGTCAAACTGCTCAATAAGGGCCTCATGATCTAACTCATCTAGGTCTTGGGCGAGGAAAGGCGGGGTGATGTGTTCAATGAATTCTGAACACTCGGATTCTGCCTCCAGGCGTGTCAAACTCGATAGATTCCATGCTAAACGCAGGCTTTCTTCTGGCCCCTCGGGGTGCGGCTCCTTGGCATGTGTGGCAGCAGGTGATGGGGGCTTGTTGGTTGGTGCGGGGGATGGATTCCTCCCCACTTCTTCCTCCTGCGCTGCGGCTGCCGGATTGGCCCTGTTATTTAACATGACAATATTATTCTATGCATCATACAAAGACACGAATCGTACTCAGAAGGGTACTTACGAGGTGCCAATGGTAGGGTCTAGGCCGGTAGGAGCTACGGCGCTCACGGGGGTGACTCGCAAGGCTGACCCTCCCATGTTCGGGTGGGGTCGGCATGGGCGGTCGCAGTACCGCTCCCTTCTTGGTACTGCGGGTGGTCTTTTCTCAGCTTCTTGGGGGGATCATTCGTGGCTCCGGCCTCATCTCCCATTTTCTTTGCAACCCGCCTGGTGGTTTTTCTTTTTCTAGAGGTAAGCGGGGCGGACCCGGAGGTCTGAGTAGTGTCTTCATTGGGGTCATTCTCCTCTTCCTGATTGGTGGTGCCCCCCTCTAGCAATGGTTCTTCGCCATCTTCATTGAGGAAATCCAATGGGGATTTCTCGATGGCGGGCTCTTCTTCGTCCGTTCTAGGCTCGGATGTTTCTTCGAGCGGCATCGTACGGTTGGCTAGTGCTTCTAGCAAGGGGAGCTCATTCGACTTCAGCGGCCGGAATCCTTCCGCTACCTTCATGGGGTCGCCCTGGCGGATTAGTCCGTGAAGGTTCATCTCTGCAAAAAATTTTTAACAAGTATATGGGTTAGTAAAGTTCTACACATATGCGTGACAAATCAAATCTACAACATATACATTAGACCTACCCTCTCCATGTTCCGTTAGGAAGCACGGGTATAAGTCATCCCTCCCAAAGTAACGGCGGCTTATCCCTACTAAGCACAGAAAGTGTTCCGGCAACCCTCTATGGAATTCTGTACGGTGGGTATCTATTATTTTCAGGTCCCTGCTGCTATAATCTTTGGATTTGGGCGGATAGTCTTTGGGGGCTTTGGTTTTGAGTACGAAGGGAGTAGGGAACACCTTCTCATCTACAAAGAAGTAATGGTCGTACCAGTTCTTAAGGGAGTCTAGAGGCTTCCTATACGTCATAGGGGCATTCCCGGGTCGTTTCTTGAACGACAGCCACCCATTCACTAGCTGAGGAAAATAGAAAGCCCTAAAAAGGTTCACGGTGGGGGTTACTCCGCAGGTATGGCATGTAATCTCAAACTTGTTGATTTTACACACCCCTATGCAGTGAAGCTGGGTTATATGGAAGTCATAATATAACAGCAGGTCTACCAAGAACTTGGACAAGGGTATACGGTAGTTGGCCGAGTAAAACAGGCGTGTGTATATGCCTATTTTCCCCGCCGGTGCATCCGTAATTGCTTCACCATCACCTGGATAGGTGGGGTGTACGCTTTCGGGTACATAATACTTCGACAGGAAGTCGAGGTATTTTTCTGCAGACATCACGTTAAGGACATCCGTGATAAGGGGGTTGTCCTTTACCATGTTTTATAAAAAGGTTTTTAAAGGCGTGATGATCTAACCTGCGGCGACGAAAGTCCGTGGAAAAGAAGGCAAAAATTTTGGAGATAAAAGCTTGAGATTAACAATGGTGGAAGAAGGGGTGAATTGTGTGTGTAACAAATACGCATGCCAACTCTTATATAGGGTTGCCTCGGTTTCCGAGGTTCCATGGATATTCAACACGTGTCAGCCACCTCGCCTATCCAACGGATAGGATTTCTGACATTTCTACAAAATCAGAGGGGGACCCACGGGTCACTTCTTAGCAGTTTTACGTGGCTCAAGGGTGGGCATTAATGGTGCACTTTTGCAGGCATGCGACTGGATAGTTGACTATCATTAATGTTTTTATTCTTGTGTCGGGTTATGCGGCTCTTACGTAAGACCGTATTTAATGTTACATTTAAGTTGTCTCGGCCGTTGCGTGCAGCTGAGGTAGTATTTACAGCATATTCCTACGACGGGTCGCCACGTGCGGCCAGAACAAAAATTTTCAATGTCTCATTTCCTAGGTCTTTCCTTGGTATGTCCGGAGAGCACCTTGATAGTCTAGAGGTTACGCCTACGACTGTAACAACTAGACTGGGGGGACATGATGACGTATAGTCCCCAACCGGGTCACGAACCCGGCCCACGGGTACTACCCGTATCCGGCCCATCAAAGATGGGTGGAATAATGTCATTCAGGCTTATGGGCTTGGATGAACAGTAACCGCACACATGTGTGCGACCCACGGCCCGGTGCGGCCGACATAGGGTTAGACAGAATAATATTCTGTCTAGGAATATCTTTATCCCAATGGAGGAGGATATTCACTACCAGAATTAGAAGATAACAATCATTCTAATTCTGGTGGTTATCTCTTCCTTGGGGCCAAAGCATCAGTGAAAGCCCATTAGGGTTTCATTACCTATAAAAGGAACCCTCAAGGGTTCCACAAAGGTATTACGACTTATACTCTAAACTCACATAAACCCTAAATCGATTACTTACTCTCACGCCGGAGTCTAACGTGGGAAACATTCCCACGGTAAGCCTAACGCGTGCTGTTTAGTGTGCAGGATCCCAACCGAACGATTCACTTGGTGCAGGAGCCGGAGCCCAGCCAACCCGAATTAAGCCTAATTCGGGTCTAGCAAGGATCAACCAACTTTTGCATCAACACAAATCATTCCCAACAATCCTCCCCTAAAAAAGAATGATAACTTGTTGTCTTCTTGTTTCTCTTGTACTGGATGTATTTAGAATACATGTCTTCCGTCTTTCCTTCATCCTTGGATTGAACTTGGTAATTTGTATTTGTATCCATCTGAATGTAGCCAAACACTTCAATGTAGATCTTCTTCTGATAAGATAATCTTCAAACAGCATGAACATCATCTTTGTCTTCAAACTATGATCTTCTTGTGTCTTGTAAACATTCATTTATCTTTGCAGCATCAGTAATTGTCTTCTTGAGTTAAATTTATGAACTCTGAATCATGAACTTCAGTCTTGATTTGATAAGACAAAATCTTCTAAGTAATTTCTTCTTGAATACTTCTTTGCTTGCAATCTTCATACCTTAAATAAAATAGTTAACAACAAAAACCAATCTGCATTGGCTTCATGATTTTTAGCAAATCACCAGCTATCAACGGATTTGATATATTCTTTACCAGTTAGCCGTACACTCTGGAATAGCCAATACTTTACTCATGAATAATAAGGTGTACTGATAACCCTATAATTTTTGGTAAATTATCAACCATCAACGGAATTGATGAAGTCTTTACCTAGTACCGTTTGTCTAGGACTAGCCAACTCTTTGTCTCGAACAAGGTGAGTCAGAACCATATAGTTTTTAGCAAACTACCAACTTTCAACGGATTTGAGAAGTCTTTACCACAAACCGTTTGCTTATGGACTAGCCAGTTCTTATGTGTGTTAGACATGGTGAACTGAGAACCATTTGTGAAGTGTGACTGAAAGTCAAACACATAAGGCTCTTTATCAGCTTCTTCCTCATCTTTCAAATCCTTGATTTGTTGTTTAACCATTCTGATCAACTCCAAAGCATCAATAGATTCTTCTATAACTTCCAATTGTTGTTCCAACATTCTTTCCAACAATCTTCTTTTGAATGGATAACTCTTCTCTTGTAGCATATAGTATGTAACATCATCTATATCCAAAATATGCAATCCGCATGACCTATAATATCTCTAGTAACTAGGAACCTGATTCTCTAATACCTTCAACAATTCTTGATCACAGTTATGTGGTTCATACATGAAGAAAATTTCCCTGTACAATAGTGATACTTTAGTTTTACCTACACTGGCTTCTTGAACTAACCTGAAAAGATCCTGAATATCTTGTCTGTCAAGAATGTGAAGAATATCTTCCAAAAGTCTAAATATCCTTGTTGTGCCATTAGTTCTTTGAATTCCATGAGCTTCAAGTCCTTGATCCATAGAGTATATCCATCTAGCAATAGATGATCTCTTTCCAAAAATCTCTGTATCAATACATTGATCTTCAAATTTTACTATCTTCAAGTACTTCTTCAAGCTCTCATCGTCATTACTATCTTCTGCTATTGACTTAGCCCTATTGGCTTTCTTCTTTCTCTTTGTTGATCTTTTTCTTTTAACACCCTTAGAGGTTCCTTCAAACTCTGTTGAACCCTCTTCCAAGTTTGTATCTACCGTCTCTTTAGTATGTACTGTTGACTGTGTATGTACTGCTTGTACATTTTCAGTCTGAGCAATATCTTGAGTTTCATCTCCTTCATTCATTCTTTGAGCAGTCTCTTCCTCCTTTGAACTTACCTTCTCCTTTCTATTCTTCCTCACATAAATGGTCTTGATAGGTGGAGATGTAGTTGTAGGTTCAACAGTACTTTGCTCATTTCTAGGAGTGCTTCCAAATTGTCTTTGTTGTTGCAGATGTCTTCTATGTCTTTCAACAGCCATTCTTTCTACTTCAAATCCAATCTTAACAAAATTCAATTTAGTTATCTTATTTTGCTCATACAAAGTATTCATTTCATCAAATTCTTCTTGACCAGTTGAATATGAAGAAAACCCTTAACTTTCTTGAGAAAGTTCATCATTTGATTTCTAATCTGCATAGTAGTTGGAGGCTTAATCTTTTCTCTTCTTCTCTTTCCAGCAAAGAATCTTTGTTGCTCCCTAACCAGCTCATCAATCAACTTGGATTTCTCTTCTTCATCATAAGCATCTCTCTCTTCAGCTATCAATGAGTCTGCAAGAAGCTCACTTTCATTTAATTCAGCTTGAATCCTATCATACTCTTGTATGTTCCATTCTAGTTGTATTCTCTTAGCTTCTAGAAAATGTTGCTTTGCTGCAAGTTCCTCTTGTAATTCATCTTCACGAATTTGTGCTTGCATTCTGAAAGCATATTCCTCATCATGGTCTAATTGATTAAATATGTACATGACTTTTCTTATATATCACTTTCATTTTCAGATTCTGATAGTATTTGCTTCTTCCCCTTATCCTTTGGATTAATCTTAGGTAGCTTCTTCTTCAACTTGGAAGCTCTTTCCTCATCAGCTTGTTGTTGAATAACTATACCTTTTGTAGGGTGAGAAGCTTGAACTTTCATACCTTTAGTTTGATCCTTTTTGCCAAGAACTTCTTTTTGTGTCTTCTTCTCTGCCTCTGCTTGTTTTGTTTTCTCAGCTGAATTCTTCTTTCTTAAGTCAAGCAGTAATTGGGCTAAAGTCTCATCCTCTCCAAAAGTATTTTGACTTTGTAGTGAAGGATGATCACCAGTGGTACTTGCAATCGGCTTAGTTCGCTTAGCAGTACTTGGGTCTTCAACAATGTCAGCAGTACTTGCAGTCGGCTTATTTGGCTTAGTAGTACTTGGATCTTCAACAATGTTGACTTCACCAGTATTAGACACACTTGTTTCTTCAATCACTTGTGTATCTCTAGATACCCTTTCTTCCATTGAATCTATCAATTCAACTTGCACCTCTTCAGTCTTGTCTGATCCATTGCTCATTCTTGATCTGGACAGTACTTGCAAAGACTGTTTCCTTTGAAACCATATTTGTCTTTGTGGTGGTGGAGTTGAAGATACAGGAAACTGAATATTAATATCCTCCAACTTCTCATAGAAAGTATTCTAATTCACTTGAAGTGGTGATTGAGGTGTTGGTGCTGGCTGAGTTACCATTATTTCTTCAACTTGTGGCTCCTGTGGTTCTTCCTGTAAAAACTCCATATTTGTAGGTTCATCCACACCAGTCTCTAAACCAGTTCCATCTTCATAAGTCCCCATGACATCTTCATCCATCTCAAAATTGATGTCATTTCCGGAGATCCTTGTTTGATTATCAGAAGAAGGTGGTTGTTCTTCATAATTCCTCCACTGTTTGGTTGCATTCAGTTGCCTTTTCATGTGGTTTCTGAATCTTTCCTTTTTGAGTGCAGCCTTCTGAATAGATCTATGTTGCCTCATCCAAGGCGATAGTTTGTTCCTCAACTTGATTAGGCCGGCTAGCTTCCAAATCAGCAATTTTCTTGTATTGAACAAGTTTTTCTTTCTGCAAAACCTATACCTGTTGGGATAAACTAGTACACAAAGCAGTCAAATTTGCAATATCCACCACCTCTGGTGCTTGTGCTTGTGGTGAACCACTAGCAGCAATAGAAGCAGCAGGTGTATGGATCATCTCATCATTATTTGGTGGAGCACCAACATTATGAGAAGAAGATTGTGAATCTTCTAGGGAATGGGAACTCTGGTGAGAAGGAGTTTGCTGAGAAGCACTAGCATTGCTAGGTTTCTCACCTTCTTGATTGGCAGGTTGGGTGAACATATTAGCAAACAATGGTGTAACTATTCTTGTAAAGGCATTGCCTTGTTTGTTCAAGAAAGAGAAAGTTCACTTTGTGAAAGTAGGAACATCCCATGTATCAGTTAACTCTGATAGGATAGGTATTTGGTCACTAACTAAAGCCTGAATGAATCTAGGATACATAAAAAACTCTTAGTTACTTCCAAATTCCTAGTCATGCCTTCAAAAATTAATCTTGAAGAATTAAAAACCCTGTTATTTGCTAGACAAATACCAGCTGATACCAATGCAGCAGGAATATGATCAAAAGATGTACTTTTAGAGTTTAAACAGTGAATAATAGCATGAAAGGCAATTTCCATTGAGGTGAAAATAAAGCTTAAAGAAAGTAAGACATTCCCTACCAACCTGATAGCCCATGGCTGCAAGGCCATCATGAATCTCTGTTTTATTAAGCATACTAAGTCCATTTTCATCATTTAATCTCAAACTTGCCCTTAGCAGTACCTCAGTTACATATATATTCTTATGATTCACCCTAGCCTTAATGCATGGTTGATCAAACAGAGTACCTAATACAGTAGTGTTACAAAATTGTTCAACAATGGAAATAAAGACAATGGTACTTACAGTGAGTGCAAAACGAACATGACTTCGAGATAAGAAACCAAGAATCTCATCGAATCTAAGAGAGTCATCATTCGCAGCAAGATTCGCAACCAAATTATGCTTAGAGATCACTTGTAAAGAAGCCATTAGTATTTTTGATGATCGAAAAATTAGATAGAAGGTTATAGAATCAAGAGATAAAAATAAAAGATTATGTGAATCAGTTGTGTAATTAGAGTAAGTATTTAAGTAAATAACAAACCCATGCGCGAAGAAACCACCAAATTTACAAAAGAGACCCTTAACGGTACAACGTACATGTAGCGGTACATGGAACCATAAGCGGTACTTGAATTTGTGCTAGCGGTACTTGGAGTTATAACGGTACCTCACAATTTTAACCAGTTCATGCATTCCACTATCATTATAACCTCTTTTATCTTTTTCTATCAACCTGCAATCACATCAAAAACACAAAACATAGACTCTACAATAAAAATTAGTATAAAAAAGTTTACAGCCATTACCTCCCCTCAACATATGTAGCAGTCTATTGGTTGAGCATACCAATATGTGTTACCAAGAATTCAAACCTCTTTGGATCAAATGCCTTGGTCAACAAATCAGCTACATTGTTGTCTGTATGAATCTTCAAGACTTGAATAAGCTTCTTGTCATAGGCATCTCTTATAAAGTGATGTCTTATTTCAATATGCTTGGTCTTGGAGTGAAATACTGGATTCTTGACAATGCATATAGTACTTTTATTATCAATGTAAATCTTGGTGTTCATGAAGTTAAACCCATAATCTAACAATTGATTTTGAATCCAATGTACTTTCCACAGCAATGAGCAGCAGCTACATATTCAGCTTCAGTTGTAGAAGTAGCAACAATTGTTTTCTTCTTACACTGCCATGATATGAGTCTTCTGCCTAGGAATTGACAACTTCCTGTTGTTGATTTCCTATCATGATTAGCTCCAGCATAATCACTGTCTGAGTAAGCTTCCAATTCAAAGGTGGAATCTCTAGGATACCATAATCCTAAAATAGGTTGACTTTTAAGATACTTAAAAATCTTCTTCACAGCATGTAAATGTGACACCTTTGGATTGACTTGGAACCTTGAACAGACACACACAACAAACATAATATATGGCCTTGAAGCAGTAAGATACATCAATGAACCAATAATTGATCTGTATAGATGAATATCAAAATTTTCTCCATGTTCATCTTTAGATAAAGACTTCTTAGCTTCAAAAGGTGTGCTTGTACTCCTTGTATCCATACATGAAAATTTCTTCAAGATTTCAGCAACATACTTATCTTGGCTGATAAATATTCCATCTTTCCTTTTTTGACTTGCAGTCCCAAGAAGAATGTTAGTTCTCCCATAGAACTCATCTGAAATCTTCCTTTCATCAAAGCCTCAAAATCTTCACACCATGACTTCTTGGTAGAACCAAAAATGATGTCATCAACATAGACTTGAACTAGAATAATATCCTTAGCATTATTCTTGATGAACAGAGTATTGTCAATGGTCCCTCTCCTATATTCATGCTCTAACGAAAAATTGGATAAAGTTGCATAACAGGCTCTAGGAGCTTGATGTAGAACATAAAGTGCTTTGATAACCTTGTAGACTCTGTTGGGGAATATATGATCTACAAAACCTGGAGGTTGTGAGACATATACCTCCTCTGAAATAGTATCATAAAGAAAAGCACTTTTCACATCCATTTGATAGACTATAAAACCCACATATGATGTAAAGGCCAAAAATAACATAATGGCTTCTATCCTTGCCACTAGTGCAAAAACCTCATCATAGTCTATCCCTTCTTCCTGTCTATAGCCTTGAGCAACAAGTCTTGCCTTGTTCCTCACAACAACTCCTCTTTCATCCTTCTTGTTCCTGAAAACCCATCTAGTACCAATTACTCTCTTACCTGAGGGAAGATCCATAAGAATCCAAACTTTTTGTAGCTCAAATTTTGTTAATTCTTCTTGCATGGCATCTACCCAACTTTCTTCATCAAGAGCCTGAGAAATGTTTTTGGGCTCTACTTTTGATAAGAAACAGGCAAACAAATAATGCTGAGTATCTTTATGATTTGTTCTCTGCTATTTTTTTGACATAACTCACAAGTGCATGAGTTTCATTATTGGTTTGAAGTTGTCTTTTGGTTTGTACAGCAGACTTGGGATCTCCAATGATCTGTGTAGTAGGATGGTTGTTGTTGACTTTATGAGTGGGAATAAAACTGTCTGGAATTTCTGTTTCCAAATTGTTGAAATCAGTTACTGGACCCTGCTCATCATAGGAAGCTTTGGAGAAGATTCCTTCAGCTGGACTGGCATACACGTCTTCATCGTCCATATCTTGTAAAATCTCTTCTAATGAATCAACAGACTTTGCAGATTTAGACTTAGAAGTACTTGCAGATGAAGTACCGCTAGGCTTAGTATGTACTGCTGAGTGTTGTGACTCAAAAGATTCTTCTCCTGAATGCTTATTAGTAGATGTAGCATTCTTTTCTTGATCTTGAATCCTCTGAAGCCCTTGGGAGGCTTGATCATCTTTTGATGGCATGGTTTGGTTCTTTGGAGTAGTAGACATGGGAGTAACAGTAGGCATATTGGGCACATAGATATGAACATCATCATCTGATGAAGAAACATCTTCTTGAGTACCTGCATTAGTTGCACTTGACTCCTCACCTGCATTGTTAGTTTGACAATACTTTTGCATAGAATAGTAATCCATGGAGTTAGTTAGATAATCTAAATCGAACATCCAAGCATAACCTATTCCTGGGACATTGGGTTTATTTTCTAAGAAATTAACATGGGCATTTTCTTCAACCTTTTTATATGCCAAGTTATAAACCCTATATGCTTTACTTTCCAATGAATATTCTACAAGATATCATGGATCAGACTTTCATTCAAACTTTCCCAAGCGATCAGGAGTATTTAGTATAGACACATGACACCCAAAAGGTCTTAAATGACTTATGGTAGGCTTCACACCAGTCAAAAGTTCATAAGGTGTTTTGTTTTGAGGCTTGGTCACTAAGACTCTATTTAACACATAACATGAAGTGTTGATTGCTTTTGCCCAAAAGGTATTTGGCAAAAGAGAATCAACCAGGATAGTTCTAGCAGCCTCAATTAGTGTCCTATTTTTCCTTTCAGCTACTCCATTTTGTTGTGGATTCCTAGGATTACTAAATTGTCTCTTAATGCCATTAGACCTACAGAATTCATCAAATCCAGCATTATTAAATTATGTACCATTATTTGTCCTAATGATTAAAACTTGTTTGGTGAACTGCTTTTCAACTAAAGTGATAAAATCCTTAAATAATTCATTGGTTTCACTCTTAAGAGCTAAGAAGAAAACCCAACTGAATCTACTATAATCATCAATTATGACTAGACAAAAGGTCTTATGACTAATGCTTCTTACAGAAACTGGACCAAACAAATCCATATGCAAGAGTTGCAAAGGTTTTGTCACAGTATTGACAGTCTTGGTCTTATAAGAGGCTCTATGTTGTTTACCTTTTTGACAAGCATCACATGTGAAATCATTTTGAAAATATTTGTTAGGTAACCCTCTAACCAAATTCCTATTCACTAATCTGTTAAGATTCTTGAAATTCACATGACCTAACATTCTATGCCATAATTTAGACTCATCATAAGAAGCCTTGGCTAGAAAACATGTAATACCACCTGTTGGAGTAATAGTATGAAGATTAAAGGTGTGCATATTTTCTTTCCTGGGTACTTTGAGCAGTACTTGAGATTCTTTAGGCATCTCAAAGTCTTTAGATAGTACCAAGCAGTCTTTATCTGTGAACAACACCTTGTTCTTCTTATCACACATTTGTGATACAGAAAAGAGATTGAACTCATTCAATTCTTTCACAAAGAACACATCTTCAAATTCCAACTTCCCTGTATTGATTTTCCCTTTGCTAGTAATTCTACCTTTGCTACCTCCAAAGGCTACTGGTCCTCCTCTGAATTCTTCAAATTCAGCAAGAAAGTTTCTTTATTCCTTGTCATGTGTCTTGATCATCCACTATCTACTATACCTTTGTCTTTCAGCTCATCAATTAGATGCCCCTGCACATACAAAAAACTTATTAGTTTTTAACAGGGCCCCAAGCTACATTTGGCTCGGATCTTGTGGGATCTACACACTTAAGAGTATGTTCAGAAGCATTCCCAGTGATACTGCTTTTACTCTTATACTTCATGGTTTCAGTTATATAGTCAAAGCCATAGGGTGACTCTGTGTGCTCAGACTTCTTTGCCTTAAGTACTGCTTTAGCGGTACTTTCTTTAACACATGATTTTTCTCTTTTAGGAACCCACATTTGCACTGGTTTATTATTAAACCTACTTCTAAAGTTTTGCCTTTTTCAACAGCATTCTTAGAAGTCTTAGAGAACTTTGGTTTGACGAACTTTGAACCAACAGTACTTAAGTTTGGTCTAGCAGTACTTGCAGGTCTAGACTTACCGGTACATGGTTTACCAGACTTAAAAGGTACTAGACCTTGTTTCATAAGTACTGCTCTAGGAACAAAACATTTGGTAGGGTTATTTTTAACCTGTTTAGCTACCCTTGAGTGATCAAACTTATGTTTGTCATTCTTAAGTTTCTGATTCCTATTAACCTATGCATTTTTCCCATTACTGTTTTTCATGACCTTTTGTGCAGCCTTTTGTTTCACAATTTTATCTTCATGCGAAGTACAATCTTTGATAAAATAACTTATACTACCATATACATAACATTCTATTCTTCTTAAAGAATACCCAAAAAGTTGTTTTGACTTAACTTTCTCAAAACTTAACCCACCCCTCTTGGTTTTATTATGTTTTACATCATTTTCCAATATCTTGCTAGGAGTTTTTACCTGCTTGGGAGCAGAACTAGTCTTAGATTCTTTAGAAACAAAATTGTTCATTAAAGGAGGATAAACAATGTTCTTGGTCACAACAGTCTTATCTTGGGACAAAGTACTAGAGTTTGAGGTATTTTTAAACTTTGGTTCATCTAACTCTATACTTGTATCATTACTAGGGGCATGAAAATTCCAGATATTTATGGAGGAACTGCCTTCATCCCTTCAGCATATCTATCATTCTCAGGTGTATTATCTGACTCATTAGAACTATCAAAAATCCCCTTTGATAAGTCTTTGTCAGTTAAAGTTATCCCAGGTTGGTCCTCAATATATCCTAGGCCTGACATATCATAATACCCCATTTGTGAGTTAATCAGTTTTCCCAATCTTTTAGAGGAATTTTGCCAATGATTAATCACTTCCCTTTCATTATAAAGACTGGATTTTAAAGCTTCATTTTCTGCTGACACTTTCAAAAGTTGTCTTTCAAATGATTTAATTTCCACATCTTTTTCCCTCATTTGAAGAGTTAAAATTCTTATTTTCTCTTCATAGTTTTGTTGAGCCTTTTTATATAAAACTATATTTTCTTCTAACTTAGCAACACCCTGTTTAAAAGCATTTAATTCTATAGTGCATGTGTTGACTTTCTGATACTGTTCCTCTAGTTCTACTTTTAAGCTGTTAAATTTAACAATCTTTAGAACAAGGATGTACCTCAGTATCTTCATGTGAGAGAGCCATTAGACCAAGCTCTTCTTCTTCTTCATCTTCAGCCCATTTCACCACCATCTATAGTCACCCATGCTTTGGTTCCTTTAGGACTCCTGTTGTTTCCTTTTGGAAAGCTTCCAGTTATTCTTGGACTAGTTCTATAGTTGTTCTTGGACTTTTGACTGCTACTCGCAGCTTTGTCTCTTGTGCATTCTCTTGCAAAGTTGCCATTCCTTCCACAGTTATAGCATTCAACTTTGGACTTGTCATATCCTAATGTCTCATTAGGATCAACAAACATCTTTCTTCCAGTCCTGTTGAAAAACATGTTAGATCTTATTGACACCATAGTAGCTTGCCATTTAAGATCCATCTCTTCAACATCAGCATCATCCATTTGGAACAACTCATTGAGTGTTAATCTTGGCCTGTTGTCTTGTCCAGCAAAGAATGAGAAGGCATCATTTTCACTAAAAAATGGTAAAGATCTTCCATGTGGATTTTGAAAGACTATGGGGCTGCCTTCAGTACTTTGTGGGTAAGTACCGCTTGTAAGTCCTCCAGCGGTATTTGTGAAGTATGTACTGCTGCTTGATCCACTAGCGGTATTATCAAAGTAAGTATCGTTGTTTCCTTCGGACACAAAAGCCAAGTTAGACTTTGTTGTGGTCGATGCCTTGGTCACCTCAATGCCTTTCACATCCATCTCATATGCTCTAAGATTGTTGTAGAGATGATCAAAAGGAATTGTTTATAGATCATCTCTTGTGATGAATTGCATAGCCATTGCTTTCCACCCTTGTGGAACACTCCTTAAGAATTTTAGATTAGCTTCTTCATTAGGAATTACTTGTCCATAAACTGCTAATTGAATAAGCAGCTTAGTGAATCTTCCATAGCCACCATGTATTCCCTCTACTATAAATTGACAAGTTATCAAATTCTTGCTTAAGAACAATCTTTTTTTCATCTTCTTAGATTTGTCATTACCTCCAAATCTAAGTTTTATGGAATCCCATAGCTTTAGCATCCTTATAATGATGAAAGTTGGGTAAGATGTCTTCTGAAAGAGCCATAGCCAAAGCAGTTCTGGCTTTTCTCTCTCTGATCTCAGCTTGTACCTCCTCAGTAGTCACAGCAGGTTGAGCATTGCATATACCATCAGGCAACCAGTGTAGCTTCTTAGGTATATTTAGGTGTATTCCTATTCTTGATAACTTGCCGCACAGTGTGATCCCAGGCAACTAGTGTAGTTCTGGCTTTTCTCTCTCTGATCTCTGCTTGTACCTCCTCAGTAGTCACAGCAGGTAGAGCATAGCATGTACCAAGAGCATAGCATGTACCATCAGGCAACCAATGTAGCTTCTTAGGTATATTTAGGTGTATTCCCATTCTTGTAAAGCTCGTATGTTTTTACCATGAACAGTACATATATAATCGTACGTACATGATTAAAACGTTCCTTTTATAGCACGTTACGTTTCACGAATGTTAATTACAAGTATTACGTACATGTTATTACACGATAAGTATTTAATACGTATTAAGACACAATAATTATTATCAACAATAATTATAATCAAGAACATGAAATCATGAATGTAAATAATCACGAACCTATTATTATGTATTTACGTAATAATTATTACGATTACGTATAAATATATACTATGACATGAATGATAAATAAACAAATCACGTAAACACGACACGAGAACACGTAAATAATTAGAACACGGAAAACAATGGGTTTCCCCTTATGGGCCCCACCTACCTGCGGCATGAACAAGAAAGGGGGCCAAGCCCATTTTGTTTTTTTACTAAATAAGAAAAAGGAGAAACATGTTTTCATACTACAGAGTTTTTAAAAAAACACAAAACCCTATGCTACTCCTTTTTCTCCTTTGGTCGCCAGTTATAAACACACACGAAGGGGTGTTCATTGATTTTTGGTGATCCAATTCTTGAAAGATCGTTCGTGTTATCATTCCTTTTTTATTCACGTATTGGTAATCTTTAAACCCTTTTCTTTTTAATTCTTTTATTTATTAAGAACACATGAAATCATAAGGTCTATGAAAAATTAGTTAAAAACATGTTAAATAAATTACGGGGTATTAAATCATGGAGGTTTTGGGTGTTTTGGTTCGGCCGATACATAAAACCGAGTGCCCTAGGCTCTCGGCTCAGTTTGTTTTGCACCAACAGCCGAGACCAAGTGGTCTCGGTGTGGTCATGGTGGTTCGGAAGCAAGAAAAAGGGACTCCGATGCATGTCGGGGTGTGGTTTGGTCTTTGGGGGTCTTGGCTGAAAACAACAAGCACCACCGGCATAAGCCGGTGGCTAATATGAACAAGCAGGGGGAGCCGCGGCATGGGCAGCGACTTGCCAAGGATCAAGGTAACCACCAGCTCAAGCCTGTGGTATTATTGCGAAGGCAGGGGCAACCGGCAAGGGCCAGTTTGCCACTGTTTTCGGTAGGGTTTGTTCGGGCCGGTTCATATTCACGGGTCCAGTTCACGACATGCGTTAGTAAATTAAACCACGGTTCACGACTTATTTAATTTTTACAAGTGTAGTATTTTACAAGTTCACTTATTTACAAGATTAATTAAATTAATTTAATTAAAACATGACTTAGGTTTATTATTATTAGTAATAATACATGATGTTAACCTAAGTATTTTATGATTTAATTTAGACTAAAGTAATTAATTAATTATTAAAACATGAAATATAATTAAATAATTTCCATGACTTAGGTTATATTAATATTAAATATTAATACATGTTTTAACCTAAGTATTATTTACACTTTAATTTAATTAAATCCTGATATATTTAATTAAATCTTATAACATATAGTTTATTTAATTTACATGTATTAATTAATAAACTATGCTATTAATCACATGACTTAGAATATTAATCAGTAAAACTTAAGCTTATATTATTAGCTTAAGAATCCAGCTTATTTCTAATTATGGAAACTTTCTATTTTTAGAAACTTATTTAATTTGGGCAGCGATTATATTTTTGGAAGCTTTCTATTTTTGTTAACTTTCTATTTTTAGAAACTTTCTATTTTTGGAAACATTCCATTTTTGGAAACTTTCCATTTTTGGAAACTTTCCATTTTTGGAAACTTTCTATTTTAGGAAACTTGCTATTTTTAGAAAGTTACTTATTATTACACAACAAGTATAATAGTACAAGAAATATAAGTAATTCTTAATCAGAATACATGATAAACACAACATAATATTAAAATCAGTAAAACATGATATGAACATATAAAACAATCTGAGACATGATATAAAACCAGTTACGTATACAGTAATCAGAATACTTATACACGTATATTATCTATGTAGCATTAGTGAGATCGAAGTAGGACTCTCTTCCGTTCGTCTTCTTCGTTCACCGGACATAAGGTACGGATCCTCCGTCCTTTCAATATGGACATTCTTCCTTATTAGGATTCCTCGTATACAGCCAACTGTTTTCCCAGTATATGTTTTATATGTTTTGATTTGCTTATCTTTAATTAAATGCCTAAGCCATATACATGCATGACCAATTTCACCTAGTTATGGAGGTACCATAACCATAACACTGGAGGCGCCAGTTTTATGAATTCACCACGGCAAAGTGATAGCTCGTGGCGTCCCTTTCAGCTTTTGGCCATATTATTATGTATCATGTGGGGCGTATGGGTGCATCCTAGGTTACATGTTTTTACAGATTATTCAGGTGAATGTGGTGTGTGCCTTGCATCCTTCACAAGGAGCTGATCCCTCCTACCCAAACTTATATTAATTAGAGGCAGCCCCTCTAATTGCCTGACGAGGTCACCCCTCCAAGTATTCATGCATGTTGATATTTCATACCTATATTTGCTAATGGTAAACATGTTAAACAGATTTTATAAGATAAACATAAGGCTTTTCAAACTATAAAACCAGCTTTTTACTAAGTTACATCAGGTTTTCCAGGACTTAGACTATTCCACTGCTATATGTTGTATATGCTTATGTTATTCATTCTATGTTTGTATATCCGTGCACTGAGCGTTATGCTCAGCCGTTTTCCTTTCATGTTCCGAAAATGGAAGGTACTCAGGGACGCTCGTAGACTTTAAGCGTACGTGCATATGGATTGGAAGCTTCCTAGCCTTCGTTACTTTATGCATTTATTCATACCTTTGATACTCATTTCCATGGACATTGTTTAGTCCTTTTTATTTACAGTACTTATGTTTGTGTGTGATGAGCTTTACATTGGGGTACCGATGTTTGTTTCCGGTATTTCCTTTATGGTCATGTAATGTTTAAGACATTTATCTTTGTATGCTTTGATGACACACCATAATCACGCGTGACATTCCATTTACCAAATGATGTGTTCAATTTATGGTATTAGAGCCAAGGCTTCGACCTGCAGGCTCTCAAAACACGACTTGTGATTAGTGGGTAGTCATTATGGTCTTCCTAGAACCGACAGTCGTATTTCATGCATTCATTGTTTTCATGCATTCATATATATGTCATTGTCGCAGGTTTATGACTAAGTAATGGTTGGTACAGGACTGGCCCTATTTAGTCGCATGTGCTTTTATCGAAAATTTTAACTTTGGGACCGACCCATTGGCGTCCCCTCTCCATGTCTTTTGTTTTGAGTGAACTGACCATTGGCGTTCACTCTCGCGCATATTAAAAGTTTTCATAAAACTGCATCATGCATTCATGTATTAGTTTTCCTGCATAAAATTTTTCTCATGATTTATTGTTATAAATTATTTTCATGTATATATTTTATGTTTTGATCAGTTTAATCATGTATTTTTTTATGTTATACTGTCAGATGTTTCTCACACGCGAGCAGGAAAAACTCAATGCAGCAGTCCAAGCTGCAATGCAAGCTATGCTTCCTTAGCTGAGGAACGAAATCAGGGCTGAGGTGCAGGCTGCAAACAATCAGCAACAGCACCAATACCTTCTTCTCCTCCTCCAGCAACATTGGTCATATGGCTGGAGAGATTCAATAAGCTATGCCCTCGATCCTTCGAGAAAATAGATAGCCCTAGTGAAGCTGAAAGTTGGATGGCTCACATTGAGAAGATCTTCGATGCCATGGGCTGTGACCCCGTCTTCAATTCGAGTATGGCCTATTACCATTTCGAAGGTGATGTGCTATCATAATGGAAGGCACTATGGCAGTCTGAGGGAGGTGATAATTAGGTGGCTGGTTTGACTTAGGCTCAGTTCAGGGATTTGGTGATGGGACAGTTCTTTCACAAGGCTGAGCAAGACAAGCTGAAGAGAGTACTATGGAATCAGATAGAGAGCTAGAGAGAACAGCAACGAGTTCATGTAGTGCTTTCTTCGTTTCGCTGGTTTTCTTGGCGCAGCAGCAGGTACTCCCGAAGAGCAAGCATAACATAGTGGCTCAAGTGGCCGATGCAGCACGTAAGCTGGAGATGCTGCAAGAAAGAGAAGAATTCAGGGAAGCAGAGAAACCCGAGAAAAGGTAAACATTCGTTATTCAGCGGTGACCGAACCGTATTCTTTCAGCATATGTCAATATTTATATCTCTTTTAAACTGTATCTTCCAGGCAGAAGACTGGGGACCGGTCTCAGCCGGCTACTCAACAACAGCCTACTCAGCCCAAGGGAAACGGTCAGACTCACGACCGTTCTACTACGGATAGGCGCGACGGTAATGATAATTACCGTAACAACGATGGAAACTCCAACAGCAGCAGGTCCTTATATTTACTCATTTTCTTATGATTACATGCAATAGTTCATAATTATGACACATTAGAGAATCTTCTACCAAGAATCATGGTAACGGGAGGGACCAGAACCAAAGAGGTACACGCTAACCGTCCAGCTATCACTGGTATTCCATCTTACGAATTTTTCGCATTGTCCTTTGTACTTAATATCATGTCACATGTATACTGTTCTTATCAGGCTCTCAGCCATCAAGGACACCTTCTGGAGGGTATACTCATCCTCTTTGCACTACCTGCAACCGTAGGCACCCAGGGCCATGTCGCCACGACAATAACGCATGCTACAAGTGTGGCCTTACTATTCATCGCATGAAGGACTACCACAAGGGCGAGATGGAGGGCACATCTGGACATGCTGATTCCAAGCCGCCTCCTGCTCGTGGACGCGTTTACACGACTTCTCGCGATCAGGCCAACAAGTCTACAGGTACCATCACTAGAATCTTGTATATGTATGGTCAAGCTGCATGTGTCTTATTTGATCCGGGTGCTACTCATTCGGTCATTGCTACTGCTTATGCTAAGAATGTTAGGATATCCCCTATGCCATTAGATAATGTACTGAACATTTACACGCCTTTAAGAGACTTTGTACGTATAACCCATGTACACAAGAGCCTTCCCCTAGAGTTTGAAGACAAGATTCGTCCTATTGACGCACTTCCGCTGGACATGAATTATTTTCACATGATATTGGGCATGGATTGGCTATCCAAGCATCATGCTACCATAGACTGCCATTCATATTGGGTCATCTTCGGTGATGTTAATGCACTAGAGTACATTCACAACAGGTTCGTACCCGGAAGGTCTGTATAAATCATATCAACACTGCAAGCACGTGCATTACTTTCACATGGTTGCGAGGGCTATCTAGCTATTGTTCATGACATGGATGCTGAATCTCCTGTTGATCCCAAACATAGATCGATTTAGCTTGTGTAAACGAGATTTAATCAAGTTTAACACGTAGAGAAACTTTGTTGTGTATAATATAATTTAAGTATTATGCGGAATTAATACTCAAACAAGAACACACAAACAATGTAAACCAAACTTTCACTTAATTGATTAGAACAAACTTACGTACAATGAAAGTGTTAAACGTATGAAAACTTATTTGAAACAAAACCTAAAGGTCTCCTTTTATAGAATAAGAAGCCTTGTACAAGAGTTTACGTATCAGCTATTATAGGTAAAGATAAACATAGAAAATACATTGTTGATCATATCTATACTAGAAACAAACTAGAAACATAATACGTGTAGACTAAATCTTGTATCAGTGTTTGACTTCATCCTATCAACGCTTGATATCTTCATGTCAACGCTTGATATCTTCCTGTCAACGCTTACTCTGTCAACGCTTGTTTTCTTCCTATCAACGTCCTGTTTACTCTTATTAGTGTCCAAGTGTATTGGCTACATTTTATTCCCAACAATCCTCCCCTAAACTTGATATCTACTCTAGTAATCAAGTTTCTGAATAAAAACTAAGAACTAGGAGGATTCTTACAAATCTTATCATATTGGTAATAAACATGCCTAATCAAATCTTTGGCCACGTCACTTGAGTAGTCAATCTCCAGCTGTGTTGTCTTCATCTTTTCCAAAACTTCTTTGGACATTGATACTCAGCATCTACAAGAAGATACTCATCAAACTTTGTAGAACTCAAATAATACACACCAGCAGCTGAATACAAACGCCATTAAAGTCCACTAATATCATCCTCAAGAACCTTCCAAACAGGATCTTCTTCTTCTGGTACACACATTCTCTTGAATGTTGACCAAAGCTTTATTCCATTGACTGAAGTAGGTGCTTCAGTCTCATACTTGGCCATCAATAACCTCCAAAGGTCTGCCAAGTCTTCCCTATCCATACTTGCAAAGAGAGACATAAGAGTAGTAAATGTGTGTACCTCTTTCCCATATCTACCAATCATCCAAAACCCACTTGCATCTTCTTCATAGATAATGATAGGGTTTTTGGCATCAAGAGGTAACACTTGTACCATATCTGAAGCTTCCATGGGTGAGAGCTTAATGCTCCTTCTTATAACATCTTCACTGGGAGTCACTTTATTTAAATATTTAGGAAACTCAAGTGGAACTCCCTTCTTCAAAGGCCTTGGAACAATCATAGCCTTTTGAATTTCCATCTCTTCTGCAAGTTCTTCTCTCCTTTCATCTGAGAGAAGTCTGATAGTATTCATTTCCTGCACTGTTGCCCAAATGGGATAATCCTTATACTCTAATTCTTTAAAGGATAATCCCTGCAATTTCTGAAATGTTCATCCTGTTTGATGACATCTGAGCAACATGTAATAAAGCTCCCTTCTATCTCTCTTCAGCAGTGAGAAAACATTGCTAGCCTTATGCTTCAGAATTACCTTGCAATCTCTTTGAACTCTTTGAAGAATCTCCAATCCCCAAATTTGATCTGAAATTGTCATATCTGGATTCTCCATAACCTTATCTTCCCAAGCATGGTACATCTGAGCAACTTCTGGCATATCATAATCTACCTGCAACTTTAACTCTCTGAGTTTCTCCCTTGCCAACTCATCAACAAATTCAAGTCATTCTGGTTGTTCAATTATCATAACACTTAAATCTGAACTTTCATCATCACTTCCTTCTTGTTCCTCAGAAGTAACTACAAATGGTGATTCACCAACCTTCTTCTTTTCTTGTTCCATAAGTTGTGCAGCCAACTTTGAATCAAACTCTACTTGTGTTGCATCCTTTGGAACTTCTGTTTCTACCATGATTCCTTTACCCTTATCTAATGGATTAATGATGGGTAAAGATGATGATGGTACCTTTGAAGATACTTCCTTCATGATAGCTGATGACTGGAATACATCAACCATATCTACAGGTCTGTCAACGTTCAAATCCTTTGTGTCAGCGCCCAACTTACTCTTGTCAGCGCTTGGTGTGTCAGCGTCCAAAATCTGCTTGTCAACGCTCACCTTACTCTTCTCATCGCCTCTTGTGAACTGCTCCATCATTGCTGTAAAGGACAAGTTTAAGTTTGTAGGAGTAACCAAAGATACATCAAAATCTGGTTTCTTCTTTAATTTAGTAAGAGCTTCAGCCACACCCAAAGATCTCCATCATGTGAGCCTTTGTCACTCACATGTATTTTCTCATCCTCCCCTTTGGAAGAATCATCCATACCACGCCTATTGTTAGCATCCTCCAAAAGAACAATACTCTCCCTCAATTGCTTGATTTCCAGGCCTTGTGTACTGACTGTTTGTACCAAGTCTGCATTTTGCTTTTGCAAGCTAATGCAGACAGCCGTCAATTCCAACATTGTGTATGGTTCCAATCTGCCCTCCTCTAGAATGGGTATTTGACCTCCCAACGTATAGTCATGGGGCATGGATGAGGTCTTAAAGATGTTAGGACTGGCTTGGCCTGCATCTAAGCTAGCACCAATAGTCCTAGCCTCACCCATATCACCAACCACACTTGTGGTGGTGGTTCTCTCTATAACATGGCTAGGACCACCAGAGGAGAACACTCCAATGGTCCTTTGGCGTTTTTCCATCCTATAGTCTGGGGGTGGAGAAGATGATGTGGATTGGGTGGTAGCTTGAATGTTAAGGGGTGTTTGGGTCTGTGATGGAAAGGTGTCAACGTTTGGATTAGTAGTGTCAATGCCAACATCTAACGTGTCAGCGTTGAAGGATTCTTGATCAAGTTCCATGTGTTGAGGTGAAGGTAAGGGGTCTGGGATTGGGTTAAGTTGTGGTTTAGGGTGAGGTTTTGTTGCTGCAATAACAGCAAGCATAGCTTGTGTAAGGGGTAAGTCTCTGTTAGGGGGTGAGTTCATCTTACTAAAAATAGCTTTCTTTTGCACAGGGATAACATAAAAATCAGCATGATCCCTTGTGCAGTACCTTTGCTCATCAAAAATCATTTGTAAAAATCTTGGGTAAGCCAAAGTCATCTTATTACCCTTGTTTTTACACATGCCATCAAAAATCAGTTTAGAAAAATTGTACTTTTGCCCATTTGTAATACACACAATTGCACTAGCAATTGATCTATTAATTTCATTGTGTGCAGTAAATTTGGGACCCAAACATTGAAGGATGACATGTATTAAGTACTTCCAAGCTTGGGGAAATTCTTTTTTATGATATTTGTTTAAAGTTCCCTCTTCAGGGAAAGGATAACCCAAAGCTTGGAGTCCTTGTTCTATTTCGTTAATGGGTAGAGTGGTTATACCATCTGCATCATTAAGATGCAAAGCCTGGCGAACCAAGGCTTCAGTAACCACCCAAGAACGCCCATGGACAATAGTTGTTAATGTAGTCACATTATTAAGCGTTGAGGAACTGACAGTGTGCCAAAACTGTTTAATATGAGTGACAGGGATGAGAGGAGCATGAGAAAGAGCATACCGTAATGGAGATGCATTCAAATACGCCAACATCTGGGTGTATTGAGGAAACAGAGCATCATCAGCCTCCAATAAGCAATCATATTATGCTGACATCTGAATCCCAATACCAAATCACTTGGTTTAAACTTAGACGCCATTGATGTAGAAAGCTATTTGTGAAAGATTGTAAAAGATGAATTATAGGAGAAAAGTTGTTAGACAATAATATGAGAGTACCCTGTTTAAAGAGTAGGAGCCAAATATATAGGAGTGATAGGCACATGTGATTGGTAAAAAATGAGGCAAGTATTTTCAAAATATAATGATGAAAATATTGAAAAGAAAATAAGTTATCTTGTGCATTAATTAAAAGTTATCAACTTCCAAAATTACGGCCCCAATTTTCGTCAAAAATAACAACTGGGTAGGACCCAATGAGTGTCAACGGTCAAAAATAACCCATCAACGCCCAACGGCTATATTCTTGTCAACGTTTGGAAAAGCCATGTCAACGTCTAAATTGGTCACAACAACGCTTGAAAATATATCTGTCAACAAAAAGAATAAAAATGAAAAAGGACTTTAACAAAGTAATTTATCCTAGTGAAGATAACCTATAAACTGAAAATTACTTATAGGGTGGCAACCACTGTACAATCATGCACACTTGCTTATGCAAGATAGACATAACAGTCCTCTAGTGTTCCTTGCTAACCAAAATTCTTAACAGTGAAGTTATCTCATAAAATCCCTTATAACTCCCAGGTAATCCCAATATAAATCATACCCAAGTCTCCCAACAGACCACATCCAATTCTAGGCCAAAAAGGTCATGGCAGCATGCATAGTATATCAACTTTGCATGCTATAGTGCCTCATGAGATAGTAAACTAACTCATACTCACCAGTGGACACAATCTAGGATTGTGATAAGAGTATCATAAGAATACCCAAAAGTCCTAAAGGTTCCTAAACCTCCCCTTAAACTATGATACAAAAGTTGCCAATTAATATGCATGTAAATAAAAATTTATGTCAAGATAGGAATATAAATATTCCAACCATCATCCATAAAATAAAACATACTCCAAGAAGGCTCCAAGGATCCATAAGCAACTCTGTATCCAATGGTACAATGCTAACAACGCCTGCACAATTAGATCAAAAACCACAAAACTAACATGTTGCTGACAACGTCACGATAACACTTATCAGCGTTAAAATAACCTTTGTCAGTGTTAGACAAATAAAGTGGAAAATCTAATTTCACATAAAGACTAATAACAATGCATATCTTGTACATACTTTTACAATAAGACCCCAAAACACATATTAAGTGAGACTGATCATTTCAATACTTGTTACCAAGTATTGAAATCTTCCAGTATCAAAAGGTTTAGTTAATAAATCAGACACATTTTCTTTTGTGTCAACCCTATATGGTTGTATTAAACCCTTTTCAAAACAATCTCTTATAAAATGATGTCTAATTTCTATGTGTTTTGTTTTAGAGTGATGTACAGGATTTTTAATAATGCATAAAGTACTTTTATTATCTACAAAAATCTTGGTATGCATGAAATTATACCCATAATCCAATAGTTGGTTCTGAATCCATAAGACTTGTCCACAACAAGCAGCTGCTGCTACATATTCTACTTCAGTTGTAGAATTGGCCACCACTGTTTGTTTCTTGCATTGCCAAGAGATCAATCTGCTCCAAAGAAACTGACATCCACCAGTTGTGGATTTTCTATCAAACTTGTCACCACCATAATCACTGTCTGAATATGCAATAAGATCCAATGGTGAATCTTTTGGATACCATAATACCAGGTCTGGATAACATCTAAGGTATCTAAAGATCCTCTTGACAGCATGAATATGACACTCATTGGGAGTCACTTGATGGCGTGCACATGCACACACAGCAAACATAATGTCAGGTCTTGAAGCTGTGAGATACATCAATGAACCAATCATTGATCTATAGTGCCTGACATCCACTTCTTTTCCATCCAACTTTTCCCCAAGGGTGTTCTCTATCCATAGGAGTGCTAGCCCTTTTCTCATGTGGAGAAAAGCCTAACTTCTTCAAGATTTCTACGACATATTTATCTTGAGAGATGAAGATACCATCTTCTTTCTGCTGAACTTGTAACCATAGAAAGAAGTTCATCTCCCCAATTGCACTCATCTTGAACTTGTCTGTCATAAGCTTGGAAAAGTCTTCACTCATCTTTGGACTAGAAGAGCCAAAAATGATATCATCCACATAGACCTGAACAAGCAAGAAATCCTTATCAGTCTTCTTTTTAAATAAGGTCTGGTCTATGGTGCCCCTTTTGAGTCCATTTTCCATTAGATAGGTGGACAATGTGCCATACCATGCTCTTGGGGCTTGATGAAGTCCATACATAGCTTTCTTGACTATATACACCTTGTCTGGATGTTCTGAATCTTCAAAACCAGGAGGCTGCATTACATAAACCTCCTCTGCAATTGTGCCATAGAGAAAAGCACTCTTCACATCCATTTGACAGACTGTAAAGCCCATGCAGGAAGCATAAGCTAGAAAAATTCTTATAGCCTCAATCCTTGCAACTGGTGCAAAGACCTCCTCATAGTCTATCCCTTCCTCTTGTGTATATCCTTGAGCCACTAAACGTGCCTTGTTTCTGACCATAATGCCTCTTTCGTCCTTTTTATTCCTAAGAACCCATCTTGTCCCAATACGTCTGACATGTCTGGGACAATCAACCAACTCCCAAACATCCTGGATAGCAAATTGGTGAAGCTCATCTTGCATTGCTTCCACCCAACTTGGCTCTTTGAGAGCATCAAAAATCTTCTTGGGTTCCTGTTGTGACGGAAAACAGGCAAACAAACATGCTTGAACAAGAGGGGTATCAACCTTCTTGTGAATATTGGCAATAAATCCTCCAAGATCCTGATGAGATCTTCTAGTTTGAACAAGAGACATCACATCACCAATAATTAGAGAAGAAGGATGATTTTTGATTGTAGAAGTAAGCACTCCTACATCAATAAGTGTGTTGTCCTCCATCTCATCTTCCATGTTACCAATATCCTCTTCAGACTCTCTTCCATCAACATCTGAATGAACCTCTCCATTTTTGTTTGAAGGTTCACCTTCTTCAAAATTATTGGAAGAGAAAATATGGTCAAAAGAGCTGTCAACGCCTGGACCATGGTTGTCAACGTATGAGCCATCAACGTCTGAATTTGTCTTGTCAGCGCTAGCTTTTCCTTTGTTAGCGCCTGAAAGATCATGCATGTTGTCAATTGGTGATACTTGGGAACCATCATTTTCCTTTCCAGCAGCAGCAGCAGCAAATGCATATGTCCATATGGGAATAGAAACATACTCAAGTATGGGTGCTGATTTGTTTGCTTGTGATCCAACCACTTCATCAACCTGTTTACCTGAAACATCAACAACTGGTTCTTCCACAACATTTGAAGTTACCTTCACAATGTTTGGATTAGTAACAGGCATATAATTCAAAGTCCTAGATAGAGGTTCCAAGTCAAATAACCAATTTGGACAACTTTCAGGATCACTAGATTTACTTTATAAAAACCTAACATGTACTTTTTCAAGTATACGTTTTTCTTTCTTAAGGTAAACTCTATATCCTCTATTCTGCACAGAATAACCCATGAAGTAACCTTCATCACCTTTAGCACTAAACTTACCTAAGGCATCACTAGTGTCCAGCACAACTACATGACATCCAAAAGGTTTAAGAAAACCAATATTAGGTTTTCTTCCCCAAAGTAACTCATAAGGTGAATCTTGTTGACTAATGCCCTATTCTGAACATAACAAGTTGTATTCACAGCCTCAGCCCAAAAAGCAATGGGAAAGTGAGCATCAGCCAACATAGTCCTGGCTGCTTCTACGAGGGTTCTATTCTTTCTCTCAGCTACCCCATTTTGCTGTGGGGTTCTAGCTACACTAAACTGTCTAGTAATCCCTTTCTTGGCACAAAAATCATCTAACAACTTATTTCTAAACTCACCACCATTGTCACCTCTAAGAATCTTAACCTCATTACCAGACTTCTTTTCTATTTGGGTAATGAAGTTAATCAAAGTATA
Organism: Glebionis coronaria; assembly: GCA_025667525.1. NCBI lineage: Eukaryota > Viridiplantae > Streptophyta > Magnoliopsida > Asterales > Asteraceae > Glebionis > Glebionis coronaria. The sequence goes on from JANFOE010000333.1 coordinate 1,389,081, forward strand.
AGTAGTGTCACTTTTCAAGGCTAAAAAAAAGTCCAAGTAAATCTAGAAAAATCATTAGTGATGACAAAACAGTAAGATTTACCATTTAAGCTTTCTATATTAGTTGGACCAAACAAGTCCATATGTAGCAAGTCAAGTGGTTTAGAACTAAAGTGCACCTGTTTAGACATAAATGAGACCTAGTGCTGTTTGCCTTTAAGGCATGAAACACAAGAGTGGTCATTATGGAAAGCCTTTTCAGGCAAACCATCAACCAAACCATGTCTCACAAGTCTGTTTATATTTTTAAAATTAATGTGCCCTAATCTCCTATGCCAAAGATTACTCTCATCAACTGAAGCCTTAGCATATAGACATGACAACTTATTATTCATCCTAATTCTTTTAAGATTCACATTGTAAATGTCCTTATGCCTAGGCGTTCTATAATCAATGAATTTCTCATCTGGTATTTTAAAATCTTTGCTCAACACCCAGCATTCAGTGTCAGTAAAAAGAACCTTATTTTTGTTATCACAAACTTGTGATAGACTAAACAGATCATAGTCAAGTCCTTTTACCAGAAACACGTTTTCAAAACGCAAATTGTTGGTGAGAAGAGTTCCTTTGCCTGTGATAGTTCCATATCTGCCTCCAAAGTAAACTTTGTCACCATCATTAATGGGAGTGAAGTTTGTGAGATAATCTTCCTTCCCAGTCATGTGCCTAGAGCATCCACTATCCCAATATCCATAATCATTAACCTGCTTTTGAATGCCCTGCACATAAAGAAAACAAATTAGTTTTCTTTGGGAAACCAAGCCTGAGCAGACTTGGATTCATTTGGTTGTTCAACAAGAACATACTTAGTCCTTATGACAACCCCTTGTTCATCCCTTTTTGGATTAAACACCCAGTTAACCCCAATTGGTTTTGTTATGACCTTTGAAATATAATGAAATCTGTTACAGGTAATAGAAATCCCATCTGAATTAGGGTTTTGATCTTGCTTAGGTCTTCATGTCAAGCTAGAAGAAGCTTTAGACCCCTTTCCCTTTGGTTGCAAATATTTGTTAGTATTTGGTCTGGCAACGTTTCTATTAGCGTTTGATTTGGTCTTGTCAACGTTGAAATTACCCATGTCAGCGTTGAACCTAGGGTTTGCTACAGGAACCCATTGTCTATTAGACCATGTATTGGTCTTCTGAGAAGGTCTTTGTCCATAAGTATTAGACCCTTTAGTAAAGAATGGGGCTGGTCTAACAGCTTGTGGACTTTGCTGGACAAAAGTTTTGGGTTTCACAGTGTTTGCCTTTTTGTCAGCGTTGACCTTTGAAGCATTGACACACTTATAGGCTAAATGTGAAAAACTTCCACAAGTATAACAGGCTTTTATATACATAACTCTAGGTCTAGAAGAAAAGAAACCTGTTCCATTATCACTAATTTAGATTTTTGGTGACCTAGGTTTTCTATACATTTCTGCATATTTAATACTAGGTTTTCTATCAACGTTTAAGCCAAGGTCAACAGTCTTGACAGTGGTAGGGTTTGTCACTTTGATGGGTGTAGACTCATTTGGGCTATCACTAAGCATGCCACCCTTAACAAACAACGTAGGGTTGGCTTTCTTCCATTGGTCCAAATCAGTCAACTTCTGACTGTATTCCTCTACTGGGGTAAGAACTCTTGGTGGAGGAATAAATTCCTCTTCTTGGAGTTCTAGTAAACCAGTCCAAGACAAGTCCTTTCTTTGGACACCATAGAAGTTCCCAGCAGGTGGTGGAACACCAGCATATTCTTTCATCCCAATCCCAGTCATATCCCTATAATCCCTTTGTTCACTAACACATTTTTCTAGGGTTTGTGAGGCTTTATCAAATCTCTGAATTTTTAAGGTCTACATTATCCTTATTTTTGATAGCCTCATCTAACTTAGCATGTAATTCAGCATTGACTCTCTCCCTGATGTTTATAATATCAATACTAGAATTTAAATCATGTTTTAAAATATTGATTTGATCTTTTAGGTCAAGCTCCATTTACTTATACTCAGCTACTGTCTTTTCAGTTTGAGTAAGAGCAAGTTGATAGTTTGACAACTTGCATCTTTCATTAACCACATCTATTGTCAATTTTAAACCTTCTTTGTTAAGTCTTTCAGTATTTGGACGACAACCCTTACTATAAAATACATCATCATATACCTCATTGTCTGATGAAGATGAGGAGTGTGCCATGAGAGCATAGTGAATATGCTCTTCTTCTTCCCTTTCTGCAACCAAAGCTTTGTTCTCTTCCTCATCCTTAGCCAAGTAGCTCCAATCCCATCCAACACCATCAATTTCTTGCATTGCAACCATGGCTTTAGAATCCTGAGCCTTAATGATTTGGCTTGAGGGTTTTCCAGCATCAGATCTTCTTGGAGATCTGCATTCTCTCATAAAGTATCCCACACGATGACAATTGTAACACTCAACCTTGGATTTATCAAATTTAGCAGTGTCCTTAGCATTAAATGTCATCTTCTTCTTAAATCTTTTATTCCATCTATTTTCCCTTATGCTTGCAAGGGCCATATTCCACTTTATGTCCATCTCCTCCAAATGTTCATCACTAATTTGCTCAAGGTCCTCATATGTAATCACTTAACCATTGGGCAATGAAGCAATGTATGCACACATAGTATCTAGATCAATACCAGCATGCTTAACTCTTGGTGAGCCAACTTTGTATGCGTCAGCGTCTGAATGTGAGGCGTTGACAGGATTTGCTCCAGCGTTGAAACAAGTTGATCCAGTAACGGGGTGCATGTATGACTCATGTTGATCAAATTGACCTTCACTATGTGAGAATAAGGCCATGTTTCCATTGGTAGACTTGCTTCCATGATCCAAAAGAGTTTCATTCTCCACCAGCCTCAGTTTATTGTAAACATCATCAAAAGTAGAACTTTTTTGAGTTTTATTAGCGATTATAGATCTTGCTTCAATCTTCCATGCATCACCAAGACTTTTAAGAAATGTGGTGATAATATCAACATCACCAAGCACTGTTCCCATGAAGGACAACTTGCTTGTAATGTCAAGAAGTCTGCTTCTCACACTACTTAGCTTCTCACTAGGTTGAGCTTTAAAAACAACATACTCATGCAAGAGTTGCTTCTTTCTCTTGTACAGTATCAGCATTACCATCATAAGCAACTTCAAGGGCTGCCCAAATATCTTTTGCAGACTCATAGCTTTTATATTTGTGCTGATTTTCTTGTCCCAAAGAAATTTTTAGAATGCTTAGGGTTTTCATGTCACACCTTCTTTTTGCTATGTCCTCAGTTGAGACAGCTCTACCATCTTCAGGTTTTTCTCTTTGATCCTCTTCAGTAGAGCCTTGAAAATTTGTTCTTTGTAAGATGGCAACTGTAATCTTTTGAGCTTTATTGAATGTGTTTCCATATTCAATAATTTCCCATAGGGTGTAATCATGGATTTGTAGATACTGTTTAAAGTTAAACTTCTACAACTCAAAATTGTCTAGGTCTAGCATGGGAATCTTGATGTTGGGGGTTGAGGAGGAGGAGGAGTTTACTTCTGTGGTAGACATGATGTTTTTAGGGTTTTGTGAAAATTAGGGTTTTTGGCGATTTAGGGTTCTTGTGTTCTTTAGATCAAAGTTTCTCAACAAGCTCTGATACCACTTGTTGATCCCAAACTTAGATCGATTTAGCTTGTGTAAACGAGATTGAATCAAGTTTAACACGTAGAGAAACTTTGTTGTGTATAAAACAATTTAACTATTATGTGGAATTAATACTCAAACAAGAACACACAAACAATGTAAACCCAAACTTTCACTTGATTGATTAGAACAAACTTGCGTACAATGAAAGTGTTAAACGTATGAAAACTTATTTGAAACAAAACCTAAAGGTCTCCTTTTATAGAATAAGAAGCCTTGTACAAGAGTCTACGTATCATCTATTATAGGTAAAGATAAACATAGAAAATACATTGTTGATCATATCTTTACTAGAAACAAACTAGAAACATAATACGTGTCGACTAAATCTTCTATCAGTGTTTAACTTTATCCTATCAACGCTTGACATCTTCCTATCAACGCTTACTCTGTGAACGCTTGTTTTCTTCCTATCAATGTCCCGTTTACTCTGGTATGTAAAATCCATGATTTTACCATGATTTTATGTAATAAGATTCACCCATAACTCCTAGAATAATCACTCATGTGTTGTACTTCTATAAGTTATGTGTGAGCTTGACCACTATGTAATTATACTACTACAACTACTTTGCTATGGTAATATGTTGCATAGCTAAACTTGGTACATATGACTAGGATAACAAGTATTGAAAGATATAACAACTATGTATGCCCAACACATAAACAAATTATGGGAAAATGTTGTATGAGGTTGTACTATATATATATATATATATAAATGTATGTGTACATTATAAACATACATACACACTTTGGACTAGCCCAAAATCCTCTACCTTTGTGTGCTAGCCCAACACAAGCCCACAACTTGAGCCCATTTCCCATTTTGGCTAAGAGTGACACGCACCCTTTATGTGGAAGGTGAAGAGATGCCTTGGAAACACAAGTGTCATGCCTTGGAAACACAAGTGTCAACAATTAGCACAAATGTCCTTACCAAGGTAATCGCACTTGCCTTGCATTCTCTTTCCCCCCCCCCCCCCTTTTAGCCGAAAACCCTCTATCTCTCAATCTTCACATTCCCTCTTAACTAGATCTCACTCTCCCTTCCCTTTTCTCTCTCAAACATTTAGGCTATAAGCCACCAAAAATCCAAGGTTGTTCATCCAATCTACTAGATCCTTGTCCCAAAGTAATCACTAATCATTTGGTAACATCATCATCTTAGGAAGTATTGTACCAAGCCCTAGCCGAACCTTAAAAATCACGGCTTGGTTAATATTTAGAGTCTCCTTCATCATCTTGAATAGATCTCTAACCCCTTGTTCATATAGATCTTCCTTGGTAACATCTAGGCAAGAAAGGTATACTCCTTATGTTTCTTCATTTTTCACTTGCATGCATCATCATCTATCTATAAACACATGTATATAACTTGTTAAAAATCAAGATTTGGTAATAGCAATAATCTTAAATGTCACGGCCTATTTTTGTGTACCATTAATCATGGTTAAAAATCCTTTAATAGGAAATCTATGATTAGTACTATATGTTTAAACTCGATTTAAAATCATATGAAAACATTTTATAAACTTAATGTAGCAAGGGTTACAAATCATACTTTATGGACTTTGGTTAAAAAATAATCATAGATCTCATAAAATAAACATGTGTAACTCATGAAACATGAAAACCATGACCTAGAAGGTCACGGCATATATGATTAATAAATACATGATTTATGTGCTAATTTTAAAGATGGAATACGTATCATTACATGTTAAATGGACAATAGAAAATCACTAAAATGTTATATGTATACTTAGATGATCTTTTAGTATACATGCATGTATATGTAGAACCTAGATTTGTGGTTAAATGGTAAATCTGAAACTAGCTAAAAACCATATCTTGGAAATACCAAGATTAAATGACTAACCGTAAGATATATATATATATATATATATATATATATATATATATATATATATATATATATATATATATATATATATATATATATATATATATATATATATATATATATATATATATATATATATATATATATATATATATATATATATATATATATATATATATATATATATATGGTGTACATGGACTTTGACTTGTTTTCCTTATTATATACATAGCTAAATCTTAATATTAAAACACTTGCAAGTACATGCAATCTTAAAACAAGACTTGACACACCTTAATAAACTATGGTAATCATAGTCGTGGGTCTTAAGCTCATGATTAGAACTTATGACTTGTATAAAACCTTGTAACATACCTAGATCTAAATTGGTACATCACATAAAACAAAGTATAAGTTTTATTCTTCTATTTTAGATTCAAAACTAAATATGAATAAACAAAAGACAAGCTTATAAGAATATCCTAAGTTAAAACTTACATAAAATGTAAAGTAGTGTTAATGGACTATTTAAGCCCATGAAATGTTAATTCAAAACTTAATGGACCCAATAAGCCCATTTAATAAATCCTAGTAACTTAACGGACTTAAGATTACACTTAGGCCCATTTAGCTAATTAAAGGACTTAAAAATATAGTTAAGCCCACTAAAATAGCCCATTAGATGTTTAGCCCTTTAATGAGCCCATATACTATTTTGAATGTTAAATAAAAGTTTTTATAATAAAAATATAACTTATAAGAACTTTTTGGATGAAAATGACAATTTATAAAACTTAAGGACTAAAACCGTAACTTATAAACTTGTTTTGATAAACTAGTAAGCACAAGGATTGAAAATGTAAATATCCAAAAGTCTAGGGTTTAATAATTACTATCCGTTGCGAATTAAACCCTAGGGACCATTTTGGGAAGTTTCCAAAAGTTATTTTGTCATTTTAAAACCCTAACGACTATTTTTGTAAACTGCCGAAACTTAAAGAAGCCCTAGGGGCTGTTTTTGAAATTTTAGTGAAGTTACAAAACATAGATAAAACTAAGGGGACTAAATCTGCCATAGGCCGAAACATTAACAAGCCCTAGATACTATATATGAAAAATCCGAAAGATTATACTTGTTTAAAATGTGGAGGGACTAGTTTTGCCACGTTCCTAAACCATTACAAGTCCTAACCCTAAAATCTAGTTTTAATTATAATAAAACATAATTAAAAACCTATACCATAAAGAATTAATGTATAAACTCTTAAGTTAGTTAATATTATTAATGTTAAAATGATTTATGGAAACTTTAAAGTTAAATAAAATATTATATTTTACAGTCAAAATAAAATATTTATATTTACTTTAAGAAATAATTGTATAACAATTAGGGATATATATACTACTCATACATAAACTCATATACTTTTAGAAAATAAAAACTATATGAACGTTGAACAAATTGAAAACTAATAGTTTAAGTTGACCATTTTATGTCTACTTAACCAAGAAACTTAATTGTAAGTTGCATGATTATTATAAATATATGTATGCTAACTGGTATTAATAGTTAAACATTTCGTGTTTACCTAAAGATAGAACTTATATATATAAGTTTAATGAATATTGATAATACTTGAACTACAGTTATTTTGATAAACACAGTAGCATAAATGAACTGACTAAAATCTGTATAAGCATACATACATGTTCTTTTGTACTATCTATTAAGACTGTACTATCTGATTAGGCATAACTTTGGTGTGAGCTTTAATTGGGTATCCGGGTTAAACAAACAATTGCATACTCCCAGGTGAGTTTACAGTCCCATATAAAGTTTGATAAAATTTTCCCTTTTTGGGAAAGAAAATATGCAAACATATAATGGACACAACTAGATTGTATAAACTTGACTATGATTGATTATTATTATTGAAACTGTTAAATTGTTGTAAATCACCCGAATGTTATAAATAGATATATTAGGGATTGACCATCCCCGTCTGGGTGAGTCATGCTCACTATGACTTGGCCGGGACAACAGACGTATACCATGTTAGAACTGGAACGGGTGTCTTTTTGTAAGACACTACGTCCTCATCTGTTGAGGACTATGGGGTTAAGCTTCAGTTTCTAATAATAAACAAATGTTATTTACATTTTAGTAAGAATGCTTTGTGCATTATTACTTCTATGATTATTGGTCCAAACTAATTAATTGTTAAAATATGTAAATTCACCAACTTTATGTTGACCTCCGATAGTATGTTTTGCACAGGAATATGAAGTTAGTACATGATGTGTGCATGGTCTCCAGTATCTTAGAAATCTCTATCATAGGACTCGTCAGGGGTTCTATTTGGGAAACAAAAACAATCACCTACTTTCATGTTTAAGACAATTTTTATTTATTTGTTTAAATAAAAATGTAATCTGATTTAACTAACTCTTTATCTTATGCTCTATGAACTATATGCTATCGATCCACCCTTGTGGCATCTCCGTGGATATTTCCACATATTTTGACCCTACCCGGGGTATCACAAAGAATGGTATCAGAGCATTAGTTATAGAGAACCATATAATTTTTTAAATAAAATAAAAATAAAATGATTTTTCTTTTATTTAAAACTGGACTATAACTTATAAAAATCTTTTTGGGATTTTATTTTGGGACCGTAATAGTTAAGCATATAGATCTTAGGGCATTTTATGTTATGTGAACTAATTGTATATATATAGGCTAACTAAACTTGATTATTAATACTGCTTAGTAAGTTATTGCTATGAAAAATGTTAGATGTGCTAAAACATGAAAATTTTACACTATATAGTAAAATACTGAAATGAGAATATAGGCAATATTAACCAAAACCTTGCACTTACGAATTGTTGAATGAACTGATTAAATGATAATACATATATGTATATATAAGTATTAATCTTTATCACCTTAAAACATTATAATAATTGTTTAAAAGGGATATATTTCATAAAGCATGTAATCTAAAATAATATTTTTCTCTGTTTGTAAGCTTATACTCACTTCAAACTTAAAATAATACTATTTCAGAGCATCATGACTCACCTACTACACCCTCGACTCTTCTACCCGTAGTAGCTCCTAACTCAGTTGTTTGTTCATCTCCACGATCGACACAGTATGGATGGTTGTCAGCCTCGGATTTAGAGGATGACCCAACTATCAAGGCTGTACTCCTAGAGGACCAATTTCCTACCTCTACATCAGCTATACTGGCCCCGACCTCTATGGAGGAGGACCAAGTTCTTCCTAGCCTAGCACCTTCCGTGCCTCCAATCTTATCATCGGGCTATTTCTCCGGGTCCGTACCCGTCTCTATGTGTGAGACCGGGGAAGGCTCCAGAGCGAGACACGTCGATCCCGTTCAGGCTCAGATTGCTGCACTGGCTGCACGCCAGGAGAAGGAGATATCGGACCTCCGTAGCCTGGTGATAGCTTGCCGACAAGGCCACACCGTCATCCATGATCGTATTGACACTTTCTCCCGTACCATGAGAAGAGAAGCCCATGCCACTAAGGGTGTCCAGGCCAAGACTGATAAAGCATTGAAGTGGATCATAGAGGAGAACCGTCGTCTTAACCAACGTATTCAGGTCATGGAGGGTCCACAACATCAGACCCATACGGCCCTATCTGCTCAAGAGCAATCGTTGTCTATCTTTTGTGATCTTGCCACCGTCCGACATGACGGGATTACTACAGAGATGACTCATCTCCGAGGAGCCACCAATAGACTCCGGACCCATTTGCTGACAGCGTTCCATGTACTCAAGGAGACCCGAGTGACGATTCGGGCATTACAGGGTTCCCGAAGAGCATTTGTAGCTCCACCAGCTTCATCAGCACCATCAGCACCAGCCATACCTAGTGGATCATCTAGGCAGGACTAGTATAGATGTACCAGATTTCTTGTACATCATGACAAGCTTACGGGTTGTATCCCGGCTATCATGATATGAGACCTTCGTACTTTTATTTATTTTCAAGATTTTGTTGATGTATTCTTGTGTTGTACCTCTCTTTTCTGGCATGTATTTTTGCGAATTGTTGTACTTAAGACTATGTGTACCACAACACAGGACAAGGCTAGCTAAGTCTCTGTCCCGGATTTGATATGCTCGATGAATGTTTAATTCCTTATGGAAATTTACATGCAATCATTCTCTTATGTTATATCTTTTGTGTAAAGTATTATATTATGAAATCCTGACAGGTTATCTAAATTTGTTATGAATTTTACGCATGAAATCATCTCTTGCAAATAATATAAAAACTGCACTAACGTTTGAACTAATAGTCTCAATTTGTGTATGATTATAGACAAATGGTGATTACACGATCAAACCCTAATAATGCAATCGCTCCCAACACCGCTACCACCGAAGTTCATGAAGCTACTCATAATGTTACCACTGCTCAACTCAGAGAGATGATTGGTGAAGGCATTACGGCAGCTATGGCAGCCAGAGAATTTAATATGAGCAATGAACCGAACCACAATATGCACAAAAACAATTTCAACAGGGGTTGTTCTTACCCCGACTTCTTGAAATGCAAACCCTCATACTACTGAGGAAAAGAAGGAGTTGTTGAATTGATGCAATGGTTTGAAATACTAGAGACAGTTTTCTGCATCAGCGGTTGTGCTGACGAGAACAGAGTTAAGTTTGCGACAGGCACTCTGCTTGAGAGCACCCTTACTTGGTGGAACTCTGTGGTCGCCACCCTTGGACAAGACATTGCCTATACTCTCACTTGGTCCAACCTCAAGGAAAGAATGACTGAAAAGAATTTTCCCAGAGGAGAAATGAAGAAGTTGGAAGTCGAGCTGTAGGATCTCAAGTGTGAGAACAATGATATCCTTTCGTACAACCAAAGATTTCAAGAGTTAAACTTGATGTGCACCAGAATGTTTCCTCTAAGGAGTGACAAGATTGAGAAGTATGTCAGCGGACTCCCTGACAACATTCATGACAGTGTGCTAGCTTCACAACCCACTACCGTGGAAGGTGCAATGGAATTTACGACAGAGCTGATCAACAAGCGAGCTCGCAACCTGTCCGAAAGACAAACGGACAACAAGCAGAAGTCGGGTAGAACTACTCGTAGCCAGCACCGGAAATCTTCCAAAAGACAAAACATTGAGAAAACTAATGACACTACTCCCACAACCCGCAATAAGAAATACTTAGGATCCAAACCTAAGTGTTGAGAATGCGACTACCATCATGATGCTGGAAAACAATGTAAGGGAAACCAAAACCCCGCAAGTGAAAGTAATCATGAGCCAAAGAAAGTTGTAGTATGTTACGAATGTGGGACCCCTGGACATGTGAGGCTTGATTGTCCCAAGTTGGCCAACTGGAAGGAGGACAACAAAGGAACCCCATCACAAGTATACATGACTGGCGATGCCCAAGCCAATCCAAATTCCAACATCCTCACCGGTACATTTCTACTAAACCAACGATATTCATCTGTCCTATTTGACACCGGGGCAGATCGAAGCTTTATATCAACGAAATTTAGTAGAGTATTGGAAATTACTCCATCAGCCTTAGACTCCTACTATACGGTAGAACTAGCTGACGGAAAAATTGTGACAGTTGACACCATCATTCGAGGTTGTACTTTAAACCTCTCCAATCACCCGTTCAACATCGATTTGATCCCAGTAAGTCTTGGTAGCTTTGATGTCATAATTGGCACGGATTTACTGTCAAAGTACCATGCAGTCATTTTATGTGATCAAAAACTGGTCCGTATACCTTGGGGAGGTTAAACCTTGATTATACGAGGGGATGGTAATCCTGATATAATCAACACTAGACTTAGTGTCATTTCTTGCACCAAAGCACAAAGGTACTTGACCAGAGGATGCCCTATCTTCCTAGCACACATCTCCAAAATCGAGGAAGGAAGACAAACCCGAGGAGACCCGAATCGAGGACGTGCCGATTGTCTGATATTTTCCTGAGGTATTTCCCTAGGAACTGCCGGGTATGCCCCCAGTGCGACAAATAGAATTCCAAATTGATTTTATTCCTGGGGCTGCATCTGTAGCTAAGGCTCCCTATCGACTAGCACCATTAGAATTGAAGGAACTGGCCAAACAACTCCAGGAACTACCAAAAAAAGGATTTATGAGCTCTTCTCCATGGGGAGCCCCTGTTCTGTTTGTCAAGAAGAAAGACGGTTCTTTTCGAATATGCATCGATTACCGAGAATTTAACAAACTAACTCTAGAGAATCTCTATCCTTTACCTCACATTGACGACTTGTTTGATCAACTCCTGGGATCAAGCATGTATTCTAAGATTGATCTGAGGTCTGGATACCATCAACTGAGAGTCCGGAAAGAAGATATCCCTAAGACAGAACTCGTTATGGTCATTTCGAATTTAGAGTTATGCCTTTTAGGTTGACAAACGCACCAGCAATATTCATGGATCTCATGAACCGAGTGTGTAAACCCTATTTGGATAAATTCGTGATAGTCTTCATCGACGACATACTTGTTTACTCCAAGAACAAGCAAGACCATGCTGAGCATCTGGCCCAAGTACTGAAAATACTCAAGGAAGAGCAGCTATATGCAAAATTTTCCAAATGCGAGTTCTAGATACCCAGAGTCCATTTCCTAGGACACGTCATTGACAGCGATGGTATTCACGTAGATCCTGCAAAGGTTGAATCCGTTAAGAGTTGTGCATCTCCCAAATAACCAACGGAGATCCGCCAATTCCTAGGCCTCGCTGGATACTATCGCCGATTCATCGAAGACTTCTCCAAAATAGCCAAACCAATGACAAAACTCACTCAGAAAGGAGTAAAATTTAATTGGGGAGAAAAGGAGGAATCATCTTTCCAATTGATAAAACAGAAGTTATGTAGTGCGCCTCTCTTATCCTTGCCCGAGGGAAATGATTACTTTGAGGTATATTGTGACGCCTCATATAAAGGATTGGGAGCAGTGTTGATGCAAAGAAAGAAAGTGATTGCCTACGCTTCTAGGAAATTAAAGAAGCATGAGAAAAACCACACTACCCACGACTTAGAACTTGGAGCAATAGTCTTTGCCTTAAAATTTTGGAGGCATTACCTTTACGAAACAAAATGTACAATGTACACCAACCACAAGAGTCTGCAACATATATTAGATCAAAAAGAGCTTAACATAAGGCAGCGTCGTTGGATCGAACTGTTAAGCGATTACGATTGTGAAATCAAATACCATCCAGGTAAAGCAAACGTAGTTGCTGATGCACTGAGCCGTAAAGATAAAGACCCACCCATGAGGGTTAGAGCCTTAACCATGACCATCAATCTGGATCTGCCCAAGCAAATCCTTGAAGCACAAATCCAAGCATAGAAACCCGAAAACCTCTGGAAAGAAGACATAGGGGGAATGCTCCGAACCGACCTCTCTAAAGAGAAATTGGAACCAAGGGCGGACGGAACATTGTGCTTACACGGGAGGACTTGGTTACCCCGTTATGGAAATTTGAGGGACCTAATCATGCACGAGTCACATAAATCCAAATACTTAATACATCCGGGATCGGAAAAGATGTATCAAGATATGAGGTAATTGTATTGGTGGCCAAACATGAAGGCTGACTTCGCCACTTATGTCCAGAAATGTCTGACATGCGCACGTTTCAAAACAGAACACCAAAGGACATCCGGTCTACTGGTACAGCCTGAGATACCTGAATGGAAGTGGGAAAACATCACCATGGATTTTGTGACCAAACTCCCAAAATCATCTCGTGGATATGATGCCATTTGGGTGATAGTCGACCGACTCACCAAGTCTGCTCATTTCATACCCATTAAAGAATCCGACTCCGTATCCAAGTTGGCAAGGACCTACCATAAGGAAACTATAACCAAACATGGGGTAACAGTCTCAATAATCTGCGACCGAGACATCAGATTCACCTCTAACTTCTGGAGGGCTCTCCAACGAGCCCTGGGTACCCAACTGGATATGAGCACCGCCTATCATCCACAAACGGATTGTCAGAGTGAGCGAACCATCCAAACTCTAGAAGACATGCTAAGGGCATGTTTATTGATTTTGGAAATAGTTGGGTCGAGTATATACCTATGGTTAAGTTCTCCTACAACAATGGCTATCACGCCAGTATCCAGGCAGCTCCTTTTGAAGCCCTTTATGGAAGGAAATGTCGCTGTCCTGTATGTTGGGCAGAGGTAGGCGAGTTCCAACTCACTGGGCCTGAAGTGATTCAGGAGACTACAGACCGAATTGTCCTTATAAAGCAGAGACTACAAGCTGCTCGTGATCGACAAAAGAGCTACGCGGATCAGAAACGCAGACCCGTGTAGTTCAAAGTAGGAGATCACGTCATGCTAAAAGTATCACCATGGAAGGGATTTATACGATTTGGAAAGCGGGGAAAGTTGAATCCATAATATGTGGGCCCTTTCAAAGTGATAGCCAAGGTCGGGGATGTGGCTTATCGCTTAGAACTGCCACCACAGTTAAGTCGGATACACCCCACCTTCCATGTGTCAAATTTGAAGAAGTGCTACGTCGAGGAACCTTTGGTCATGCCCTTAGAGGGGGTCCATATCGATGACCAACTCCAATACACGGAGACACCAGTGGAAATCATGGAGAGAATAACCAAGAAGTTGAAACGTGGCCGCATCCTGTTAATCAAAGTACGATGGGACTCGAGGAGAGGTCACGAGTACACCTGGGAACGAGAAGACATCTTCATAGCCAAATACCCTCATATTTTCACTTAAAAAATAACTATGTTTTTAGTAGCTTTGAGGACAAAGCTAAAATAACAGGGTGGTGCTGTAAAATCCATGATTTTACCATGATTTTATGTAATAAGATTCACCGATAACTCCTAGAATAATCACTCATGTGTTGTACTTCTATAGTTGTGTGTGAGCTTGACCACTATGTACTTATACTTCTACAACTACTTTTCTATGATAATATGTTGCATAACTAAACTTGGTACATAAGACTAGGATAACAAGTATTGAAAGATATAACAACTATGTATGCCCAACACTTAAATAAATTATGGGAAAATGTTGTATGAGGTTGTACTATATATATATATATATAAATGTATGTGTACATTATAAACATACATACACACTTTGGACTAGCCCAAAATCCTCTACCTTCGTGTGCTAGCCCAACACAAGCCCACAACTTGAGCCCATTTCCCTTTGTGGCTAAGAGTGACACGCACCCCTTATGTGGAAGGTGAAGAGATGCCTTGGAAACACAAGTGTCATGCCTTGGAAACACAAGTGTCAACACTTGCCACAAATGTCCTTACCAAGGTAATCACACTTGCCTTGCATTCTCTTCCCCCCCCCCCCCCCCCTTTTAGCCGAAAACCCTCTCTCTCTCTCTCACTCTTCACATTCCCTCTCAACTAGATCTCACTCTCCCTTCCCTTTTACCTCTCAAACATTTCGGCTATAAGCCACCAAAAATCCAAGGTTGTTCATCCAATCTACTAGATCCTTGTCCCAAATAAATCACCAATCATTTGGTAACATCATCATCTTAGGAAGTATTGTTCCAAGCCCTAGCCGAACCTTAAAGGTCACAGCTTGGTTAATATTTAGAGTCTCCTTCATCATCTTGAATATATCTCTAACCCCCTTGTCTATATAGATCTTCCTTGGTAACATCTAGGCAAGAAAGGTATACTCCTTATGTTTCTTCATTATTCACTTGCATGCATCATCATCCATCTATAAACACATGTATATAACTTGTTAAAAATCAAGATTTGGTAATAGCCATGATCTTAAAGGTCACGACCTATTTTTGTGTACCATTAATCATGGTTAAAAATCCTTTAATTTGAAATCTATGATTAGTACTATATGTTAAACTCGATTTAAAATCATATGAAAACATTTTATAAACTTAATGTAGCAAGGGTTACAAATCTTACTTTATGGGACTTTGGTTAAAAAATAATCATATGTAACTCAAGAATGTAGCAAGGGTTACAAATCTTACTTTATGAGACTTAATGTAGCAAGGGTTACAAATCTTACTTTATGGGACTTTATGGGACATGTGTAACTCAAGAACTATGAAAACCATGACCTAGAAGGTCACGGCATATATGATTAATAAATACATGATTTATGTGCTAAGTTTAAATGATGGAATACGTATCATTATATGTTAAATGGACTATAGAAATCACTAAAATGTTATTGGTATACTTAGATGATCTTTTAGTATACATGCATGTATATGTAGAACCTAGATTTGTGGTTAAATGGTAAATCTGAAACTAGCTAAAAACCATATCTTGGAAATACCAAGATTAAATGACTAATCGTAAGATATATATATATATATAGTGTACATGGACTTTGACTTGTTTTCCTTATTATATACATAGCTAAATCTTAATATTAAAACACTTGCAAGTACATGCAATCTTAAAACAAGACTTGACACACCTTAATAAACTATGGTAATCATAGTCGTGGGTCTTAAGCTCATGATTAGAACTTATGACTTGTATAAAACCTTGTAACATACCTACATCTAAACTGGTACATCACATAAAACAAAGTATTAGTTTTATTCTTCTATTTTAGATTCAAAACTAAATATGAATAAACTACAGACAAGCTTATAAGAATATCCTAAGTTAAAACTTACATAAAATGTGAAGTAGTGTTAATGGACTATTTAAGCCCATGAAATGTTAATTCAAAACTTAATGGACCCAATAAGCCCATTTAATAAATCCTAGTAACTTAACGGACTTAAGATTACACTTAGGCCCATTTAACTAATTAAAGGACTTAAAAATATAGTTAAGCCCACTAAAATAGCCCATTAGATGTTTAGTCCATTTAATGAGCCCATATACTATTTTGAATGTTAAATAGAATTTTTTATAATAAAAATATAACTTATAAGAACTTTTTGGATGAAAATGACAATTTATAAAACTTAAGGACTAAAACCGTAACTTATAAAACTTGTTTTGATAAACTAGTATGCACAAGGACTGAAAATATAAATATCCAAAAGTCTAGGGTTGAATAATTACTATCTGTGGCGAATTAAACCCTAGGGACCATTTTGGGAAGTTTCTAAAAGTTATTTTGTCATTTTAAAACCCTAAGGACTATTTTTGTAAACTACCGAAACTTAAAGAAGCCCTAGGGGCTGTTTTTGAAATTTTAGTGAAGTTACAAAACCTAGATAAAACTAGGGGGACTAAATCTGCCATAGGCCGAAACATTTACAAGCCCTAGATACTATATATGAAAAATCCTAAAGATTATACTTTTTGAAAATGTGGATGGACTAGTTTTGCCACGTTCCTAAACCATTACAAGTCCTAACCTTAAAATCTACTTTTAATTATAATAAAACATAATTAAAAACCTAGACCATAAAGAATTAATGTATAAACTCTTAAGTTAGATTATTTTATGAATGTTAAAATGATTTATGAAAACTTTAAAGTTAAATAAAATAATATATTTATAGTCAAAATAAAATATTTATATTTACTTTAAGAAATAATTAAAAACCTAATTGTATAACAAATTATAATAAAACATAATTAAAAACCTAGACCATAAAGAATTAATGTATAAACTCTTAAGTTAGATTATTTTATGAATGTTAAAATGATTTATGGAAACTTTAAAGTTAGATAAAATATTATATTTTACACTCAAAATAAAATATTTATATTTACTTTAAGAAATAATTTTATAACAATTAGGATATATATACTACTCATACATAAACTCATATACTTTTAGAAAATAAAAACTATATGAACATTGAACAAATTGAAAACTAATATTCTAAGTTGACCATTTTATGTCTACTTAACCAAGAAACTTAATTGTAAGTTGCATGATTATTATAAATACATGTATGCTAACTGGTATTAATAGTTAAACATTTCGTGTTTACCTAAAGATAGAACTTATATAAATAAGTTTAATGAATATTGTTAATACTTGAACTACGGTTATTTAGATAAACACCGTAGCATAAATGAACTGACTAAAATCTGTATAAGCATACATACATGTTCTTTTGTACTATCTATTAAGACTGTACTATCTGATTAGGCATAAATTTGGTGTGAGCTTTAATTTGGTATCTGGGTTAAACAAGCAATTGCCTACTCCCAGGTGAGTTTACAGTCCCATATAAACTTTGATAAAATTTTCCTTTTTTGGGAAAGAAAATATGCAAACATATAATGGACACAACTGGATTGTATAAACTTGATTATGATTGATTATTATTATTGAAACTATTAAATTGTTGTAAATCGCCCGAATGTTATAAATAGGTCTATTAGGGATTGACCATCCCCGTCTGGGTGAGTCATGCTCACTGTGCCTTGGCCGGGACAACAGACGTATACCATGTTGGAACTGGAATGGGTGTCTTTTTGTAAGACACTACGTCCTCATCTGTTGAGGACTATGGGGTTAATCTTCAGTTTTTAATAATAAACAAATGTAAGAATGCTTTGTGCATTATTACTTCTATTATTATTGTATGTCCAAACTAATTAATTGTTAAAATCTGTAAATTCACCAACTTTATGTTGACCCCCGTTAGTATGTTTTGCACAGGAATATGAAGTTAGTACGTGGTGTGTGCATGTTCTCCAGCATCTTAGAAATCTGCATCATAGGACTCGTCAGGGGTTCTATTTGGGAAACAAAAACAATCACCTACTATCATGTTTAAGACAATTTTTATTTATTTGTTTAAATAAAAATATAATCTGATTTAACTAACTCTTTATCTTATGCTCTATGGACTATATGCTATCGATCCACACTTGTGACATCTCCGTGGATATTTCCGCATATTTTGACCCTACCCGGGGTGTCACATTGTCAGCGTCCAAGTGTACTGGCTACATTTTATTCCCAACATCTGCATCAATTAAGAATCAGCCGATAGTGTCAGAATTTCCAGAAGAACTTCCGGGCATACCACCTGCACGTAAAGTAGATTTCAATATCGAGCTCATCCCAGGAGCTGAGCCTATTTCGAGGCTCCATATCGCATGGCTCCAATAGAGTTGAAGGAGCTGAAGGATCAATTACAAGAACTTCTGGGGCGTACTGGTCTTATTCGTGAAGAAGAAGGACGGTAGTATGCGTCTTTGCATAGATTATCGCGAGCTCAACGAGATCACCATAAGGAATAGGTATCCTCTACCACGCATTGACGATCTGTTTTACCAACACCAATGGGACAAACATTTCTCCAAGATTGATCTGAGGTCAAGCTATCATCAGCTACGTGTTAAAGAGCAGGACATCGCCAAGACTGCTTTTCCGAACACGCTATGGCCACTACGAATTTGTAGTCATGCCATTTGGCCTTACCAATGCTCCAACAGTGTTCATGGATTTGATGAACAGAATCTTGCATGAATTTTTGGACAAGTTCATCATTGTCTTCATTGACGACATCTTGATATTCTCTAAATCCAAGAAGGAACACGAAGACCATCTTCGTACATTGTTATAGATTCTTTGCCAGAAGCAATGGTATGCTAAATTCTCCAAGTGTGAGTTCTGGTTAGACAAGGTGGCGTTCTTAGGTCACATTGTGTCAGCAGAAGGAATCACTATGGATCCAGCAAAGGTTGAGGCTATTACCAAGTGGCCAAGACCGACATCAGCAACTGAAGTTCGTAGTTTCCTAGGCTTAGCTGGTTACTACCGTAGGTTCGTGAAGAATTTTTCCCGCTTAGCACTACCATTGACCAAACTAATGCGGAAAGGGGAGAAATTTGTCTGGACTGAAGAAAGAGAGAAGAGTTTTGAAGACCTAAAGCAGAAGTTAGTATCTGCACCGATTCTTACTCTCCCATCTGGTACAGGTGGATTTCAGATATACAGTGATGCATTGGGGAATGGACTTGGCTGTGTTCTCATGCAACATGGGAAAGTGATCACGTACGCTTCACGACAGCTTAAGCCTTATGAGGAAAATTACCCTACGCATGAATTGGAACTTGCAGCAGTCGTGTTTGCATTAAAGATATGGAGGCACTACTTGTATGGAGAATCATGTGACATTTTCACAGAACACAAGAGCTTGAGGTACATCTTCACTCAACGTGAATTAAACATGAGACAAAGGAGATGCTTAGAGCTGTTGAAGGATTATTACATCAATCTGCAGTATCATCCCGGCAAGGCGAATGTAGTGGCAGATGCACTTAGCAGAAAGTCCGGAATGATAAACGGCATTAAAATTGAGGAGGAAATTATAAGAGACTTAGAGCGACTAGACATTGACATCATGGTACGTGGACAACACGGTTACTGGGCTAATCTTAGAGTGGAACCCGAGTTACTCTCTAGGATCAAGAAAGCTCAGAAAGATGATGGTGAAATCTGGGCGATAATTCAGAATTTGGAGAAGCAGACAAAATTTCGAGTAGACGCAGACGGTATCATATGGCAGGGCACGAGACTTTGTGTTCCTGATGATCAAGAACTTCGGGAAGCATTGTTAGCTGAGGCTCATAGCTCCCCATTCTCTATTCATACTGGTTCGACCAAGATGTACCATGACACCAAGCAATACTTTTGGTGGAGTGGTATGAAACATGATGTTACGACTTACGTCTCCAAATGTCTTACCTGCCAGCAGGTTAAAATCGAGCATCACTGATCTGGCGGTCTTCTACAACCTTTAGATATTCCAGAGTGGAAGTGGGACAAGATCACCATCGATTTTGTTACCGGTCTTCCGTAGAAAAAGAGGAAGCACGATGCGATTTGGGTTATCGTTGATCGACTTACTAAGTCAGCTCATTTCTTACCGATCCGCAAGGAAGATTCGGTCAGTAAACTCGCCGATACTTACAGGAAGGAGATCATGAGACTTCATGGTGCTCCATCCAGCATCGTCTCAGACAGAGATCCTCGTTTCACTTCGCGATTTTCGAGTATCTATAGAAAGCTTGGATTACAAAAATTAAGCTTAGCACGGCTTCTCATCCTCAAACAGACGAGCAATCGGAGCGAACAATTCAGACATTAGAAGACATGTTGAGATCATGTGTGTTGGAATGGACGAGAGATTGGGACGAGTACATTTGTCTGGTAGAGTTTGCATATAACAACAGTTGGCACGCAAGTATTATGTGTGCTTCATTCGAGATGTTGTATGGCAGGAAGTGTCGCGCCCCAATCTGCTAGGATCAGGTTGGTGAGCGAACACTTGAAGGACCATAAATGATAGAGTTGACCAACGAGAAGGTCGCAGTAGCTAAGCAAAAATTTCAAGAAGCACGGTCACGTCAGAAGAGTTATGCCGACATGCATCATAGGGACTTACATTTTAACGTAGGAGATCACGTCTTCCTTAAGGTATCACCGGCATGTGGTGTTAAACGTTTTGGAATCAAAGGGAAGCTCAGTCCTTGATTTATCGGACAGTATGATGTCATTGAGCGGGTCGGTGAAGTATCTTATCGTTTAGCGTTACCTCCGCAGCTTTCTCATGTTCACGATGTTTTCCATGTGTCCTTACTCAGAGGGTTCACGTATCATCCCCTTCACATGGTTCAGTATCCACTGGAACAAATTCGTGAAGATCTTACCTTCATAGAGGAACCCGAACGAGTTCTTGACAGACAAGAACGAGTCATGAGGAGGAAGACGATTCCATTCGTTAAAATCATTTGGAGAGATCATACCGAGCGGGAAGCCACTTGGGAGACAGAGGAGTCTATCCGGGCTTCTTACCCTCATTTCAAGTTTTGAGTTCGGGTATGTTCTTCTTTTCCAGTTTACGTTATATATAATTCGGGGACGAATTATTCTTTTTAGGGGGGAAAGTTGTAAAACCCGAATGTTTTTACCATGAAGAGTACATATATAATCGTACGTACATGATTAAAAATTTCCTTTTATAGTACTTTACGTTTCACGAATGTTAATTACAAGTATTACGTACGTGTTATTACACGATAAGTATTTAATACGCATTAAGACACGATAATTATTATCAACAATAATTATAATCACGAACATGAAATCATGAATGTAAATAATCACGAACCTATTATTATGTATTTACGTAATAATTATTACGATTACGTATAAACATATACTACGACACGAACGATTAATAAATAAATCACGTAAACACGACATGAGAACACGTAAATAATTAAAACACGGAAAACAATGAGTTTCCACTTATGGGCCCCACCTACCCGCGGCATGAACAAGAAAGGGGGACAAGCCCACTTTGTTTTTTCTACTAAATAAGAAAAAGGAGAAACATGTTTTCGTATTACAGAGTTTTAAGAAAAAAACACAAAACCCTAGCCTCCTCCTTTTTCTCCTTTGGCCGCCGGTTATAAACACACACGAAGGGGTGTTCATTGATTTTTGGTGATCCAATTCTGGAAAGATCGTTCGCGTTATCATTTCTTTTTTATTTACGTATTGGTAATCTTTAAACCCTTTCTTTTTAATTCTTTTATTTATTAAAAACACATGAAATCATAAGGTTTATGAAAAATTAGTTAAAAACATGTTAAATAAATCAAGGGGTATTAAATCATGGAGGTTTGGGGTGTTTTGGTTCGGCCGACGCACACAAACGAGAGCCCCAGGCTCTCATCTTGGTTTGTTTCGCACCAACAGCCGAGACCAAGTGGTCTCGGTGTGGTCTTGGTGGTTCGGCAGCAAAAACAAGGGACCCCGACGCATGTCGGGGTGTGGTTTGTTCTTTGGGGGTCTCGGCTAAAAACAACAAGCACCACAGGCATCAGCCGGTGGCTAATATGAACAAGCAAGGAGAGCCGCGACATGGGCAGCGACTAACCAAGGATCAAGGGAACCACCGGCTCAAGCCGGTGGTATTATTGCGAAGGCAGGGGCAACCGGCAAGGTCCGGTTTGCCACTGTTTTCGATAGGGTTTGTTCGGGCCGGTTCATGATTCACGGGTCCGGTTCACGACATGCGTTAGTAAAATAAAACACAGTTCACGACTTATTTAATTTTTACAAGTGTAGTATTTTACAAGTTTATTTATTCACAAGATTAATTAAATTAATTTAACATGTTATATAATTAATTTAATTAAAACATGACTTAGGTTTATTATTATTAGTAATAATACATGATGTTAACCTAAGTATTTTATGATTTAATTTAGACTAAAGTAATTAATTAATTATTAAAACATGACATATAATTAATTAATTTCCATGACTAAGGTTATATTAATATTAAATATTAATACATGTTTTAACCTAAGTATTATTTCACTTTAATTTAATTAAATCATGCTATATTTAATTAAATCTTATAACATATATTTTATTTAATTTACATGTATTAATTAATAAACTATATTATTAATCACATGACTTTGAATATTAAACAGTAAAACTTAAGCTTATATTATTAGCTTAATAATCCAGCTTATTTTAAATTATGGAAACTTTCTAATTTTAGAAACTTATCTTTTTTAAGCAGCTAACCTATTTATGGAAACTTTCTATTTTTAGAAACTTATTTATTTTAGGCAGCTATTCTATTTTTGGAAACTTTCTATTTTTTGAAACTTTCTATTTTTGGAAACTTTCTATTTTTGGAAACTTTCTATTGTTGGAAACTTTCTATTTTTGGAAACGTTCTATTTTAGGAATCTTGCTATTTTTAGAAAGTTACTTATTATTAGACAATAAGTATAATAATACAAGAAATACAAGTAATACTTAATCAGAATAGACATAATACATAATAAACACAGCATAATATTAAAATCAGTAAAACATGACATGAACATATAAAACAAGCTAAGACATGATATAAAACCATTTACGTATACAGTAATCAGAATACTTATACAGGTATATTATCTATGTAGCATTAGTAATAACTGGGATTTTGATTTCCGGTATCTTCTCGAATTGATTTCCGGTTCAATGTGCGACTCAGTTGTTCTTGGTGGAATAAAAAGGGAATGGTCGTTGTCTAAAACTATTGGAAAATAAAGACTTGAAACGATGAAAATTGTCACACCCCACCATGGCGGAATATGGGGCACGACGTATGGATATCATCACAACAATAGCGTGTCTATAGAGTTAACTAAATGATATAAGAAATGTCATAAAAATGGTGACACAAATGTCATGACAATATCTCAACAATGCAGGAGTCTAGGTAAGTAGGTAACAATCCTACCTCTTACGTAAGACAAACAAGTAACACAAACAAAATAAACATATAGGTGCCAACAGTATCACTTAATAAACAAACAACAGAAACTAAACTAAGAAGGAATGGGGATCTCCTTCTATATGCAACCCTAAGGCATCCAAGTCTAGCCACTTCTATCCTCACGCTTAACCACATTCACACCTGAAAGAGACACTAAAACACGTCAACATAAAGTTGGTGAGAGTCATAGGTTTAGACTCCAACGCCAAAATAGTTATAAGCTGCGAATAACAACCATCAACACAATAACATATGGACAATGCGCTACAATTATGTATTAACAACTATCAATCAAGATTAATCATACCAAACCAATCCAAGGCTCCTACCTTGCCAAACAACATCATGGTACCATAGATGATCACACTATGTACCTATCCCAAGGCCACTACCTTGGCAAACCACAAGGCCACTACCTTGTCAAACCACAAGGCCACTACCTTGTCAAACCACAAGAACTGAGACGGCACGTGTCCCCCGATCCGAATCATACACAATCAAGAATCACATAGCAGTTAATCACATAAGTGTACACACAAGTCCATCACAACCATAAAACATTCACAACAACAATTTAGAAATAACTCAACACAGTGTCTCTTCCATCCCATCTGGAAGTCAAAATCAATATTAAACATGGGACTATGAAACTCACCTGATAGCTTCTTCACAAGTCATCGCACTAGCAACAAGCTATCAAACCAAAAACACGAAATCAATACATGATCCAACCACTAAAACGGCTCATCAACCTATGATGGAAATCTAGTCTATACCCATATAAAAACCTCATTGATAAGCTCTAACCATCCCATTAACCTTCCCTAACAAGTCCTTAACTTGATTAAGTTTAATAACTATCCCGTTCATATTTTACACAAAACAGTCCCAATTTTTAAGTCTCAAAACTTTAAGTCAAACGTCCACTTAAACATACCCATGGTTTCTGTAAATAGAATATTCATACCCTTACATATGTTTACTAACACCTCCCACTGGCCCTAACCTTAAAGATACTGTTAAGGCCCCGATATACATATATATACTTTTGTCATTCCAGATTTCCTGATTTTAAACATACTAAAAGTTTGTTACAATTAAGGGGTATTACCCTAAACCACAACCTTAGCCCAAGTGCAGATACGTACTACAATATATAAACCATCTCTCATATTCGGGAGAAGATCCCAATGCACCCCTAAGTACCCCAAACAACCCAAAACTTAAAAAGAAAACAGGCTAAATTCAAAACTGTTTTGACCTCCGACTGTTGTAACCTGTTTTTGTCCCACTTCCCGACCTCCAATTTAGTTCTAGTTTCTTGCATTGGAAAGCCACTTCAAATATCGTTCCAGGGATACTTGGATCGCATCTTGAATGTTCCTAGAACTCCCGGTATGATCGAAACAATTGACTCAAAATTCTGCCTAGTTTTTAAAAACGGGTTTAATCAAATTAATCAAATTAATTAACCCTAACCCCACTAATTACAAGCCCTAATTTATTTAATCATTATAATATGATTAATATACTGTTTTTAATTAAAACCTAACCTAAATCCATCATAATATGATCATAGAAACATTAAAAACAATTAATATGAAAAGGGTTTTTGAAGATTTATCTTTAAATTAATGGAAGATGAGAAAACCCCAATTTTATGAATAACCCTAATTGGCCACCATTGATGAATTTCGGCTAGATGATGTTATGGAGGTTAAAAACCTGATTATTATGGTTATGAGTTGGGTTTGGTTAAGTCCTAAAGGCCCCCTAATCCCATTACAAGTCCAATGGGCCTGTTTTGGGCTTTTTCCTTCTTTCTTTCTTCTTTGGTGCGTCTAAACCGACCCAAACACCCCTAAATTCGTTTTTTTTTATTTTTATTATTTATATATGTATTAATAATATTACCTTAATTTTCCTTAATTTATTTCAGCTCCTAAAGCCTCTAAAACCTCAAAACCGTAAGACTAGTCAAATTTACGCGTTTTACCGTAAAAGACGTAAAATATACACTTTTATAAAAAATCTCAAATTTTGAAATAAACTTTATAATTAAGTCCTAAATGACTCAAAACCATCCCGAAAAATATCCATATGGCTAATCACCTCATCCGAGACCTCTAAATGCTAAACCGTAAATCGTAAAAATACGATTTTCTATAATACATATACGTATACGTAAAACCACTAAATAACACAATCTCACTTCATAGTCACTATCATGTGAGCTCATGAACATGAAATCATCACACATTGTTTCACTCACAAGGTACCCCGTACCAGAAACGATATCCAAACCACAATCTATACACACCAATAAGCACATAAACACGTAATGACACGCAACTAGCACAAAATAAAACTGAGTGACGAACCTCAAAACCAGGGTTGTCACATCACTCCCTCCTAATAGAAATCTCGTCCCGAGATTTAATCCTTAGGATCAAACACACAGACAACAAATCACACGAGGATACTTGTTTTAAAAGAACTCCTCTCATTTCCACGTGAACTTTAGTTCAAGTTTCAAAATACCACATATACAAACCAAAAACAATTAAACTCATTGCCAAATTCTTGACCTCACAGTCAATAAATCTCCTAGATGACTCTTTGATAAAACAAAGACTCTCATTAACACATGTCCCGAATAACTGTACATGCAAAATGCATTCTTAAATAACCTTTACCAATCTCAATACATGAAATGCATCATGTATACAACTCATTTCCCCCAGGAAATTTTATGCTCATAAGCTAATGGTCGATCTTTCTAAAGATCATAAATGGACCTACAAAACTCTACATCAACTCTTCCATTTTACCAAAACATACCACCCATTTACTATGGATGAAACTCCCTACATAACTTTGTCACTAACTCTAGTGGTTTCCTCCTTTTCTACATAGCATCCCTTGTTGCTCTCATCCTTTCCACAACCATCATTACCACATTAGTAGCCTCTTTTACCAATTCTAGTCCACAATAGGGACAACTCACCCTATCCTTTCATATAGTACGCCTAATGGAATTTATCGACTTCTAGTATGATAACTATCATTATATGAAAACTCAGCCATCGCTAATGAGTTTCCTAACTCTCTCTTATCACCCACTCATACCATACATCACGATGTGATGCTTCCCATCGTTTCTTCCCTTGCCATAATCCTTCATAAGGCATTCCATACATATTAGACAACTTTTACGTAGAACCCTCTATTCCATCACATCCGTACGCAATCCTTCCAAATTCTCGACTACGTGACTTCTAATTCCTCTTGAAATATGAGATGAATTAGTATGTCTATCGACTATCACCCAACTCTCGTCGTACTTATTCCACCAACTTCGTCCTTACATCGCCCTTTCTAAGCTGCTCCTATCTATGTAGGAAGTATAGTCTATGTCCCTTTTCTCCATATGATTGTCAAAGCCATGCAACATTCATGTTGATGCGTTCTCTGCTTTAGACAACTCAACTCGTGCAACCTACATCCTTCATCCAAACCACCCTAATACGTCATCCATATAGTTCAAGTTCATCTCAGCTTCACTTCATTCTTCTTATTCCATGTCTCATCAACCATGCTTGCCCTTCCCAGATGGTACTTGGCCTTGCCATTTTCTTTCATCAATTAACTCCACCCATCACCTTTGCCAAATGTTCAATCAAGATGATTGAATATGTGTTGGAGACGTTCACGATCCGTATAGATCATTCTCCACGTCTCATACACCAAATGCCTCTAGCATTCTAGGCAGATATAACAGTCCAGCTCCACTAACTAAGTCTATCCAGTTCTTCCAAATTTTCAGTTCCTGCAACGTATAAGAAATTGCCTTTCTTGTCGTTCTCGTACACATCCAAATCCTTGCTCCGCGTATCGTCAGGCTTCGCGAATTCATCCAGTCCTTCCGATAATGCCAAGATCGGCTCATTATCCAATCCACCTCTTCAGCCTCCAAAATGCTTCCTTGTCCTTCTTCACTTCGTCCCTTGCTGGTTCCATGATATGCCATCATCTCTAACTACTCATCATGGTAGACTTAATACTAAAACTCACCTTGAAAATCTTACGTATAATTCTACTCCAAAACCAACACATACTTCGCCTCACTCTCCTTCTTAGACTTTGAGTAGATAAGATGTCGTCGATACTCCCGATGACAACTCATTTACATACGTTCATGCACACTCGCTTCATTGACTCCATGAAATCCGATAGTGCTTTGGCCTAGCCAAATGCATAACCGTAAACCCAAAGCGTTCATACAACATCCTTAGCAGTTTCAACTATGTCCTCCTTGCACCCTCTCTTAGCGGCAATACGAATAAATTCCTACCTCGTTCTACTTGCAAAATTCTACACGCATCTTAAAAGACCGGTACTTCCTCTCATCGGACCACTCAATCTCTTTCCACATCCAATCTACTACTAAGCAACTCAACTTTTATCCGGCATTCCTTGCAATTTCTAACAGCTCTTGTTTTTAAATGACTCCATCAACGATTTGGCTTGGAAAGGCACTAACTACAACTCCTCTCACTTCTCCTACTTGCTCTATTTATGGTTCTACCTCACAGTAATAGGAAAACCTACTAAATTTCAGGAAAATTTCGGAAAACTTACATGCCCTACGAACAATCATAAATACCTTTGAGGTATTATATCCCCTTCCAACACTCTCTATGGCGCGTTACTTGTGCTAGTATCCCACAAATCTTTATTCATCTCCTTGGTACTCCTAAGAGACCTCATGACCACATTAGTTCGTCTACGAACTTCCTTCCTCCCCACTAAGGGTATTCCGACCGTTCTCTCATGGTCACCTACTTAAGCGTGTAGGCGCAACCAAGTCTTTCATATGACTACCTCAACGCTCCCAAACAATATGAAACCAAAACTACATCCTGAATCCACCAGATATGATCAACGAATCAAACCCCGGATAACTAACGACATTTCACGTGCACCAGCTAAAACAAGTCAAAAACCATGAGACTCAAAAGAAAACTCAAACCCAAAACGTGTATCAATTCAAAATGACCCATGATAACGAAAAAAATAATCCAAGAAACACCCAATAGCAACCAAAACATATTACGCCCCGCGACATATCATTTAAACCGTGCAAAAGATCGAACTTTCCAAAAGAATATATATCTTTTATTTATTTATTTATTATTACCTCCCACATCTATGTGACTCAAACAATCTACAAACAACCCTCTTGACGAACTCAATACTCAACTCGAAAACTAGGTATCCCGTGCATCCCAAATCATAAAAATACCCTACTATTCCAACTCAACCTTTAACCCGACACTTGTAAAACAATTCCGACCAGTCCACTGACCTCCCATGGCTATACATTCTGAATATTTGAAAAGTACGTTCCGAGTACATAATTTTTTTGCTTTTGAATCACTCAAAAATCTCTAAAAACGAACAAGTTATGACCAAAACGGTTTTATATTAATGAAAGATAAAATTGTATGTGAAATCTTCCTAAACTCAAATTTAACCTGGTATTAATTATGAAAGTGGAAAGAAATTTTACTCTGCTTTATTTTAAGAAAGTCTTTTAGAATTTAAAATAAATAAGTGTTGATTAAAAAAAAAATCTTATGTTACATCTTGTTTCAAACACGACCCCAACACCTTACCCTTATTTTACCGAATACGACCAACTATCTAACCCTATACTAGATTTCCAAGTCCTCTTTTTCCATATACCAACCAAAAGAAATGTAAGACTCAACACAAAAGATTTCATTATCTCAAAAGAAATCCCAGGTTATTTCAATAGACTTAAAACCAAGAACACCGTTTTAAAACGTATACGTGAAATACGAAACTCAAAGAATACGCTACAAGACACAGTTCAAGAGATTCAAAACGTCGTTGAAACTCCACCAAACTCCAGCACCATAAAACACGAACAAACACAAGGTACGTTCAAGCTATAATAACTAGTGAACGACCATATACCATAACTTAACACATAGTAGTATATATACATCCGCATATGTATACCTATTGAATCCCCCAAACATACTCGTTGTCATACACGTAAGTCAATCAATCGCTTTATACGCTCGTTTTTCTATACGAGTAATCACCATCTCACCGTGCCACAATAAGGCATAATGCCCACCTCCAAAACCAAACCATATCGTGTGACCCCATAATCACACACCACAACTATAACCCAAAACATAAAACACAAAAAGAACAATAGCCATATCATAGGCAGCCATTACATAAATCCATATAAAATACATATACCCAAATTCTACATCTCATCATATACACGCATGTACTAACCCTCTTTCATGCAACCATACTTGAGAACCCATTGAAGTTGTGGTACTTGTATAACTATGTTGGCCACCATACTTATACAATTACCCTTCCTCCAATGCACTCCCTCCTATGATGACACTTATAAGAATCAATACAACATATAACACAAAATCCATCTACTCACATAAGCTCATAACCACATAAACAATAAAGTCCAAAACTCCATCTATTAAAATAACATAGTAATACTCTTTAAATACGTAAATTCATAGTCTAGCTAAAACAACATAGACTAAATCCAAAACGAAAACATAATCAGTTATAAGTCATGTCGCCCGTAAGAGTGGAAACAACTTAAAACCCTTCCTATCCACCTACTCCTAGTAACTCGAACCACCACACGATTCTTAGGGAACATGACTTAAACATCAAAAGAAAAAAATACTGTACCTCAGGTACATAAAATAACCCAACAAAAGATAGAACTACCATGTACCAAATTATGTAATATAATGTACAATTTAAGCAAAATACGACAATGACTAATGTGGACGATTATGGTTCAACCCGCACTAGTCACAACCCAAAAAGAAAATAACATGTGGCTAAGTATGAACTTACTATGGTTCAATTCATACTAGTCAAAACATCACAATAAATAACATTCAAACACATCAATTATAATAAAATTCACACATACTCCTATGACGCCTATATGCAAGGACCCTTAAGCTATAGACTAGGCTACGCGACTAGGCAACTTAATTCTCTATAACCATTGTCTCTGATACCATTCTGTCACACCCCACCATGGCGGAATATGGGGCACGACGTATGGATATCATCACAACAATAGCGTGTCTATAGAGTTAACTAAATGATATAAGAAATTTCATAAAAATGGTGACACAGAAGTCATGACAATATCTCAACAATGCAGGAGTCTAGGTAAGTAGGTAACAATCCTACCTCTTACATAAGACAAACAAGTAACACAAACAAAACAAACATATAGGTGCCAACAGTATCACTTAATAAACAAACAACAGAAACTAAACTAAGTAGGAACGGGGATCTCCTTCTATATGCAACCCTAAGGCATCCAAGTCTAGCCACTTCTATCCTCACGCTTAACCACATTCACACCTGAAAGAGACACTAAAACACGTCAACATAAAGTTGGTGAGAGTCATAGGTTTAGACTCCAACGCCAAAATAGTTATAAGCTGCGAATAACAACCATCAACACAATAACATATGGACAATGCGCTACAATTATGTATTAACAACTATCAATCAAGATTAATCATACCAAACCAATCCAAGGCTCCTACCTTGCCAAACAACATCATGGTACCATAGATGATCACACTATGTACCTATCCCAAGGCCACTACCTTGGCAAACCACAAGGCCACTACCTTGTCAAACCACAAGGCCACTACCTTGTCAAACCACAAGAACTGAGACGGCACGTGTCCCCCGATCCAAATCATACACAATCAAGAATCACATAGCAGTTAATCACATAAGTGTACAAACAAGTCCATCACAACCATAAAACATTCACAACAACAATTTAGAAATAACTCAACACAGTGTCTCTTCCATCCCATCTGGAATTCAAAATCAATATTAAACATGGGACTATGAAACTCACCTGATAGCTTCTTCACAAGTCCTCGCACTAGCAACAAGCTATCAAACCAAAAACACGAAATCAATACATGATCCAACCACTAAAACGGCTCATCAACCTATGATGGACATCTAGTCTATACCCATATAAAAACCTCATTGATAAGCTCTAACCATCCCATTAACCTTCCCTAACAAGTCCTTAACTTGATTAAGTTTAATAACTATCCTATTCATATTTTACACAAAACAGTCCCAATTTTTAAGTCTTAAAACTTTAAATCAAACGTCCACTTAAACATACCCATGGTTTCTGTAAATAGAATATTCATACCCTTACATATGTTTACTAACACCTCCCACTGGACCTAACCTTAAAGATACTGTTAAGGCCCCGATATACATATATATACTTGTGTCATTCCAGATTTCCTGATTTTAAACATACTAAAAGTTTGTTACAATTAAGGGGTCTTACCCTAAACCACAACCTTATCCCAAGTGCAGATACTTACTACAATATATAAACCATCTCTCATGTTCGGGAGAAGATCCCAATGCACCCCTAAGTACCCCAAACAACCCAAAACTTAAAAAGAAAACAGGCTGAATTCAAAACTGTTTTGACCTCCAACTGTTGTAACCTGTTTTTGACCCACTTCCCGACCTCCAATTTAGTTCTAGTTTCTTGCATTGGAAAGCCACTTCAAATATCTTTCCAGGAATACTTGGATCGCATCTTGAATGTTCCTAGAACTCCCGGTATGATTGAAACAATTAACTCAAAATTCTGCCCAGTTTTTAAAAACGGGTTTAATCAAATTAATCTAAATAATTAACCCTAACCCCACTAATTACAAGCCCTAATTTATTTAATCATTATAATATGATTAATATACTGTTTTTAATTAAAACCTAACCTAAATCCATCATAATATGATCATAGAAACATTAAAAACAATTAATATGAAAAGGGTTTTTGAAGATTTACCTTTAAATTAAGGGAAGATGAGAAAACCCCAATTTTATGAAGAACTCTAATTGGCCACCATTGATGAATTTCGGCTAGATGATGTTATGGAGGTTAAAAACCTGATTATTATGGTTATGAGTTGGGTTTGGTTAAGTCCTAAAGGCCCCCTAATCCCATTACAAGTCCAATGGGCCTATTTTGGGCTTTTTCCTTCTTTCTTTCTTCTTTGGTGCGTCTAAACCGACCTAAACACCCCTAAATTCATTTTTTTTTATTTTTATTATTTATATATGTATTAATAATATTATCTTATTTTTCCTTAATTTATTTCAGCTCCTAAAGCCTCTAAAACCTCAAACCGTAAGACTAGTCAAATTTACGCGTTTTACCGTAAAAGACGTAAAATATACACTTTTATAAAAAAAATCTCAAATTTTGAAATAAACTTTATAATTAAGTCCTAAATGACTCAAAACCATCCCGAAAAATATCCATATGGCTAATCACCTCATCCGAGACCTCTAAATGCTAAACCGTAAATCGTAAAAATACGATTTTCTATAATACATATACGTATACGTAAAACCACTAAATAACACAATCTCACTTCATAGTCACTATCATGTGAGCTCATGAACATGAAATCATCACACATTGTTTCACTCACAAGGTACCCCGTACCAGAAACGATATCCAAACCACAATCTATACACACCAATAAGCACATAAAAACGTAAAGACACGCAACTAGCACAAAATAAAACTAAGTGACGAACCTCAAAACTAGGGTTGTCAAAAAAATAAAGATGGTAAAAAGAAACAATGAAAGATTAAAACTTGACGAAAATTAAATGACGAGAAATTAAAAGCAATATAGGTAAATAACTCAAACTAAAACTTAAACTAAAAGGAAAGGCAAGTAAAAGTGCAAATAAAGAAAATGGCGGAAAAAGTAAAGCTTAAAACTAAAAACTGGAAAACATTCATTCGGAATAAAACAGTTCATCCGGAATATGTCACTTATCCGGAATAAACTATTTGATTCGGAATAAAGAGCTTGATCCAGAATGAAAAGAAAATAAGGTTGATTCGGAATAATAACCTTGATCCGGAATATTATTCCGGATGAAAGACTTGATCCGGAATAACCAATATTCCGAATGAAGTGGCTTGATCCGGAATAATCAAATATTTCGCATGAAGAGACTGATCCAGAATAATCAAATATTCCGAATGAAGTGGCTGATCTGGAATATTAAAGTATTCCGAATGGAAGAAATTGATCCGAAATATTATCAAAAGTGCTTGGTTCGGAATAAATGAAGGATTTCCTTCATTCGGAATCTGGGAAAACAGTAGGATGAACACGAAGAACAGGGGTTGAAGAGAAGGCACGAATTTAATCAAATCTAACCAAAATAAACCAAAAGATTAAAGCAAAATAACCAATAAACATTAACTAACAATAATCAATCAAAATAAATCAACAAAACTAAGAATAATAATCAAAATGATCAAACCCACTTGATTGAAAACCATAAAAACTCAAGAACATGAACGCAAAGATTGAACACAAACAAGAAAGGTAGATGAGAGATTAAACAAGAAAAGTAAAGATTCAATAAAACTTACTTGGAATTAAAAGGAATTAAAAGGTGCGATACAAGGAAAATTAAAGTGCAAGAAATTAAATTGTGCAACGTATGAAAATGGTGGAAGAGGTGGGTTGTCAATCCACCCAACAACTACAAATGAAGGAAAATGGATCTATTTATAGTGGATTAGGGAGGTGCTTATTGGAAGCTTCCTCCCTTTTTCTTCTTTCTCTAATTGCATCATTAAGTCCTTAATCTTCTTAATATTTTGACTTTAATGACTTTGTCTCGGGATCTCTTCAAACTCATCTTGTAATTCTTCAATAAATTATACTTGAGTTCTTCGGCTTTTAGTAAACTTCCGTCTTTTGACTTTTTCTTCGATAAATCTTTAGAATTGGTCTTGGACATCCGTTCTTTTTGCACTCTTGAGTTCTTGACTTCGTCTTTCGTCTTTTTCTTCGATAAAACCCCGTGAATGCCCATGTTTTCTACACTTTTCACCTTTTCGTCCTAAATCACAACAAAAACACAAACCACGCATAATTCCGACATAAATGACATAAAATACACGTTTTGGCTCGGTTATTATTGTAATTAAGTGGTAAAAAGGATGGGTGTTTACACACCTATCAAATCCCCTACACTTGACCATTGCAATGTCCCCATGCAATGCATTAGTTACAAAGCACGTTTACATTTTTCATCTTAATCAATCCACGTTGGCCTTTATTAAAGAGATAGAAAATTTTAAACATTCAAAGTAAGAAAGAAATAAAAAAACATACCTTAGGGTTTTAAAAATGTCATGAATGATCATCATCCTCAAGTTTTCACTTTCTCCAAACCAAGCTTAAAAACGAGATCATTGTTATTATAAGTTAGCAAACTAACACGAACTTATGTGGGCCAATTATTCACTTAGACTCCCTTATTCCTAGGTGTATCTCTTATATTTTATTTTTGTCTTAGAATGATCACGAGGATGCATTGTTGACTTATTTTGATAGTTTATTAGGCTGAAAATAAAGTGGGACGATTTAATCAATAGTTAGCTAAAGGACAAAATCTTTTAAAACTGCTTCTCGGGACCTCATAAAGTTCATATCTTGGCATAACTCGCTTCGCGATTTGAGACCTTTCTCGGACCGATATTTGGCAGCGACTTCATACTTCAAATCTTGAGAGACGTTCATGAAATAATGGCCTTCTCTTCATAATAGGAATTTCTTCACTTGAAGTTTTGAGAGATTCTTCATAAATGGACCACGACTTCTTCATTTTTCTCCAATCTTTATTTTGGACTTTGATATACAACGATCCGCCTCCTTTTTGGACTTGGATTTATTTATCCTCATACCTTGTTAGGGCCTTTTTGGATAGACTTCTCCATGATCTTTTGGGGAGTATTTGCTTTTCGTCGTGTGTCTCGATCCTTCATATTTATTTTTGATAAATGATTCTTCACATCACTTGGGATCTTTAGCAACAAAATGTATTCCTCATGCCTTCTTAGGACCTTTTTTGACTCGCCAATCTTCACATCCCGCTTCAATAAGTTATGCCTTGGCTATGAACTCTAATCCATACCTAGCAACTTTTAAACGATCTTGTGCTAGAAGCTAAGTAACTTTTCAAATCGTACAACCTTATTTATTGCAAATACATTTATTAGCAAGCGATGGGAGAATATGCTTATAATTAACTCACATAAATTCACGAAAGAATACCAAACTTATAATTGACTCTATCATCCCTTGTTCTCCACAATTTAAAATATCAAGGAATGAGACTCGTGGATTCTTTGCCTATTAAATCAAAGCTTTGGGTTTTCGAATCGCCTATAAGATCTTGCAAATTCTTGGACTCTTTCAAGTTTAGAAATCGCATTTTAAAGTTCCCTTGATAGACAACTCTCTAGGATCATTTATAGGAACTTGCGAAAAGTTCTTGTTCTTAACCCGTGAGAGTTAAGACTTTCGCGTTTTATAGCTCCCTAAATAAAAGCCTAGCAAAACTTGACTTAAACACGTTAAGGATACCAGTTAGAGTAAAGTTAGTTAAGAAAACTCGGGTTGAGTCAAAAAATTCACAACGTTTAAAAAATTAAAACCACTTTATTAAAATTTTATTCTAACAAAGAAAGAAAATAACTATACAAAGGTGAAACTAATAGGCCAAAATAGATCAAAAATTTTGAAAAATGTGGAAAAATTGATTTTCCGGTTAAAATGAGGACAAATACAAGGAAAAGGCCACTTAACTTCGATAGAAGTCCCCCCTACACTTAATATAAACATTGTCCTTAATGTTTAAGAATGTGGGAGTAAACTCCCCTACACTTAGGACATTGTGCACGTTGTTTAAATTTCGCTAAGGAAAAGACAACTAACGAGATTCCTATTTTAATATTGGAAAATATAAAATAGTGAATCGAAAAGAGTTTAGGATAGAACCGGGAAGAAGGGAACACGGAATCACGGTCGTCAAAAGTCATCAAGAGTGTGTCTTTGAAGCTCTAATCCCTGCACATGATAAGAAAGAAAACAAGAAACACCATGGGGCTCCCCCCTACACTTATGGTGAAAACAGGTAAAGATAGATAGATAATTGAGTTGCCTCCCAAAAAGCGCTTGTTTATATTAACCGAGTCACGAGCCTGACTCGTCCCCGAATTAAATGGTCCATGGGGAAGCCTCGATTGTAATACCGGGATCAAAGACCTTGTCCTCGTTCCCGGTTGACATCAACAAAGGAGAGGCGGGGGGATAAGTCTTAAATGGGAGACAAGTCCTTTCAACATACGAAAAGTATGTGAAATCTAGATCCACGGGAGGTGGGGTGGGTAAAGTAAGCACATTGTCATCCCCCAAAGACAATGGATGTTGAGCACTCGGCAAAGCCGTAATGTTATCACTCATGAAATAGTGAATGTCACCTCCCAGGTCAAAGCACTCATCCTCCGTGATAGTGGCTAAAGGGGAGGATGCAAGGTGCTCGGGAGGGGGACTTGGGACAATACCTTCCTGCAGCAAATTACCAAAAATAATATCCCCCTCCGTGTCATCATCATCAATACCTAGAGGTATGGAGTGAATGTCTATTTCTTCCAGCAATGGGTCATTATCTTCAACGGGAGGAATAGATGGAGGTAAAGACTCGGAAAGAGGAGGAGAAGTCAACTCTTCGATTTGAGCAATAAGAAGATGCACTTTCCGTAATCTGTCGCGGAGAATCACGTCTTCCACCTCATCTTCAAGAGCAAGTTCATCGGTGAACTTCTCGTAAGCCGGAGAGAATAAATCGTCATCTCCCGCATCTCCCGGTGGAGATTGAGAAATTTCAAAAGTGAAATTCTCATAGTGCGGAGAAAAATCGTCATCGTTAGGATCGACCTCTTCCATAAGAACAACGTCGTCCTCAGACTCCATAGTAGTCGGTATGTCACACACCTCATCATCAAAGAATTTATCGAGACCAAAATCACTAAGCTCACTCAATGAATCATCATCCTTAGACGCATTAGGAATATCGAGAGTAGGAGTAGCAACTTCAGTAGATGGGTCGAGAGCATAGACATCATCGTCGTCATCATCATCGTAATAGACGGGAACATTCCAATTAGGAGTGACATAGTCGGCTAACTCTTCCTTGATAACCTCCACATCTTTAAGAAACTCATGAAGCAATTTTTGTTGTTCATCTCCCCGAGTATGTTCAATTAAAGCAATTCTATCCCACGTTGTAATTAAACATTTTGGTGTAAAAAAAAGGGAAAACGACCAAATTGGCTCAAAAAGGTGTTGGTGGTTTTCAAGGTTTCGTCCACATCAAGCAAAGGTTGCCTTTCCTGATGCAAGTCAGCTCAGATTTGAGCTAAACTTTCTAGAACATGGTTCAAAGAAGTTAGTTGTTGGTCAAGACTAATTTGCTGAGAGGATTGATGATTGAGGGAGTGATGTGGGGGCTCAAAGTTATAGACACTGGGATGATAGAACGGAACTTTCTCAAAGACCATCGGCGGATCACAAGAAGAAGCATCGTGAGGGCCCCCACAAATATAGCACCACGGGTATGGAGAGAAACTGGGTGCGTCATGTGGATAGCTATTACCATTGTCATAATTGTAACCCGGTTCTTGCCTGTGATCATACGGGTATCGAACCGGGCACGAAACATGCCAATGAGAATTGCTTCCACAATAGATGCACGGGGGAACAGGAGGTGGATTCAAAAAGGACGAATTAGTTGAGTTACACCATGGACAAAATCTGAATTGTGTGTTGTCGATATCGTTTCCGCACCGCTCACATGTACACCATTGACATGGTTCGTTCCCGTATAATCGTCTCCCACACCCGACGCAATGGACATAAGAATCCATAAAGAAAAATAGATAAGCAAGAAGAATATTTTTGGTGCAAAACTTTGAAAAAGAAATGCTTTTTATGATTTTTCAAATGTTTTTGGGATTTTTGAAACTTTTTGACACGAAAAATAACGTTCACGAGTGAACGGATCCCAAAAGCCAACGCATCTCTCACAAAAAACCGTTAATCCTCACGAAAAGAGCCGGCAGCGGCGCCATTTTAATAACTGGATTAGGGAGGTGCTTAGTGGAAGCTTCCTCCCTCTTTCTTCTTTCTCTAATTGCATCATTAAGTCCTTAATCTTCTTAATCTTTTGACTTTAAGACTTTGTCTCGGGATCTCTTCAAACTCGTCTTGTAATTCTTCAATAAATTAGACTTGAGTTCTTCGGCTTTTAGTAAACTTCCGTCTTTTTGACTTTTTCTTCGATAAATCTTCAGAATTGGTCTTGGACTTCCGTTCTTTTTGCACTCTTGATTTCTTGACTTCGTCTTTCGTCTTTTTCTTCGATAAAAGCCCGTGAATGCCCATGTTTTCTCCACTTTTCACCTTTTCATCCTAAATCACAACAAAAACACAAACCACGCATAATTCCGACATAAATGACATAAAATACACGTTTTGGCTCGGTTATTATTGTAATTAAGTGGTAAAAAGGATGGGTGTTTACACACCTATCAATTAGTGAGATCGAAGTAGGACTCCCTTCCGTTTGTCTTCTTCGTTCACTGGACATAAGGTACGGATTCTCCGTCCTTTCAGTATGGACATTCTTCCTTATTAGGATTCCTCGTATGCAGCCAACTGTTTTCTCAGTATATGTTTTATATGTTTTGATTTGCTTATGTTTAATTAAATGCCTAAGCCATATACATGCATGACCAATTTTACCTAGTTATGGAGGTACCATAACCATAACACTGGATGCACCAGTGTTATGACTTCACCACGGCGGAGTGATAGCTCGTAGCGTCCCTTTCAACTTTTGGCCATATTATTATGTATCATGTGGGGTGTATGGGTTTATCCTAGGTTACATGTTTTTACATATTATTTAGGTGAATGTGGTGTGTGCCTTGCATCCTTCACAAGGAGTTGATCCCTCCTACCCAAACTTATATTAATTAGAGGCAGCCCCTCTAATTGCATGACGAGGTCACCCCTCCAAGTATTCATGCACGTTGATATTTCATGACCTATATTGGCTAATGGTAAACATGTTAAACAGATTTTATAAGATAAACATAAGGCTTTTCAAACTATAAAACCAGTTTTTTACTAAGTTACGTCAGGTTTTCCAGGACTTAGACTATTCCGCTGCTATATGTTGTATATGCTTATGTTATTCATTCTATGTTTGTATATCCGTGCACTGAGCGTTATTGATGCACGCTTTTTAGTGTGGTGAAAAAGTTCGTTTTCTCGGAATCCTCTCGAATTGATCTCAGTTTAAAGTGGAAAGATTTGTTCTTGGTAACAAAAAGTGGACTTGGTTTTCTATTCTAAATAAATGAAGTAAATAAAGATAAAAGCCAGAAACAGTAAATCAAAAGCAATTAAATGATTAAGCTGTAAAGATCCTTACTGAAAACGAGTGCTATTCGGAATAAATGGAAAAGATGCTCTATGCGGAATAACTCTATTATGCGGAATAATAAAGTCTACTCGGAATAATAAGACTATGCTGAATAAAAACCCTATGCGGAAAACATTCCTTATTCGGAATAAAAAACTCTATTCGGAAAAGTAACCTTATGCGGAAAATCTGGCTTATGCGGAAAAAGGATGCTATTCGGAAAATATCTATGTGCGGAATATTATGGCCTATGCGGAAAATTTTCTATGCGGAAAAACTTGCCTTATTCGGAAAGTATGTTTATGCGGAAAATATTGCTATTCGGAAAACATATTCTATGCGGAAAGTTTAACTATGCGGAATATCTGAGGCATTCCGAGTAAGGGAAAAGTAACACCCCTATTCGGAATATCTAAAATTCCGAATAAGGGAAATATAAACTTGTTTGTTCGGAAAGTTGGTCTTGTTCGGAATAATCTGGGCAGCGAAGAACAGTAACAGCAGACACCAAACGATTTTCAATCTTAACACCAAAATACTCAAAAAGGTTTTACCAAATCAAACATAAATCATTTAAATACCATAAGTAACAAATCCCACCAATAAAAACACTAAATAAACGACTTTTTAAGATCAAACTTGAATCAAATAAAAACTTAAGAACTTGAAATCAAAAGATGATAAAGAACAAGATGAATGAAAAGATGGAATTGAATGATTAATGTAAAAGTAACAAGATGTAATGATTAAAACTTACAAGATTTGAGAAAGAGAATGAAAAATCACCAAACACCCTAATGGTGTTGGTGAAGCTACGAACCAAAAAGAACTGGGAAGAAAAAAAATGAAAAACTAACTCTCCAAAAAGTGAAGGGAGAGATCTATTTATAGTCCTAGTGGTTGGTTGGTGAGTGGGCTTTCTCCCTTTCTTCTTGTCTTCTCGTCTTTTCAGAAAAGTTGACGTTTTTGATTCTGATTCGAGATTCGTCGTCGATTAAATTCAACTTGTCTTTTAATCTCTTCGTTAATTAGACTTGAGTTTCTTCGACATATGTAAATCTTCCATCTTTGGTCCTTTTCTTCGATAAATCTTCAAATAGGCCCATTGACTTCAAATCTTTTGCACCTCTTGGACAATAGACTTCGTCTTGAGTCTTTTTCCTTGATAAAACCCGTGCAATCCCATGTTTTCTTTAATATTCATCCGGTTAGCTCTGAAAACACAATAAACACAAAAACCACGCATAATTCCAAACAAATGATATTAAATACGTGTTTTGGTCTTGTTTTAGCCAGAATTAAGTGGTAAAAGGATGGGTGTTTACACACCTATCAAATCCCCTACACTTAACCATTGCCATGCCCTCATGCAATGCTTAGTGATAAAGCAATTTTACAATTTTCTCATAATTAATCAACCTTGGCCTTATTCAAATACTACTAAATAAGAATCAAATTACTAAGAGAAATAAAAACTTTAAGATAAACAAAAAGAATGGAAATAACTTGTAAAGAAATCAAGGACTTACATTAGGGCTTTGGTGTTGCGAAGATTTATCACCCTCAAGTTTCACGTTCCCCAAACTAAGCTTAAAAACGAGATCATTGTTATTATAAGTTAGTAAATCAAACACTTACACACATGGCTTAATTAAATGCTTAAACTCCCTTATTCCTAGTTGTATCTCTTATATTTTATTTTTGTCTTAGAATGATCATGAAGATGCATTTTTGGACTTATTTCGATAGTTTATTTGTTGATCCCAAAGTTAGATCGATTAAGCTTTGTGTATACGAGATTAGATCAAGTAATACACGTAGAGAAACCTTTGCTTATGAATAAAGTAACTAAGTGTTATGCGGAATTAACACTTAATCTAAAACACAAAGATGTTAAACAAACTTTCACTTGTATTAGAATGATCGTACTTGATTACAATGAAAGAGGTTTAACTTGCGAATACTTATGAAAACTGATAAATAACTTTAACCTAAAAGATCTTCTTTTATAGATCAAGAAGTCTTGTACAATAAGCTACGAATCAACTATTCTAGGTAAAGATAATAATAGAAAATACAATGTCGAGCTTATCTTTACCATACATAAATAAAGAAACAAATAAACAAAAAGATTCGTATAAAGATATATTCCATCAGTGCTAATCTTCAAGGCTGTCAGCGTTGACTTCTTCAATGTCAACGCTTGGCTGTCAGCGTCCAATGTCATCCTATCAGCGTTGACATTCTTCTTATCAGCGTCTAGTGAACTGACCCATAATTTATTCCCAACAATCCTCCCCTAAACTTGATATCTATTCCAATGATCAAGTTTCTGAATAAAAACTTAAGGCTTAGGAGGAATCTTGCAAAAACTTCTTATGTTGGTGATAAACATATCTAATCAAGTCCTTGGCCACGTCACTAGTATAATCAATCTCCAAGGGTGTCTCTAGCATCTTCTCCAACACTTCTTTGGACAAGAAATAGTCAGCATCCACAAGTAGATATTCTGAAAACTTTGTAGAGCTCAAATGAAATACACCACAAGTAGAATAAAGCCTCCAATGAAGATTACTGAGATCATCTTCAAGATCCTTCCATATGGCAGGATCTGCTTCTCTTGGACCACACAAAGTCAAAAATGTGTTCCAAAGTCTTACTCCATTTGCTGAAGTAGGTGCTTCAGCTGTATACTTGGCCTCTATCAATCTCCATAGATGCACCAAGTCTTCTCTGTCTATGCTTGCAAATATAGAAATAACTGAAGTGAAAGTATGTACCTCCTTTCCAAACCTGCCAATCTTCCAAAATCCACACTCATCTTCATCAAAACTGATGATTGGATTTCTGTCATCTAGAGGTACTACATTAACCAAATCTGAAGCTTCCAATGGAGAAAGCTTGAGATGCTTCCTTATGACTCCTTCAGTTGGAAAATACACATCCATATCTTTGGGAAATTGAAAAGGATCTCCTTTCTTTACTGGTCTTTGAGCAATCCTCATTTCATTTTGAATCTGCATTTCCTCAGCAAGCTCTTGTTTCCTTTCTTCTGAAAGAAACTGGTAGACATTATTTTCTTGCACATTCCTCCAAATAGGATGTGCCCTATACTCTAGCTCCTCAAAAGATAAAGCCAGCAACTTCTTGTATGTCCATCTAGGTTGATGGCATCTAAGCAACTTGTAGTACAACTGCCTTCTATCTCTTTTGAGCCAAGTCTTGACCTCTTGTGCATTAAACCTCAAAATCACCTTTATATCATCTTGTACTCTGAGAAGAACTTCCAACCCCCAAATTTGATCTGACAAACTCATCCCTGGGTTGTCCATAACCTTGTCTTCCCAAGCATGGTACATTCTGGTGATTTCAGGAAGGTCCCAATCAATCTGATTCTTCAAATCACTCAACCTTTCCTTTGCCAACTCATCCCCATATTCAAGTCTTTCTGGATCTTCAATAATTTGAATACTTGAATCTGAGCTATCACCTTCTTTATCATCACCACTCTCTTCCTCACTCTCAGAAGTAGCAACAAATGATGATCTACCACTCCTCTTCAAATCTCTTTCCAAAAGTTGTGCAGCCAACTGTTCATCAAATGCAATTTGTGCTGCATCTTTCTTTGGAACATCTTCTTCAACCAATTTTCCTTTACCTTTGTCTTTTGGATCAATAATAGGTAAAGTAGAAGAAGAAACCTGTGTGGACACATCTTTGATGATTGTTGATGACTGGAATACATCAACACCACCTGCAACTTTATCAGCGTTCAAGTTACCTCTATCAGCGCCACGATTACCTTTGTCAGCGCTGGATGTGTC
The DNA here is from genome assembly GCA_025667525.1 of Glebionis coronaria. NCBI lineage: Eukaryota > Viridiplantae > Streptophyta > Magnoliopsida > Asterales > Asteraceae > Glebionis > Glebionis coronaria. The sequence goes on from JANFOE010000333.1 coordinate 1,433,294, forward strand.
AGCGTTCAAACCTGTATCAGCGCCCATTGTTTCTTTGAAAGATCCTTCCAAGTTTAATGGTGTCACCTTGGATGTATCAATAACTGGGTGCTTCTTCAAGTTGGTGAGTGCTTCAGCAACCTGTAAAGATTCACTAAATTGTGAACTCTTCTCTGAACTCTTCTCACTAGCTGTATGAATCAGCTCATCCTCTTCATCCTCTTCATCCTCCCCTTTGGAAGATTCCTCCATTAGACTCCTGCTACTTGGATTCTCCAAAACAGTTACCCGCTCCCTCAATACTTGGAGTTCACGGCCCTGTTTGTTGACAATTTGTACAAGGCTGACATTTTGCTTTTGCAAGCTAATGACAGCAGCCGTCAATTCAATTAAAGTCATAGGTTCCAATCTGCCCTCAACTAGAATGGGGATGTGACCTCCCAAAATAGAATCATAGGGCGTGGATGAGGTCTTAATGATGTTGGGACTGTCTTGACCAGCATCTAAGCTTGTGTCAATAGCCCCAGCCTCATCCATGGCACCAGCCACACTTGTGGAGGTGGTTCTCTCTGCTACAAGGCTAGGACCACTAGAGGAGAACACTCCAGTAGTCCTTTGGCGTTTATTCAACCTAGATTGTAATGGGGTGGAAGATGAAGTAGATTGTGTGGGTGTTGGTTGATTAAGGGGTGTTTGGGATTGTTCAGGGATGGTATCAGCGTTGGGATTGGCTGTGTCAGCGCCAACAGTGTGAGTGTCAGCGTTGGGTTGGTCAATGTCCATGTGGTCTGGTGAAGGTAATGGTTCATGAATAGGCTCAAGTTGAGGTGCAGGTTCTGGTTGTGGTTGAGCAGCCTGAATTACTTCAAGCATGGCTTGGGTGAGAGGTATGGTTCTGTTTGTGGAGCTCATTTTAGCAAAAATGGTTTTCTGTTGTTTAGGGATCTCATAAAAAGTGTCATGATCCCTAGAACAATATTCTTGTAAATCAAAGACCATTTTCAAAAATCTTGGGTAAGCCAAAGTCATTTTACTTCCCTTATTTTTACACATCCCTTCAAAAATCTTTTTTGAAAAATTATACTTAAGCCCACGTGTTATACAAACCAAAGCACTTGCAATTGACCTGTTTATTTCATTAAAAGAAGTACATTTTGGACTTAAGCATTGGAGAAGGACATGTATCAAATATTTCCAGTCAGAGGGAAATTCCTGCTTATGATATTTATTTAAAGTGACATCAGCAGGAATAGGATAACCCAATTCCCTAAGACCTTGTTCTATTGTTGCAATGGCAAGGGTAGTCACACCATCAGCGTCATCAAGACGCAAAGCTTGGCGAACCAAGGCTTCAGTGACCACCCATGTTCTTCCATGAACAGTAGATGTTAATGTGGTCACTCCATTAGTTGTTGTGGAACTAACATTGTTCCAAAACTGTCTAATGTGTGCGACAGGGACTAATGGTGTATGAGAAAGCGCATACCTTAATGAGGATGCATTTAAAAATGCCACCATTTGTGAATACTGAGGGAACAAATCATTATCAGCAGTCAAGTAAGCTACCATATTATGTTGGCTCTTGAACTCCAATGTTAAATTCTTTGAGTTGAACTTTGGTGCCATGTTGAAAGCTGTTTAGGTTATGTGATATGGGAAAAATCTAGGAGAAAAATGTTAGACAAGAAAATATGAGTACCCAGAATAAAAAGATTAGCCAAATTTATAGGAGAGATGCATGATTTTGATTGGTCAAAAATGAGGCAGTTATATTCAAAGAGCAATGATGAAAATATTGAATCAAATATAACTTATCTCATGCATTAATTAAAAGTAACAACTCCCCAAAATTACGGCCAAAGATTAGTCAAAAATAACAACTGGGTAGGGCCCACTAGGTGTCAACGGTCAAAAATAGCCCATCAGCGCCCAACGGCTATATTTTCTTGTCAGCGTTTGCCTAAAGCCTTGTCAGCGTCACGATTGGATGTAACAGCGTTTGGAGAAAAACTTGTCAGCGTCTAAAAAATAAAAATATTTAAAAATAAAAAGACCTTAACAAAGTAATTTATCCTAAGGGAAATATCTTACAAGTTGATAATAATTACTGGGCGGCAAGCACTGTCCATTTATGCACACTTGCTTAAGCAAGATAGACACAAATGTCCTCTAGAGTCCCTTGCTAACCAAAATACTTACCAACAAAGTTATTTCATAAAATTCTTTGTAACTCCCAGGTAAACCCATAACAAAACTATTCCCAAGTCTCCCATCAGACCATAACCCATTCTAGGCCAAAAATGTCTTGGCAGCATGCATAGTTTGTCAACTTTGCATGCTACAGTGCCTCATGGTTTAGTAAAACTAACCCATACTCACCTGTGGACACAATCTAGAATTGTGATGAGAGTATTATAAGAATACCCAAGAGTCCTAAAGGTTCCTTAAACCTCCCCTCAAACTATGATACATGAGTTTCTCAAAATATATATGAACATTAAAAATTTATGTCAAGATAGGAATATAAATATTCCAACCATCATCCATAAACAAAAACATGTCCAAATAGCTCTTCAAAGATCCATAAGCAACTCTGTATCCAATGGCATAAAGCTACCACCACCTACACATTTAGATTGAAAACCACAAAACTAACATTTGTTGCTGACAGCGCCCCGACAACACTTATCAGCGTTGAAGGAACTCTTGTCAGCGTTAGACAATAATATCTCTAACAACGGCAAAATAACACTTGACAGCGTTACATTTACCTTTGTCAGTGTTAGAAAAATAAAGTGGAAAATCTAAATCATCACAAAGACCAATAACAATGCATTATCCTGTACATACTTTTACAAAAAGATTCCAAAACACATATTAAGTGAGATTAACCATTCCAATATTTGTTACCAAATATTGAAATCTTCCAGCATCAAAAGGTTTAGTTAATAAATCAGCCACATTATCTTCTGTGGCTACCCTGTCTGGGTGTATTAAACCTTTCTCAAAGCAATCTCTTATAAAATGATGTCTAATTTCTATGTGTTTGGTTTTAGAATGATGTACAGGATTTTTAATAATGCATAAAGTACTGTTATTGTCTACAAAAATCTTGGTATGCATAAAATTATACCCATAATCCAACAGCTGGTTCTGAATCCATAAGACTTGTCCACAACAAGCAGTTGCAGCCACATATTCTACTTCAGTTGTAGAGTTTGCCACCACTGTTTGTTTCTTGCATTGCCAAGATATTAATCTGCTCCCAAGAAATTGGCATCCACCAGTTGTGGATTTTCTATCAAACTTGTCACCACCATAGTCACTGTCTGAATATGCAATAAGCTCCAATGGAGAATCTTTTGGGTACCACAAGCCAAGATCTGGATAACATCTTAGGTACCTAAAAATTCTCTTCACAGCAAAAAGGTGACACTCTTTGGGAGTCACTTGATGGCGTGCACAAGCACACACAGCAAACATGATGTCAGGTCTTGAGGCTGTAAGATACATCAATGAACCAATCATTGATCTATAGTGCCTAACATCCACATCCTTTCCAGCTCCAATTTTTCCCCAAGGGTGTTCCCTATCCATAGGAGTGGAAGCATCCTTTTCATGTGGAGAAAAACCATATTTCTTCAAGATTTCAGCTACATACTTGTCTTGGGAGATGAAGATACCATCTTCTTTCTGCTGAACTTGTAACCCTAGAAAGAAGTTCATCTCACCCATTGCACTCATCTTGAATTTATCTGTCATGAGCTTGGAAAAGTCCTCACTCATTTTTGGATCAGTAGACCCAAAAATGATGTCATCAACATAGACCTGCACAAGCAACACATGTTTTCCTTTCTTCTTTGTGAATAGTGTCTGATCTATGGTGCCCCTCTTGAATCCATTGTCCACCAAATATGTAGACAAGGTACCATACCATGCTCTAGGGGCTTGATTAAGTCCATACATAGCTTTCTTCACTCTATAAACCTTGTCTGGATTCTCAGGATCTTCAAAACCAGGAGGTTGCATGACATATACCTCCTCAACAATTGTTCCATAGAGGAAAGCACTCTTCACATCCATTTGATAAACAGTGAAGTTCATACAAGAGGCATAAGCTAGAAAAATTCTTATAGCTTCAATTCTTGCAACTGGAGCAAAAACTTCTTCATAGTCTATACCTTCCTCTTGTGTATATCCCTGAGCTACCAAACGTGCCTTGTTTCTGACCACAATGCCTCTTTCATCTTTCTTGTTTCTTAGAACCCATCTTGTCCCAATTGGTCTCACATATCTAGGACAATCAACCAGCTCCCAAACATCTTGTATAGCAAATTGGTGAAGCTCATCCTGCATTGCTTCCACCCAACTAGGTTCTTTGAGAGCATCAAAAATCTTCTTGGGTTCTTCTTGTGACAGAAAACATGCAAACAAACATGCTTGTACAAGAGGGGTATCAACCTTCTTGTGTATATTGGCAATAAATCCACCAAGACTTTGATGGGATCTTCTTGTCTGAACTGGAGCCATAACATCACCAATGATCTGAGATGAGGGGTGATCCTTTGCTGTGGAAGTGAGAACTCCTCCTTCAAAAAGTCTGGTGTCCTCAACTTCACGCTCCATGTTGCCAATATCTTCTTCATCAGACTCTCTTTGATCAACAGAAATCTCTTCATGGACATTGGAAGGTCCACCTTGTTCAAAATGGGAAGAGAAAAGATGTGCAAAGGTGTTGTCAAAGTCTGATCCTTGTTTATCAGCGCTTGGGCTAACAACGCTTGAACTGTTGGTGTCAGCGTCTGATCCATCAGCGTCTGAATTGCTCTTGTCAGCGCTTGATTTCCCTTTGTCAGCGCCTGAAGAAGTATGCATGTTTGTATTTGGTGGTATCTGGAAACCACCATTATCTTTTCTAGCAGCAGCAGCAGCAGCATAATACTCATCTGTCCATATAGGAAGTGTAACATATTCTTGTGTGGGAGATGATACAACTGCTGGTGGTCAATCCTCCTTAGCAACCTGTATACCTGAAACATTACCAATTCTCTTTTCCAAAACACTTGAAGTTACCTTCACAATGTCTGGATCAGTAACAGGCATATAATTTAAAGCTCTAGATAAAGGTTCTAAGTCAAACAACCAATTTGGACCACTTACAGGATCACTAAGTTTACTCTCTAAAAACCTAACATGTACTTTTTCAAGTATACGTTTTTCCTTTTTAATGTAAACCCTATATCCTTTGCTCTGCACTGAATAACCCATGAAGTAGCCTTCATCACCTTTTGAATCGAATTTACCTAGGGCCTCACTAGTTTCTAAAACAACTACATGACATCCAAAAGGCTTGAGAAAGCCAATATTTGGCTTCCTTCCCCAAAGTAACTCATAAGGTGTCTTATTATGTATTTTGTTGACCAATGCCCTATTTTGAACATAACAAGCTGTGTTAACAGCTTCAGCCCAAAAGGCTATAGGAAAGTGGGCATCAGCCAACATGGTTCTGGCTGCTTCAATTAGGGTTCTATTCTTCCTTTCAGCAACCCCATTTTGCTGTGGGGTTCTAGCTATGCTAAACTGCCTAGTAATCCCTTTCTTGGCACAAAAATCATCTAACAACTGATTTCTAAACTCACCCCCATTGTCACTTCTAATAATTTTGACCTCATTACCATTCTTCTTTTCAATCTGGGTAATGAAATTAATCAGACTTTGGGCAGTTTCACTTTTCTTGGCTAAAAAGAAAGTCCATGTAAACCTGGAATAATCATCAGTGATAACAAAACAATATGATTTACCCTTCAAACTTTCTATATTAGTTGGACCAAAGAGGTCCATATGCAATAAGTGAAGTGGTTTAGAACTAGAGTGCACCTGTTTAGACCTGAATGAGACCTTGTGCTGCTTGCCCTTAAGACATGCAACACAAGAGTGGTCATTGTGGAAAGCCTTTTCAGGCAAACCATCAACTAAACCAAGCCTCACAAGTCTATTGATATTCTTAAAGTTTATGTGCCCTAATCTCCTGTGCCAAAGATTACTTTCATCTACTGAGGCTTTAGCATAAAAACATGACATCATTTTATTATTTATCTTAATTCCATTAAGATTCACATTATATATGTCTTTATGCCTAGGTGTTCTAAATTCTATGTATTTCTCCTCAGGGAGCTTGTACTCTTTGCTTAACACCAAGCACTCAGTATCTGTGAAAAGAACCTTATTTTTGTTATCACACACTTGTGATACACTAAACAAATTATAATCCAGTTCTTTTACCAGGAAGACATTATCAAAATGTAGATTATTGGTGACAAGGGTTCCTTTTCCTGTGATTGTGCCATAGCCCCCTCCAAAGTATACCTTATCACCATCTTGAATAGGAGTAAAGTTTGTCAGATAGTCTTCCTTTCCTGTCATGTGCCTTGAGCATCCACTATCCCAATATCCATAATCATTGATCTTCTTCTGAATGCCCTGCACATAAAGAAAACACATTAGTTTTCTTTGGGAACCCAAGCCTTGGAAGACTTGGATTCATCTGGTTGTTCAACAAGAACAGACTTGGTTCTCATAACAACCCCATTTTCATCCCTTTTTGAATGAAATTCCCAATTAACCCCAATTGGTGTTGACATGGCTTTTGAAATATAATGAAACCTGTTGCATGTCATAGAAACACCAGTAGAATTAGAGTTTTGGTCTTGTTTTGGTCTCCATGTTAAGCTAGTAGAAGCTTTAGACCTATTTCCCTGTGGTTGCAAATACCTAGGTTTGGCAGTGTGTCTGTCAGCGCTGAAATTGTTCTTGTCAGCGCCCCGATTGCCTTTATCAGCGTTGAACCTAGGGTTTGCTACAGGAACCCATTGCCTATTGGACCAAGTGTTTGACTTTTGAAAAGGTCTTAGGCCTTGTGTGTTAGACCCTCTAGAAAAGAATGGGGCTGGTCTAACAACTTGTGAACTTGTGTTCACAAAGGTATTGGGTCTGACAGTGTTTGACCTATGTTGACTTTTGTCAGCGCTGAAGTGGTTCCTATCAGCGTTGACATTGGAAGCGTTGACACATTTGTATGCCAAATGTGAGAAGCTACCACATGTGTAACAAGCTTTTCTAGACATAGTCTTAGGTCTAGAAGCAAAGAAGCCTGTTCCATGGTTACTAACTTGGCTTTTTGGTGACCTAGTATTCCTATACATCTCTGCATACTTAACACTAGGTTTTCTAACAGTTTGTGGGCCAAGGTCAACAGCTTTGCCAGTGGTAGGGTGTGTGATTTTAATAGGTGTAGGATCATGGCTCTTGATTGGTGTGGGCTCATTTGGACTTTCACACAACAACCCTCCCTTAACAAACAAAGTGTGGTTATCTTTCTTCCACTCATCTAGGTCAGTCAGTTTCTGTTTATATTCTTCAACTGGGGAAGTCACTCTAGGTGGAGGAATGAATTCCTTCTCTTGGAGTTCTGGCAAGCCAGTCCAAGATAAGTCCTTTGATTGGACACCATAGAAATCCCCAGCTGGTGGTGGAACACCAGTATAATCTTTCATCCCAATTCCACTCATGTCCTTAGAGTCTCTTTGTTTACTAACACACTCTCCTAGGGACTGTGTGGCCTTATCAAATCTCTGGATTTTAAGACTCACATTATCTTTATTTTTGTTAGCCTCCTCTAACTGAGCTATTAAATCAAGATTAACCCTGTTTACAATATCTTGACAATCTTTACTTTGATGTAACTCATGTTTTAAGATATTTATTTGATCCTTTAAATCAAACTCCATTTTCTTATACTCAGCTACTGTCTTTTCTGTTTGGGTAAGAGCAATTTGATAATTAGATACTTTGCATCTTTCAGTACTTGCCTCATCTAATAATTTTACTATCTCTTGATTTAGTTTTTCAGTATTTAAACGACAACCCTTAGAACAGAAAGCATCATCATATACCTCATTATCTGATGAAGAGGAGGAGTGTGCCATGAGAGCATATTCAACATGCTCTTCTTTAACTTCAGCAACCAAAGCTCTGTCCTCTTCCTCATCCTTAGCCATAAAGTTCCAGCTCCAGTCCCATCCTCCAACGCCATCAATTTGTTGAACAGCAACCATGGCCTTGGGATCTTGGCTCTTAACCATTTGGCTTGAGGGCTTACCAGCATCAGATCTTCTTGGAGATCTACATTCCCTCATAAAGTTCCCCATCCGATGACAATTGTAGCACTCAACCTTGGACTTGTCAAATCCAGCAACATCCTTAGCATTAAAGGTCATCTTCTTCTTGAACCTTTTATTAAACCTGTTTGCTCTTAAACTTACAAGAGCCATAGTCCACTTGATGTCCATCTCTTCCAATTGTTCATCACTTATCTGCTCAAGATCTTCATATGTAATCCTTGAATCACTGGGCAAAGAAGCAATGAATGCACACACAGTATCTAGATCTAAACCAGCAGGCTTAATTCTATCAGCGCCAAAGTTGTGTGTGTCAGCGCTTGAGTATAAAGCGTTGACAGGATATGATCCAGCGCTGACAGACTGAGATCCAGCGCTGACACATTGAGATCCAGTGGCTGGATGTCCATAGAAGTTCATGGAATCAAATTGGCCTTCACTTTGTGAGAAGAAGGCCATGTTACTACTGGAAGATTTATTATCACTATCCAAAAGCCATTCATTCTCCAACAGTCTTAGTTTGTTGAAGATGTCATAAAACCTAGAGGTCTTGTGGGTGTTATTGACAAGAATGGATCTTGTCTCAATCTTCCATACATCACCAAGGCTTTTGAGAAAAGTAGCATTCAAGTCAGGGTCATCAATCTGTGTTCCCATGAAGGAAAGTTGACTTGTGATATCAAGCAATCTACTTCTCACACTGCTGAGATTCTCATTTGGTTGAGCCTTAAAGACAGCATACTCATGCATGAGTTGCTTCTTCTTTTCATCTTTTGTGTCAGCATTGCCACCATGTGCTACTTCAAGAGCTTCCCAAAGCTCTTTTGCAGACTCAAAGCGTTTGTACTTGTGTTGATTCTCATGACCTAGGGCGTGTTTCATGATGTTCAAGATTTTCATGTCCACCCTTTTCTTGGCTATATCTTCAACAGATACAGCTCTTCCATCTTCAGGCTTTTCCTTCTTATCAGCTTCAGGACAATTAGGAAGAGCTACCCTTGCAGCAATAGCAGCAGCAATCTTTTGAGCTTTGTTGAATGTGTTCCCATATTCAACAATCTCCCAAAGAGTGTAGTCATGGATGGCTATATATTGCTCAAAATTAGACTTCCAAAGCTCGAAGTTCCTGGCATCAAACATGGGAATTTTGATACTAGGGTTTGTGGAGTTGTTTTGTAGCAAAGCAGAAGGCTGATTTGTGCCAGACATGATGTTTTTAGGGTTTTGAGAGATTTAGGGTTTTTAGGGTTTGGTGTTTTAGGGTTCTTGCGTTACTTAAAGATCAAAAGTTTCTCAACAAGCTCTGATACCACTTGTTGATCCCAAACTTAGATCGATTAAGCTTTGTGTATACGAGATTAGATCAAGTAATACACGTAGAGAAACCTTTGCTTATGAATAAAGTAACTAAGTGTTATGCGGAATTAACACTTAATCTAAAACACAAAGATGTTAAACAAACTTTCACTTGTATTAGAATGATCGTACTTGATTACAATGAAAGAGGTTTAACTTGCGAATACTTATGAAAACTGATAAATAACTTTAACCTAAAAGATCTTCTTTTATAGATCAAGAAGTCTTGTACAATAAGCTACGAATCAACTATTCTAGGTAAAGATAATAATAGAAAATACAATGTCGAGCTTATCTTTACCATACACAAATAAAGAAACAAATAAACAAAAAGATTCGTATGAAGATATATTCCATCAGTGCTAATCTTCAAGGCTGTCAGCGTTGACTTCTTCAATGTCAACGCTTGGCTGTCAGCGTCCAATGTCATCCTATCAACGTTGACATTCTTCTTATCAGCGTCTAGTGAACTGACCCATAATTTATTCCCAACATTATTAAGGCTGAAAGCAAAGTAGGACGATTTGATCAATAGTTAGCCAAAGGACAAAATCTCTTAAAACTGCTTCTCGGGATATCAAAAAGTTCATATCTTGGCATAACTTGGTTCACGATTTGAGACCTTTCTCGGGCCGATATTTGGCATGTACTTCATACTTCATATCTTCGAGAGACGTTCTTGAGATAATGGTCTTCTCATCATAATAGAGTTTCTTCACTTGGAGACTTTTGAGAGGTACTCCAACTTTGTTGACCACGACTTCATGATTATTTCTTCAATCTCTAATTGGGATTTTGAGATACAACGATCCGCCTCCTTTTCGGACTTGGATCTATTTATCCTCATACCTTGTTAGGGTCTTTTCGGATAGACTTCTCCATGATCTTTATGGGAGTTGAGTGCTTTTCGTCGTGAGTCTTGATCCTTCATATTGACTTTAGGAATAATGCTTTTCACATCACTTTGGATCTTTCAGCAATAAAATTGAATCCTCATGCCTTGTTAGGGCCTTTTCGGACTCGCCAATCTTCGCGCCCCGCTTCATAAGTTATGCCTTGGCTATGAACTCTTATCATTACCGAGCAACTTTTAAACGATCTTGGGCTAGAAGCTAAGTAACTTTTCAAATCGTACGACCTTACTTATTGCAGATAAATTATTAGCAAGTGATGGGAGAATAGGCAAATAATTACACCAAGTGAGCTTGCGCGAGAGTACCGACTTATAATTGACTCTATCATTTCTCGTTCTCCACAATTTAAAATCTCAAGTAATGAGGCTCGTGGACACTTAGCCTAATAAACCGATTAGGGTTTACATGGTTAAGGATACTAGCTAGAATAAATTTGAATAAGTCTATTCGGGTTGAGTCAAAATAAACGCAACGGGCCTAATATGTCAAAGATTTCTAAACTAGCTACACCAATTTATTAATATTTTTGACTTTATTGCGGAATATATACATATGAAAGCAACGATAAAAACTTAAAAATTACGACTAAATGGCCATAGTTAATTAAAAAGTTGAAAAATGTTGAAAAAGATGATTTTCCGGTTAAATGAAGGCATTTTCATGGAAAAGTCCACTTAAAACTTCGATAGAAGTCCCCCCTACACTTAAGATAAACATTGTCCTCAATGTTTAAGCATGTGGGAAAAGTCTCCCCTACACTTATGACATTGTGCACGTTGGTTAACTCGAGTTAAGGAAGAGACGACTAAAGTGATCAATTTCAAATGTGAGTATGAAGAAAATTGAATCACGATAGTTGAGAGATAGAACCGGGTTTCGGATAACACGGGAGCACGGTTCTTCAAAGATTCCAAGATTGCAGTTATCCCTGTAATCACATCACCATTCAAACACAAATGACCAAAATAGGTCCTCCCCTACACTTAGGGGGTTAAAGGGATAGATACTCGGGCTGCCTCCCGAGGAGCGCTTGTTTTTGATAACCGAGTCACGAGCCTGACTCGACCCAAAATTAGTTCATGGGGAACGTGGTGAGGGATGGAATCACCTCCTGAGAGGTGTCCTCACCAAAGTACAACTTCACTCGTTGGCCATTCACCTTAAAATTTGGTCCATTAGGTTGAGCGAGCTCGAGAGTACCATATGGAAAAATTTGGGCAATGGTGAATGGGCCGGACCAACGAGATTTCAGCTTGCCCGAAAAGATTTTCAACCGAGAGTTAAAAAGTAAGACTTTGTCTCCAACATGGAACTCTCGGTTTTTGATCTTGGAGTCGTGAATGAGCTTAGTTCGTTCCTTATAGATCAAAGAATTTTCATAAGCCTCATTCCGAAGTTCATTCAGCTCATTGAGTTGGATCTTGCGTAGGTCACCGGCTTTGTTAATATCAAAATTAGCCCACTTCAAGGCCCAATAAGCCTTGTGCTCCAACTCAATGGGGAGGTGGCATGCTTTCCCGTACACAAGACGATAAGGCGTACAACCGATCGGGGTCTTGTAAGCAGTACGGAAAGCCCACAAAGCATCATCAAGTTTATCAGCCCATGCGGCACGATGCTCTCCCACGGTTCTTTCCAGAATTCGCTTCAGCCCTCGGTTGGATATTTCAGCCTGGCCATTAGTTTGTGGGTGGTAGGCTGTAGAAAGACGATGGTTTACACCGTACTTAGCCATGACTCTAGCAAATTGGTCATTGCAGAAATGAGTCCCACGATCACTAATAATGGCGCGAGGCACACCGAATCTAGCGAAAAGAGCTTTCAAAAAGTTACAAACCACCCTTGCGTCATTAGTAGGCAAAGCTTTGGCTTCAACCCACTTTGAAACGTAGTCAACGGCTACAAGGATGTATTTGTTTCCTTTAGAAGAAGGGAATGGCCCCATAAAGTCGATACCCCACACGTCAAAAATTTCACATTCATGTATGAAATTCTGAGGCATCTCGTCTTTATGTGTGATTTTGCCTTGCTTTTGGCAAACATCACATTTTTTAACCATATCGTGAGCGTCACGATATATGGAGGGCCAATAAAATCCCGAATCAAACACTTTCTTTGCGGTGTAGTTAGGACCAAAGTGACCACCGGTGGGTCCTTTGTGGCAAGCATCAAGGATTTCAGACGCTGCCGGTCCGTCAACACATCGGCGGATAATCAGGTCGGCACATTGTTTGAATAGGTAAGGGTCGTCCCAAAAGTAAGTCTTAATGTCGGTGAAGAACTTCTTCTTTTGTTGGGACGTCAACCCTTCCTTGAGAATTCCACCCGCCAAGTAGTTTGTAAAGTCCGCAAACCACGGGGTTTCATTCGGCTTCGAGTTTATAGACATTAAGGTTTCCAAGGGAAAAGAATCATTGATTTCTTTGTTCGGATGATCCCCTTGGTATGGATCCTCAAGTCTGCTGAGATGGTCCGCGGCTAGGTTTTCTGCTCCTTTCTTATCACGAATTTCGATTTTAAATTCCTGGAGCAGCAAAACCCAGCGAAGAAGTCTTGGTTTGGAATCTTGCTTTGTCAACAAGTACTTCAGCGCGGAATGATCGGTATACACGATGGTGGTGGAAAGGACAAGATAGGGGCGGAATTTTTCAAAAGCATAGACAATAGCTAAAAGCTCTTTTTCGGTTGTCGTATAATGCAATTGTACCCCAGTCATTGTCTTGCTAGCGTAATGGATTGGTTGGAAGTGTTTGTTCACTCGTTGTCCAAGACCCGCTCCAATAGCAAAATCACTAGCATCGCACATCAACTCAAAGGGTATCTCCCAATTAGGGGTAACCAAGACGGGTGCCTTAGTAAGCTTATCCTTAAGCGAGTTGAAGGCTTCAAGGCACTCTTTGGGGAAGATAAAAGGAGTATCTTTTTCCAAGAGGTGGGTCATCGGGCGAGCGATTTGAGAAAAATCTTTGATGAATCGACGATAGAAGCCCGCATGACCTAGAAAACTTCTCACACCCTTCACGGTTGAAGGTGGAGGCAACTTTGCGATAACATCGACTTTAGCACGGTCTACTTCAAGACCGGCTTTCGAGATCTTATGTCCAAGCACGACGCCTTCTTTTACCATAAAATGGCATTTTTCCCAATTCAGAACAAGGCGAGTGTCTTCGCACCGCTTTAGCATACGTTCCAAATTGGCAAGGCAAGAAGAGAATGAATCCCCGAAGACCGAGAAATCATCCATGAAGACTTCCATGGTTTGTTCAACCATGTCATGGAAGATAGCTAACATACACCGTTGGAAAGTCCCGGGCGCATTACATAAGCCAAAAGGCATACTTTTGTAAGCGAAAGTGCCATAGGGACAAGTGAATGTAGTCTTCTCTTGATCTTGGGGATCGATGGGTATTTGAAAATAACCCGAGAAACCATCAAGAAAGCAGTAATATTCATTTCCTGCTAAGCGTTCAAGCATTTGGTCCGTAAAAGGTTGAGGGAAATGATCCTTTCTCGTGGCATCATTGAGTTTGCGGTAGTCTATACAAACTCTCCACCCAGTAACGAGACGAGTGGGAATCAACTCGTTGTGTTCATTGGGAACAACGGTTATTCCGCCCTTCTTGGGCACACAATGGATTGGACTAACCGATGGTGAATCCGAAATAGGGTAATCATACCCGCATCAAGAAGTTTGAGAACCTCTGTTTTGATGACTTCATGGATTTTTGGATTCACCCTTCGTTGGCTTTGAATCGTGGGCTTAAAGTCGTCCTCCATGAGAATTTTGTGTGTGCAGAAGTGAGGATCAATTCCACGAATATCCGAAATCTTCCAAGCAATAGCCTTCTTATGATCTTTTAACACAGCGACAAGTCGGGCTTTCTCTTCATCCTTCAAATCCTTAGCAATGATGACTGGCGACTTCTTCTCTTCTTCGAGGAATACATACTCAAGATGGGGCGGCAACTCCTTAAGTTCCAAATCCGGAGGATTTTCGACGGGAGGCGTATTCGAAGTCGGAGTATCGATAGCAATAACAGTGGGAGATGGAGGGGAAGGATTGTCTTCTCTGAGGAGGTTTGCAATGAAACTGAGATCGTCATCCCAATTGGCAGTAGAATCGTCATTGTCTTGCTTCGCATCTTCCAAGGTGGCTTCCAAATCTTTCCAAAGGAAATCACTTTCTCCAAATAGAGATAGTGATGAGTCGATAGAGGAAACGGTCTCAACATTGGGAAGAGAGATAGGAATGTTTTTACAAGCATCCTTGAAGTGTTCTTCACAAGCCTCATCAAGAACGTCAATACAATTAACACTCTCGTAAGAATAAGGCTGTTTAGAAAGCTTTCCCATGTTGAAGACTACTTTATCGTCACCCACTCTCATGATAAGCTCACCGGCTTCAACATCGATGAGAGTGCGACCGGTCCTCAAGAATGGACGACCAACAATGAGTGGCACACGGGGGTCCATCTCGTAGTCGACGACAACAAAATCAGCAGGGAAGGTGAATTTGTCGACTCCTACAATGACGTCTTCGGCTATCCCCACTGGATAAGCAACCGTACGGTTAGCTAATTCCAAAGTCATTTTGGTGGGGACTAGCTCTGGGAGAGATAATTGCTTCCAAACACTTAGAGGCATGAGATTAATACTGGCGCCTAGATCGGCTAGGGCCATGCAATTCTCTACTCCCGGGAAATTGCAAGGGATAAGAAAACGACCCGGATCACCAAGCTTGGTTGGCAATTTCCTTAAGAGCACTGCAGAGCAGTTCTCATTAAGTTGGGTGTTGGCAATATCGAGGAGCTTTTCCTTGTCGCTCAGAAGATCTTTAAACATTTTCGCGTATTTGGGCATGTGAGCGAGAGCCTCAGCGAAGGAGATATTGAAATTCAGTTTTTTGAACATTTTAAGGAAATTCGAAACCTGAATATCATCCTTGCTCTTTTGCTTCTCTTTCCTCAACCTAGATGGATAAGGTATATTGGAAGAAGATGAAGGCTTTGGCAGAATAGGATCACTCACAACCACGGGTGGAGGAGGGGTAGAAGGAAGAGGTGGAGAAATTGGGGAGGGAGAAGGATGAGGAATAGGAGCAGGCGACTCGTTCTCCTTAGTCACAACCACCGGTGGAGGTATAGGAAGCTCGGCTTCCTTGGTACCTTTGCCACTTCGAGTGGTGATTGCTTTCATCTCCCCTCTTGGATTTGCAACGGTGTTACTCGGAAGAGTACCCGAAGAAGAGGGTTGACTACTTTGGAAAAAACTAGCCATCATGTTGCTCAAGTCATTTGTTTGGCTATCCAACGTATTTCTCATGTCTGCTCTCAAATCGTTTCCTTGCTTGACC
Source organism: Glebionis coronaria (assembly GCA_025667525.1). Taxonomy (NCBI): domain Eukaryota; kingdom Viridiplantae; phylum Streptophyta; class Magnoliopsida; order Asterales; family Asteraceae; genus Glebionis; species Glebionis coronaria. Next base: position 1,449,073 of record JANFOE010000333.1, read on the forward strand.
AAGTCGGCTTTCAGGTTGAGCACCTCTCTCTGAAGATTTCCCACTATCGCATCGTTAGTCCTCATATAAGTTTCCACTTCCTGGTGAAGAGCGGTGGGTTGGTTGGGAGGAGCATTGTATGCGGGTGGTTGGTAAGCAGGTTGTTGGTAGACTTGATTGTTACGTTGAGGTGGTTGTTGCTGCTTGTGAGGTGGGATGTATGGTTGGCGAGGTTGTTGTTCTTGTTGAGGAGGGCGATTAAGGTTTTGTTGTTGGTTTGGGTTGGCAGGAGGGAAACCAGGTGGTGAAAGATAGTTGTTGCTGCGGTAGCTAAGCAAGTTACGGTCACCTTGGGGTCTAGCTTGATAAGCAGGTTGTTGATAGGTGCCATATGCCGCATTCACATTCTCAGCAGGGTAGTCTTGGGTGGCGGTACAAGATGTGTAAGAGTGAGGACCACCGCATATTTCACAAGGTTGGCTGACAGCATTCACTTGAGCGTTTTTGGCGTTGTTGCTGTTGTTGTTGCTGACGGTGTGGGTGACAAGCGATTCAAGAAGCGTAGTGATTTTGTCTAATCGCTTGTCGCTGTCATTAGTGCTAGCACTAGCAACATTGGTCCGAACACTCTTGGTTTGCACACGAGATTTGTTCTCAATGATGTCCCAAGCAGCATTGGAAGTCTTAGCCAATAAATTACCCCCTGAGGCACTGTTCAGTGAATCTTGGTCGCTCATGCTTAAACCATTGTAAAAAGTATTGATTTGATGTACTTTGGTAAAACCATGTTGTGGGCATTTTCGTAAAAGATCTTTAAAACGATCCCAAGATTCACTGAATGACTCATCGTACTTTTGTTCAAAGTTTATAATCTCATTCCGCAAAGCGGTAGTACGAGAGGGTGGAAAAAAGTAGTTGATAAACTTTGTTTCCAAATCCGTCCACGAGAGAATACTCTGTGGCGGTTCCTTAGCAAGCCAATGCCGGGCTTGTCCCTCTAAAGAAAAGGGAAAAAGTTGTAACATTATAACCTCTTGTGGAACCCCATTGAACTTGACCGTGTTGGTGAGTTGTAAAAATCTCTTGATGTGGTCATGTGGATCATCAATGGTTCGTCCCAAGAATGGCTGAGCGGAGACCATCTGGATAAAGCCTGACTTTAGCTCAAAATTGTTAGCGGCAATTGGTGGTATAACAATTGGATCCGTGTTGCCATCGACATGAGCTTGCAGCAGTTCAATCATCGGGCGATTATCCGAAAGGGGCTCATTGTTGTTGTTATTGTTCATGTTGTTGAAAGGTGGGTTGTTGTTGTTATTATTGTTTGGAGGTGGTACACCGACCATGTCTAAGTGATCGAGAGGCTCGGGCTCTTGATATGACGTGGATCGAGTGCGCATACACCTGCAAAAGAACGAACAAAGAAAAACAAAGCAAAAATATTTTTGGTTTTTTTTTTTTTTTTTTGTATTTTTGAAAATTTTATATTTTTTAGTTGTTTTTGAAAATTTTTATGAAAAATTAACGTTCACGGGGAACGGATCCCAAAATCCAAGTTCTCACAAAAAACTTTTGATCTTAACGAGAAGAGCCGGCAGCGGCGCCATTTGATACACGCTTTTTAGTGTGGTGAAAAAGTTCGTTTTCTCGGAATCCTCTCGAATTGATCTCAGTTTAAAGTGGAAAGATTTGTTCTTGGTAACAAAAAGTGGACTTGGTTTTCTATTCTAAATAAATGAAGTAAATAAAGATAAAAGCCAGAAACAGTAAATCAAAAGCAATTAAATGATTAAGCTGTAAAGATCCTTACTGAAAACGAGTGCTATTCGGAATAAATGGAAAAGATGCTCTATGCGGAATAACTCTATTATGCGGAATAATAAAGTCTACTCGGAATAATAAGACTATGCTGAATAAAAACCCTATGCGGAAAACATTCCTTATTCGGAATAAAAAACTCTATTCGGAAAAGTAACCTTATGCGGAAAATCTGGCTTATGCGGAAAAAGGATGCTATTCGGAAAATATCTCTATGCGGAATATTATGGCCTATGCGGAAAATTTGCTATGCGGAAAAACTTGCCTTATTCGGAAAGTATGTTTATGCGGAAAATATTGCTATTCGGAAAACATATTCTATGCGGAAAGTTTGACTATGCGGAATATCTGAGGCATTCCGAGTAAGGGAAAAGTAACACCCCTATTCGGAATATCTAAAATTTCGAATAAGGGAAATATAAACTTGTTTGTTCGGAAAGTTGGTCTTGTTCGGAATAATCTGGGCAGCGAAGAACAGTAACAGCAGACACCAAACGATTTTCAATCTTAACACCAAAATACTCAAAAAGGTTTTACCAAATCAAACATAAATCATTTAAATACCATAAGTAACAAATCCCACCAATAAAAACACTAAATAAACGACTTTTTAAGATCAAACTTGAATCAAATAAAAACTTAAGAACTTGAAATCAAAAGATGATAAAGAACAAGATGAATGAAAAGATGGAATTGAATGATTAATGTAAAAGTAACAAGATGTAATGATTAAAACTTACAAGATTTGAGAAAGAGAATGAAAAATCACCAAACACCCTAATGGTGTTGGTGAAGCTACGAACCAAAAAGAACTGGGAAGAAAAAAAATGAAAAACTAACTCTCCAAAAAGTGAAGGGAGAGATCTATTTATAGTCCTAGTGGTTGGTTGGTGAGTGGGCTTTCTCCCTTTCTTCTTGTCTTCTCGTCTTTTCAGAAAAGTTGACGTTTTCGATTCTGATTCGGGATTCGTCGTCGATTAAATTCAACTTGTATTTTAATCTCTTCGTTAATTAGACTTGAGTTTCTTCGACATATGTAAATCTTCCATCTTTGGTCCTTTTCTTCGATAAATCTTGAAATAGGCCCATTGACTTCAAATCTTTTGCACCTCTTGGACAATAGACTTCGTCTTGAGTCTTTTTCCTTGATAAAACCCGTGCAATCCCATGTTTTCTTTAATATTCATCCGGTTAGCTCTAAAAACACAATAAACACAAAAACCACGCATAATTCCAAACAAATGATATTAAATACGTGTTTTGGTCTTGTTTTAGCCAGAATTAAGTGGTAAAAGGATGGGTGTTTACACACCTATCAGTTATGCTCAGCCGTTTTCCTTTCATGTTCCCAAAATGACAGGTACTCAGGGATGCTCATAGACTTTAAGCGTACGTGCATATGGATTGGAAGCTTCCTAGCCTTCATTACTTTATGCATTTATTCATACTTTTGATACTCATTTCCATGGACATTGTTTAGTCCTTTTCATTTACAGTACTTATGTTTATGTGTGATGAGTTTTACTTTGGGGTACCGATATTTGTTTCGGGTATTTATTTATGGTCATGTAATGTTTAAGACATTTATCCTTGTATGCTTTGATGACATGCTATAATCACGCGTGACATTCTATTTACCAAATGGGGTGTTACACAACTAGTGTAGATTCTTAGGTGTATTCCCATTCTTGATAACTTGCCACATAGTGTGATCTGTGTGATTCAAGTAATGTTCCATCTGCATAACCCATGTCTCATGATTGTCACCTTTGAGCACTGGGAGTTTGACAGTAGAAAGAGTATGAGAAGGTGTTGTAGTTGTAGAGGTAGCTACAGCATTCACGCTTTAAACACCTTGTGCTAGAGAAGGATGCACAACTTATGGTTGTCCATGTGGTATTGGATCAGGGTTTTGAACATCATCCAAGTGAGGGTCATCACCATGTTGAGATATTGAGTTTTGGTGTGTTTGGAGTGTATAGGGTTGTGTTCTTCTTTTTCAGAGTTTCTCAACCAGCTCTGATACGACTTGTTGATCCTTTTGATTTGATCTATATTTTGTTAAGAACTAGAATAGTAGTTTGTAATCAAACTAAAACACTTTGAGAACTCTTACTCAAGCTAAATAAGTTATGCGGAATCTAACCTATAAAGCACAGAAGAACAGAATTACTTTTAACTATTCGATTCTCTTATTAATCGACTTGAATGAGATACATAAATGACATTGTACTTATGCTCCTTTTATAGAGTAGGGAACCCTAGAAACCTTAGTAATTTCTATAAAGATAACTATATCACAGACGATATATTATCAATATTATAACTATTTAAGTATATCACATAGGATATACTCTAACTATAACTATGACATATCTTATACAAAGATATATTCGTCTTAATCAATATAGCAGTACTTACTTTATAAGTAGCACTACTTACTATGTACCGCGTTAACACTAACGGTACTTGCATAATACTAACAGTACTGAAATTACACTGATGGTACTTGACACATAACAAATAATTCCCAACAATAATCATTTAAGTATTGCACTAACATATCTTAATCATGATTAGTGATCATAAAAGTGATAAGTCCTAAACTTACATTTTTGTCAAATATGACAAAAGATTTTTTTAATAAACTTTCTTTTTAAGAAAATGTTTTATTAAAATGGAAAATGTAAATTTGAATATGGCATATTCCAAATGCCATTATAATATCCTTTGAAGGTAAAAACTTACCTCAGATATTACTTCCCTACTAAAAGATAAAAGGGAGCAGAGTCTAATCCCACGGCTCCTTAAATGCCTATGTGGTTCCATAGTGATAAGGAACCGTAGGACAATTAAGGAACCACGCTCGGAGAGCCGTTGGCTTTTGTCTCCTAAAAATAGTGGATCAAATTTGAAGTTTCCATAACCCTTTTTGGACACTCTTCCTGTCATCTTTCTCTTTTCTAATTCCAAATCATTTGTAAATGATCACTAAATGTGTTGACTATGTTTACTTATGATTATCCCCTTTATCTCCTTCTTTGCCTTGTCCAAATAGAAGATCACTCACACACTGGTTATGTGATTAAAGATGAAGCCTTGATGAAGATCATCCTCTCTAAAGATCTATTCATGTTCATCATTTGTTTTATTTGTGTCTTGTGTAGATCTAATGTATTTGTGTATACTTGAATTAGTTGTGTTAATCCTTTGTATTAGTGAATACTTGGATTAGTCTTGTGTAAATCCATTGTATATGTGTATACTTGGATTTGTGTTGTGTAGATCCAAGTTACATGTGTTTACTTGGATATGTGTTATAGAGTTGTAAGAGTTATGTCTTGTTAGTTCTCACTAAACTATAAAGTAATGTGTGGTTGTGTCTTGTGAGTTCTCACTTAGCTTCAAAGTGAAGAGTCGTAAAGATTGGTTCTATCTTTCGATTAGAACTCGACAACTAGCCTTGTGTCAGAAAATGGTGAAGTAGGCAACGTTGTGAAGATTGGTTCTAGCTTTCGATTAGAACTCATCATCTAGCCTTGTGTCGTATAATGGTGAAGTACGCAAAGTTATGTAGATTGGTCCTAGCTAATGTTAGGTCTCGACATTTAGCTTAGTGTCGGAAAATAATGTAAGCGACGTTGTAACGTTTTCTCCGCCAAGAAGGGAACTTGTGGATATAGTGAAAATCTCGAGTAAGGTGTACTCGAGGAGTGGAGTTGGAACGAAGATAGAGCTTTGTTGCCGAACCATTATAAATCTTGGTGTCTTCCTATTAGGTTGCTTCTTTCCATACTCTTTACTTACTTTCATTATTACATCACATACAACTACTATTTGTCATAGTTAATGCATTAGAATTGAACCTAATCATTATGCAACTAGCTTTCAAGTAAAAGATAGTTTTGAGACAAAACTAATTGAAAGTAATTTTAATTAGGACATAAAACGAGGAGAAACAATTCAACCCCCCCCCCCCTTCTAGTTTCTAAAATAACCATACAGATAAACAAGCAATCCAGCTCAAACATCTCCTTCAAATCTACCCGCGAGCTTTATTTTGGTGTGTGTTGCAGTGTTACCACTACGGAGCTACATCCCGTCTGTAGTCTTACCCACCCTACATAGGCTACATCGCATATGTAGTCTTACGACAACCTTGTAGAAACATACTACTTTCAAACATGCAAGTTACATATAGCACAATTATTGTCCAGACTCATTTAAACAAGTAGCACAACATACATTTAAACAAGCATCAATTACATCCCTTTACTAGAGTAAAACATTAAAAGTAAATAAGGGACTATGAAACTCACCTTGCGATAGCAATCCAAATATCCACGCGCGATCAAGAAATATCTAATTACATACACACGAGACACGCATTAACATTGATTCAAGTACCCGATTCCTTCATCAATCTAATAATCCCTATGATGGATACCTCTAGTACCTATCATATATCATCCCCATGTTAACACTCTAGGGTGTTTCTTATACTAACTATGCTCAAAAACTAAACTGATTACTTTTTACTCAAAACATTCCCAACTTTTAGTGTTCAAAAACGTACATAGATACCCTCCGAAAGCTCATATCCTACCTCTATAACAAAAACCCTATACATTTACATGTCTCTGGAATATCCTATAATTTTTTCTAAACTTAATACTTACTTTAAACCCACGATATTTGTGTATATATATATATATATATATATATATATATATATATATATATATATATATATATATATATATATATATATATATATATTGTTAGCCTGAAAATATTGAGTCAAACAAGAATGTTCAATCATAAGTTTATTATGTATCGTATTTTTGAACGTTGCAATAGGTAGTAGGTTAGTCGTGTTTTATAGGCTGTAGGTCCTTAGTTTCTTAGGATTGTACATGTGTTTGATTGATCTAAATAAAGAGAGGGATAGATGAAGATCTTGATATGAACTAGAGAGATAAAGAAGAGAGGAAGAGAGGTAGAGAGAAAGTGATGTTTGATAAATGAAAAGGTGAAATGAAAAATGACCAACCCCTCCTAACATGCTAGGAGGGGGTTTATATATAGCCCACCCTACATGTGGGCTATATGGACTATATGTTTACATAATGGATCACGAGCCCAATACTTGAATATATCATTAAAGTGACCGATCCTTTCTAAATACGTAAAAACGTATTTCCAACAATCTCCCCCTAAGGGAGGTCACTCAAAGTTACAATGTCCTAAATAGTCTATAGCTCGTGATCTATGCTAATAATGATGTGACAGAGACTTTCGTTGGAAAAACGTATTTCCAACAATCTCCCACTAAGGGAGGTCACACCATTTTACAAAATCTTAAACCTAGCATACTATGCTTGAGTCATCGATCTTGTTCTTGTGAATCTGCTGATGGGATCTTTGACTTTAGTCTTGAGCATGTTTGCTTGCCTTGACCTTGTGCATTCATCACTTTGGATATTTGCGTCTTCGTGACTTCATGTTCCACATACTTAAAATTTTATAAATTCTTGAAAGCTTCAGATTTTGATACAGCGGAAGACTTCACTTTTAGACTTTCTTGAATTTGTTGAAGTATTAAGTGCATACAGTATAAGCATGTGTTGACAACTTCTTCTAGATTGTACACCGCAATGCCACCTTCTTGTTACGCTGCATAAGACAGTTAGCAACAAAACATATACACGGATGAAATGGCCTTGAACATTTCATTCTAATTCGGTAGCATTTTACCTCCGGTCGGTGAAGACCGTTGGAGGATATAAAATATCGTACTTGTGACATGTAGTTTAATTAAGAACCTCCTTGACAAGATTTCGCAGGTAAACCCGTTCTCTTTATTCGACCGTCCAAAGCTGACTGCGAACATAAAGAGTGAATCATTTGGATAATAATATCCGCATGATTTGAAGCCGTCAATTCATGTTCCTGGAACAAGTGAAATTTAATTAAGAACCGCACGATCGTTGCTTTCCAGTTGTCACGAGCTTGATTCGTATAGAATCTTACAAGTTACCTACCAAGTGCTGTTTGAGGTTAACACTAGAAGGATTTCCACTCATCACTATGAACACCAAGGTATCACTCAGAGTGTTCTGGCAAGATCACTAAGATATTGCATAGAGGCCTGGAACGTGTTTAAATTCATTTAAGAATTAAACCACTGTTGCTTTCCAGTTATCACAAGTTTGATTCATAAAGAATCGCACAAATCACCTACCATGAGCTTTTTGATATTCGCTCAAGAAGGATTTCCATCTTCATTGTAAATACTTACGTATTAATCGGATGTTCAGGCAAGATCATGAAGATTTTGCGTAGGACTCTTAAGATCTTTCTTGCATTTCACAGTGTGTGAAGAAGCAAGAAATTATGAAAGTGTGTCCTAATGAGATATTTGATGATCTCAAATGTCTCTAAACTCGATCGTGCATTTTGGAATTTAGTGATCGGATGCTAGAGAGGAGTGCCACCATTTCAATACCAATTTATTTGGCGTGAATAAATCAATAGATAATGCGTTGTCTCCGTGTGATTAAAACAAATATCTTTTGAGAGACATTTGAGTTAGCTGGAATGGGTTGTGCATTGCATCACTGGGTCCATGATGTCTTATCTTCAATACCAAGCATCATTAAAAAATGATCGCAATAGCATATGTATTGACCCGGTTTCTGCCTAAGGTTTTAGTGAGGGCTTCTTTCTTTACACCCTTTATCTTTACAATTCTTTTTCATTCTTCAACCCCTTCAATGCTTACCAATACGTCATAACTAGCACCTTGTTGTGATTTTTCCAGTGCTAACTTAAGTACTTGGTCGGCATTCAGCTACGTTCACAATCTTTCTCCATCTTTCCTAAGGACTACTATTTCTAGCTATGGAATGTCCTTGGGAAGATTCCTCTGTTTCTAGAGGAATCATTGGACTTTAACCTATCCTACAATCCTTATGTCACCACAATCTTCATCGTTGTGAAATAAATGAGTTGTGGGTAATTATAAATCACCATGAAATCCATTTTGATATCCGAATCCATTTTGCTCCCCCTTAACATATGCCACGATATCCGAAAACATTTCTCACATGTCGGGATGAGCCAGCATCAAGTCAAACCATTATTGATCTCAATATTAAATCACATTTTCTCCCCCATATTAAAAATATTAACCCAGTCGATGTTTTTTATATCAATTGATTTAATAGCATTTTAAGAAAATTTGGGAAGAAAAAATGCAAATCTAGTTATCTTCATGATTTATACAAGCTCCCCCTCAAATTAATGAGGGTGTACTTGAGACGTGAATGAAGTACCTTTTAATCGCAAGTGTAAGGTACTTATCACATGCAAAGATCATATATGATAATGTATTCACAATATTAGCGATTTATGAGGTTGGACCTGAATGATGGAGAACATCATATGAAAGAAGCACATGGTTCTTGTTCATGAATGTTGGTCGCCTCATCACGTCTGAAGTTATCTCTTGACTCCATGTATACGATTGATATCGTTGTCTTGACACCAACATGTGAACATGGCACTTTCATCGTCAAAGATTTTGAGTGCTGGACAATTGCTCCCCCTCAATTGTTGACCCGTGTTCTATTGAAAGAGCTGTAGTCGTCGTTTGCGAAGTCGCATCGTCGAGTATGTAGATATCAATTGTAAATTGATACGGTTGGTGGAGATGATAACTTCATAAAAACAAGATTTCTCTTGTTTTAACAAATAAATGCACTGACACGTACATATATTCGTGTTAGATTGTGTTATTACGTAAAAACAATTCCTTTCATGGTTATAAAGTAAACCATGCCTGAGAAAATTAATTCCCATTGTTGAGTCAAAGCTTTCCGGTGAAATGCTTGACTTGAATAAGAAAAGCGGGTTACTATCTGAAATAATAGCAAGCCATTTTGAGCATGTTTTAAAACATTTTAACTTCTGCTCGATCTTTATTTACAACCCCGTGTCATTATTGAATCACATTTCTAGTATCGTAAATATTATCGATTCTAGAAGACATGCTCTTTTGATCAAAAACATTTTTGAACACACAATTTTGAAAGATTTAGAAAAAACCTTTTGAGAAATTCTCGAAAAATTATGTTCAATGTTTTGAAAAACAATTACTTGAGCTTGAGATGTTGAATATCTTACAAAACGAGCTCAAGTCCGAGAAGTTGTAAACTTCCCGTTGTGAGGATAAGTTTATCATTGGCGATAAACTTTCCTTTTAACTGAAGAACGAGTCCTAAGTTGACATTTACTTAGAAGTCGTTTTCATGAGCTTGAAAAACTTTGAAAGTTTTTAACGTAAAGCTCATGACCGAGAAAGATGAATTTCTCGTTATGAGGAAAAGTTCTCTTATTTAAAAGATACACTTTCCATTCTGAGATTAAAACTTGGAATGTCTTAATACAAGCTCATGACCGAGAAAATTTAATTTCCCTTTACGAGGATAAGCTATCTTTAAAGATAATCTTTCCTAAAATTGAACTCCGAGTTACAGTCTGATATTTAACTGTAAGTCATTGTGCATGAGCTTAAAAACTTCGAATGTTTTTAATATTAGCTCATGCCCGAGAAAAATTAATTTCTCGTTGTAAGGATAAGTTTATCATCGGCGATAAACTTTCTTTTCTTTGAAGTCCGGGGCATAATCTGAAATATAATTGTACACCATTTACACGAGCTTAAAACTTTTGAATAGTTTTAATGTAAGCTCGAGTCCGAAAAAAATTTAATTTCTCGTTAATGAGGATAAGTTTATCATCGGTGATAAACTTTCCTTTCTTAGAATTGCGGGTTACAATCTGACATGTGACTGCAAGCCGATGTGCATGAGCTTAAAAACTTGGAATGTTTTTAACATAAGCTCATGCCCGAGAAAATTAATTTCTCGTTGTGAGGATAAGTTTATCATCGGTGATAAACTTTCCTTTCTCTGAAGATCGGGTCATCGTCTGATATTTAACAATGAACCATATACACGAGCTTAAAACCTTTGAATGGTTTTAGTGTAAACTCATGTCCGAGAAAAATTAATTTCTCATTTTTGAGGATAATTTTATCATCGGAGATAAACTTTCCTTTCTTTGATGAATGAGTTACAGTCTGTGATGTGACTATAAGTCCTTTTACACACGATGTTTAACTGCGAATCCCCTAAGACACTTGTTTCTTTGATATCAGCTTCTTCAATAACCAAAATCTAAGAGTGTCCTTAGTTGAGCGATATGTAAAGATCGGACTGCTGTGTTCTTATTGAACGTGGAATTTGGTACATGTAATCTCATTAGGAGTTTGTATGCTTTTATGTGGGTTAGCGATATCAATTTTAGAAGCACGTGGGGTTCACAATTGTCTTTACTTGTGTCAGAGACGAGCTGAGTAGATGATTCACTTGTCTTAGCTGGCAAACGTTTCCTTTTATAGAAAACCTTAAATTTAGGCTTAAGTGATGTATCATCTTTATCAATTTCCTCCCTAGTAGTCTTAGTAGAAACGGAGACTATCCTAGTTAAAGGGCACTCGTTTCCTACAAGAGTGAAATTTCTACCAGTGGGGCGCCAAACTTTACCAATGGGTTTGATTTTAGCTATCCACTGGGTTTTAAGTCTAACACGGGAGTTCACCTCATTAAGTAATTTCTTGACACAAGAATCATGATTTGCCGTAAAGACAGATTTTCTACATGTTTTACAAGTATCATATTTAATGTCCGAGTAATTCCTAGATGATTGCTCGATGCTCATAGGAGATGACATGCTACCGTTAGTAGTGTTGGGTAATCTAGGAGGCATTTAACTAGGTTTGACATTGCTATTTCTTACATGTGTCTTTTGCTTAGCTTCCCTTAGACCAGATATATGGTGAACGTCATTTTAACTAGTTCTAGACATGGTCTTTGTATTTTTAGGGAAACTAGAGGCAATCATGTGATTAGGTCTTGCTAAAGCTGTTTTGGTCACATTGGGCCTAGTTGCTGGAGTGACTGGTCTAGAAAGATGAACCAAATCAACTTGGGAGGCAGGCCGTGGTCTCGAGGATTGTGGTCGCTCGGATCTAAATGCAGTAGGTTGTCTGTCGAACTGATTTGTAGGCAGTTTCCCCAAGATTGATGGTTTTTCAAGCTTAGTGTCCACACTAGTTCCTCTATTTTTCCTTAACTCGTTTTTCAACGCAGCTATAGCAAAAACCTTTTCCTGAACTTGAGCTTTTAAAGTCTCATTTTTTTAGCAATCTATCTTGGGATGCCAACTTAGATTCTAGCAGTTGAATTTGTTTCCAAAGATTATCCTTTTTAGCTTTAGAATCTAGAATAGTTTGATCCAATTTTCGTTCAAGAACAACATTTGACTTTTCAAGTTTTTCAAAATAAGTTTCAAATTTCTCCGTTTTCTTTGAAAATTCAATTTTGGCATCCTCAAGCTCTTTGGATTGTTGAGCTAAAATCGTTTCAAGCTCTCTAATCCTGGAATCAGAAGCAGTCAATGAAGCAGTTATAAGACAATTATCATGATGTTCAGCATTTTGAACACTTTCTCCCCCATTATGACTCACATCGGATGAATCAGAAGTGGTATTTCTATCACTCTTTTCCATCCCATGTTTGTCATAAATAGGTTCAGAATGCTCAATATGCGGCATTGCATCAACATATACATCATAAACAACATTACATTGTACCATGTTCGCAGGCTCTTCGTCATAAACGGGTAAGGTGTCATCAAAAGATATGTTTGTAACATTCCCTGACGTGTTGCTGATGTCATTCTTAACTGTTGATTCCATGTCCTTGCGATCTTTAGCATCCTCTAATGCGTCAATCGTATGACCATCTTCCTTTTGTATCAGCACCTGTGTTTCTTGCACGTGACAAGCATCCGGTAGGTGAAGTTGTGATCGTTCGTGAATCAACTACTCAAGAAATTCTATGTGTTTGAACACTTTGCCACGAAAGTCTTGAATCTCGGAATGCATGTCTTCAAGCAAATACTTGCAAATCGTTGAATTTTCATTCTTAGCAACATCGAATTGAAGGAATGTCGACAAGTGTTTCACTAGAACTTGAAGTGCATGTGTGGATGCCGATTGATTTAAGGCTTCTTTGTCAAGTTCCTTGTCAAGTGTACGCAAGTTTTTCATCATGTCATCGATGAAGAAAAGAGAAAGTTGACCAACGAGTTCATCAGAGGCTGGTCTGGCCGTGAGTTTTTTAAGTTCGAAAAGATGACGTTGAAGTTGTCTAAATGAAACTTTACATCTTATTCTTGCCTCGTGTTGCATTGTTTGCAAATCTCCCTCTCAAAAAGTCGAATTCAAAGATTCCATTTAAATTCGATGAAAGATAATTGAAATGATTGATCGATCGATCAACGAAATGAAGTACTCGTGTTTGATGTCGAAGGAACAGTACCGGATAAATACGCAGTTGGTAAAACCGAGAAATGTTTTTGAGGATTAGACACTTTCGTTCGAAAAATAACAACTAACTGAAAACCAATTCACCCACAATTACTTTGACTGACCTGAGTATACTTGACTTGAACAAGGATATGAATGTTACGATTACTAAATGAAAGTTTTAAAAGGATACGGTAACTAGTTTTTAAAAACGAAAGATGTGAAGCGAAAAATAGTAAACGTAAAATCAATTTAGCCTTTATTCGAAAAATAGTAAACGTGAAAATGAAAGATGCTTCAATTGTGTGAAACGTGGCCAGATTTGAATAAAACAACACGCCTCACAAAACACACCTCCCCATCAATAAAACACACGTGCCAGTAAATAAAGGAAGAGACGTGGCCTCCTGTATCCCACTCAAACACTTTGTAACCTCCGCCCCTTTATTTACTCCTTCTTTGACATTAGATTCAACAGTAAGACAAACTAAAATCTCGTCTCTTCACAAATCCTCCGTCCGACTTCTTTTCTCTCTCCCACATATAACAATTAAGAAAGAAACCTCACAACTCAAAGTCATATAAACCTCAATAATATTCCTTCAATCTCTGAATAAACCTCACGATAACTCCTAACACAACTCAAAAAAATTAGATCCTTTCACAACTCTGAATAAACCTCACGATTAACAACAAATGATCAAAAACACCCTCAATATTCTTCCTTCAATCTTACAGTTAGCTAACAAACAAGGAACAAATATGCAAGATCTAAATATTGAGGTCTCGGGTAAGGTGTAATTTTTAATTGCATGTTGGTTTTTGGGAGTGAATCGTTAAAAATGGGTTAAAAGCCTTTCAAGCTCAGTGATGATTTTTCAGTCGGGTTTCATGATCTTTAAAGATCTAAATGATGAGTTATAAACCCAATTTGATGAATCTGAGATCCTGATAGAGTTTATAACGTTCTGTTTTGTGTATAGATTAAGTGACGAAGGGAATAGTTTGTGGTCGAGTCACGGTTGTGTTGAAGTTTGGTTTTCGTGGAGAGGTAGATTCTTGATTGTGAGTTTTTTCGATTCGAGTCAGATTGGTCTGATGTTGATGGTATGTGTTGGAGTCTTGGTTTTAGTATTGGACAAGTCTTGGTCGAGGCATGTTAATTTGATGGTTTCGAGTCTGTAATCAAGTCAGTATTGGTTTGTAGGAGTCAATGGGTTTGTATCTAAAAACTTTTTGAGTCAGTCGTAAAACTAAGTCTTTGTGGTTGAGTTTGTTAGTCGAGGGTCGGTTGTGATATCTTGTGAGTCTTGTGTGATATGATGTTTAAATCGATGGTCGACTCTTTGTTCGAGTCTCGTGTGAGTGAGTCGATGTTTAGTCTTAGGACATAGATTTTGATGATTTGAGTCGGGTCTATGGGTTGTTGAGACGATTATTTTGTTTGGGTGAATTTGTAGTGTTCGAGTCTTGAGAGGTTTGATACTTTTACTTTTGATAAACAAAAATGATGAACAAAACTATTTCACTTCGTAAACCCACGGATTTTACTTCGAAATACTTTGAAACTCCACTTCGGAATGATAAACAAAAATGGATCAGGGTGACTTTGCAATAAGGCAAACAAAAATGATGTACTTCGCAATAATAACAAAAATTTGCACTTCGGAATTTTCCTTAAAAAAATCACTTCGGAATCAACAATCTGTTACTTCGGAATATGCGAAAAATGCACTTCGGAATCATGAAATAAACTACTTCGGAATATATATAAAAAATGAGGACTTCGGAATAATAATGAATATAGCTCACTTCGGGAAACAAAATGCTACAGTACTTCGGAAAGTTGCTACAGTAACTTCAGAAAGTGCTACAGTAACTTCGGAATATTTGGACCCTAATTACAACTTCGGAATAACACAATTATACCCAGTTTTTTCTATCCAAACCCACTGTTTTTCGTAAAAACACCTCGAAAATCACCCAAATAACCAAAAATTTTGCGATTTTGACCAAATTAATTAACCAAAATCACTACAACATCTATGTAGTCAATTTGTCTACAAACTTAAACAACAAACGCAAAAGATTTGAGCTTGATTAGATCAAAACCCACTAAAATCAATCAAAACAAACACAAGAACAATCATTCAACCATAGCTCTTGATACCAATTGTAGGTCCTTAGTTTCTTAGGATTGTACAAGTGTTTGATTGATCTAAATAAAGAGAGGGATAGATGAAGATCTTGATATGAACTAGAGAGAGAAAGAAGATAGGAAGATAGGTAGAGAGAGAAAGTGATGATTAATAAATGAAAAGGTGAAATGAATAATGACCAACCCCTCCTAACATGCTAGGAGGGGGTATATATAACCCACCCTACATGTGGGCTATATGGACTATATGTTTACATAATGGATCACGAGCCCAATACTTGAATATATCATTGGAGTGACCGATCTCTTTTAAATACGTAAAAACGTATTTCCAACACGGGCTTAACTTTAAGCTAAAAGTTCATTCATAAGTAACTAAAGCCTAAAAGGAAAGCCCGGCCCATTAATATATAGCCCATACAAGCCCGCATGTCGGTGGACTATATATACGCACCTCCTAGCATGTTAGGAGGTGGTTGGTCATTTGTATTTTCTCTCTCTAATCTAATCCTCCCTAAGTTTCACCATTCTCTCTCTTTTCTCTATCTACTTTCTCTCTCTAGAATCCATCAATCTTTCTTCTTTATTTCTTGGTTAATCATCACAAAATATGGGATAACATTTTGTATCAATCGCCATAGGGTAGATTAGTGATTGTTTTTTGTTATTGATTGATTTCGTGGGTTTTTCAAGTTCAACACCTCACGTCTCAATTTTTCTTTTGTGTTTTCCGTGCTCTAAATCTTGATATAAATATCTTACATACTTGTGGTAGGGATTTGGGTGCTTTGGATTGGTTAAAATCACGGAATTGTTAAGCAAAAATCTCATTTTATTCATCTTTTTCGAAACAGTATCGATATTGCGAAACTTGTGCTTAAAATTCCATCGCAATACTCTAGGGTTTTCATATTGCGACAGGTATTGCAACAAGTATTGCGAAGATTACTATCGGGTTTTCATATTGCGACAGGTATTGCGACACGTATTGCGAAGATTACTCTAGGGTTTTCATATTGTGACAGGTATTGCGACATGTATTGCGAAGTTTGCATGTTATAGGTATTGCGAAGACTTGGAGATCATTGCGAAGATTCAATTGTTTGAACATTGCGAAGATTCAATTGTTTGAACATTGCAACGATTCATTTGTTTGAACATTGCGAAGATTCATTTGTTTGACATTGCGAAGATTGGAAGGATAGAACATTGCGAAGATTGTAGGATTTTTGAACATTCCGAAAAAACACTTAAAATATATTAATATTTCGTTTTTTAGTCTAGTTGTCTTCTCAGCTCAATTCGAATTGATATAACGTTTTCTAGCAAAAACTTAATTGTTCTTGGTTATACAAATTTGTTTGGAAATCTATTTCTAATTGACACAAAGCATTTAAAAATGTAAAAATATTATTTATACTATGTAATACGTACTAATCTAAAAACACATTGCAATTACGACATTTAAATGCACAAAATTTTGAAATGAAAAATACAAATTTACACTACAACTTTAAATTGCAAATACAAAATATAAAACTATAACTATAAAAGTAAAATACACTTTTTATTAAATCTACTTATAAATTCTAATAACAAAAATGAGATCTACACAAAATCCAATTGTATAATAAAACTCTCACTACTAATTCAGCCCAAATTCTTTAAGAAGCCCAATGGACCTAAACTACAAACCCAAATTAAACAGATTTAACAGTCCAACAAGGCTGACTTAACAAACTTAATGAATAGGACTAACAATGGAATTGATCTAACTGAAATTCTTAACGGTAAGGACCTACAGCTCAATTATAGACTTAACAAAGGGTAAAACGAGCTAACTGAATAGTACTGTGCACGACATAACAGAATACAAGATCAAGGAGTAAAATCGTACACTACTGAAACTTAATGGGAAAGGACTTAAACATGTAACATACATAACAGTATCAAACTAACATTTAACAAAGTAAAGGACCTTAACTGAAACGAATATATACGGAAACAAGGACCAAACATGTATACTAGAGAAACTCCTGAAAATGAACAGATTAGAAGCAAAATCAAGTGGGATTATCACAGACTGCCTATCGCATTTAAACTCTAAATCTGCATAGTTTGAACCAAAAGCTGTTAAAGTAGAATGCCAAACACTAGATTTCAATCCATATGCAAGTGTTTATGAACGACTACAACTCAAATCCAAGAACTGAGCAAGATCAGCTAAAATTGATGTAATAACAAGTCGTATTAAACAAATTGCAATCAAAATTTACACTAAAGTTTACACTACAGATTATACTAGCAGGCAGATTAAACTAAAAGAATACAGGAAAATAACAAGTGCTTGACCTGTTCATCCGAAATCAGCCCATTGTTGTCGAAGCTTAGCGCTGAGCTAGCTTAAATCAAACGCACCTATACTATTCTGAACTCGACTTCAACTATTCTAGCCAAACGTAATCGACAAAACTGTGCATCCACTCGGCTTCAACATGTCAGTAACTTGTGTTCCTGTAAAATCAAACCGAAACAGAATACAAGACTTGTCCTAGCTATATTAGCAGCTTAATCAGAAACATTTATCAGTACTACCTAGCTTATCCACGATAAGCTAAATCAGCTTATTCAAGAAGAACAATTCTGAAAACTCCTATCTCGACTAAAAACAAAGCTTTTAACTGAAATCCTATCGAAAACTAATCTAAGTTCATTAAACTAAATCATCTCATTATCAAATTTACTTCTATCAAACTTCACTAAAAATAACTGCTTCAAACTATCTCGCTAAACTAAACGAACTACTTCCATTGAAAATAGAGTGTAAATCAAATCAATACTAACTTTAGTCTAAAATTGATTAAACCACTCGCTTGTGTACCAGTAAGACAAACATTAGACGAAATTAAAGAAAAATTGTATAAAGAGAAGATATGAATACAAGATTATCACGAATCATAATAGAAATTGGATGAGATTATCAAAAAGAATTGATGTATTTCATGAATGAAGAAAAGCTTTATCTTCCATTAATGGTTGAAAGTAGAATCGGTTACAACTGAATTAACAGAATCAAAATTTATAAAACTGAATGACAGCTAGGATGATAGAAAAACAGTTACAAAATTATAACTAATCTACTCCTAACCTACTGTGTGTAACTACACCTAGCTAACCGAATGACAATGAGAGCTTCATCTTCTATTTATAGCCACGAGAGGGTGATGCGATGACGTGTATCCTCCAATCATATATGGACACGTGTAAATACGAGGTTTACACTCTTCGTTCTTCATCTTCAAATTGGGCGTTTCTTTATCCTTTGCTCTTGATCTAATTAACTGGTACTGTCTTGTAGAGGAGAACAAGAGGATTCTTTTTGTAGTTGAAAGTTCCCTTTGATTCTTTGTTGATCATTCGTGAATATGAGTTGCAGGTAATGGAGGTGAAGAAAAGATATAAACTTCTTTCTCTCTCTTCGTTGGGAACGAAGGAGACGTGTAATGTGTGTATCTTGACCGGTTATGGTCAATGGACCAAAGTTAAGTACTTTAACTTTCCAATATTTCTTTTAAGTCCTTTTCTTTTAATTTCATTCCAAATGTATATTAAATCTTTTAAGTACTTTCTTTTCATCCTCCATTTATGTAGAAGTTACAACTTAAACCCTCCATCTTTGGAAATTTGGCAAACAAGGTCCTTGGATCATCTTTCGTCCTTTTCTTCGTCTTTTCTTCAAATAAATCCCTTAAAACGTGTCTTTGCTCCAAAATGCATCTACTTTACCTGAAAACACATGAAATACAAATACACGCATAATTCTGATATTTTAAAGTTAAAATAACGTATTTGACTGTGTTTTTAGTGGTATATGGATCATAATTGATGAGTGTTTTCACACTTATCAACTCCCCTCCACTTGACCATTGCCATGTCCTCATGCAATGCAGCATTTTAAAGCACCAAGTTACACTTTTCTCATAATTAACCCACCTTGGCCATTATGGAATGCATCTACACTACTCTACACTATATGATGCATGATTTTGAATATTTACAGTGCAATGCAAAGAAAACAATTCTATTAATATATTTTTGATTTTTCTTGAAATGGTTTTGATGGAAATAACTCATAAAGAATTCAATGACTTGAATTAGGGCTTTGGTACCATGGACATTTATCACCCTCAAGTTTCACTTTCCCCATACCAAGCTAGTAAATGGGATCATTGCATTCACAAGTAAAAAGTGCATCAACTTATTCATGACAATTAAATGTGGAACCGGTTATTATTTGAGCAAATTGCTTGAAGGCAAATTTGTCATTATTAAAGTGTGAAATATAAGAAGTGCAAAATCCAAAAATAAGGAAGCACGGTTTTAATCCTAAGTAATCTTCTCATCCATTACTTGAAAAACCGCTCACAATTAATATAAGTCCGTATTAAGAGTAATAAGTCATTCGCCTTATGTGTAAAATCCTCATGTCATGCTTTCATAAGTAACTACACACTCGCTAAGGAAAGAAAAATAAAACTCACGCAATAATTTACATCCGCATCTTTTTGAGATTTTGGATCTTCAACCCCGCAACCCGTCAAGGTAATATTGGATTGGAGCAATCTATTGAATCCCCGCAACCCGTCAAGGTAATATTGGAACTCAATAGTCACTATAATTAACACCACACTGCCCCTCTTGGGAGTCTTGCATTATTTTTTTTTCTTTTTCTTTTTTTTTTTCTAGCCACTCATTTTTTTTCATAAGCCGCTCTTATTTTTCTTTATTCCTCACCAAGAAATTTGCAAAGAAGAAAAGGAAAAACACCCGCTAAATATGGAGCATGACATAAGTCTAGTACACATAAAACGTGCTAACTTAGAATCTTAAGACGTACTCATATCAACCATAAATGATTAGCCAAAATTGCATAAGAGATTACAAACCAATTAAAACCGTACTTGATTATTTATTAACAATTATATACATGCGAAGAAAATAGAGGTCAAGAAGAGAAGGGTTAAGCCACAAGTAATTGCCATGAAGTCTATCTAGCCCTTTTACACTTGTTTCAACTCTATCATTTCCCATTCTCCACAAATTTAAAATTTCAAAGTATGAAATTGGTGGAAGCTTAGCCTAATAGACCAATGAAGGACTACATGGTTAAGGATACTAGCTAGAGAATGCTAAAATAAGCAAACTCGGGTTGAGTCAAAATATCCATGGCGGGCCTAATATGTCAAAGAAGTCTAAACTTGTTAAAACATGTTTTATTATATTTTTCCTTTTTATATATTTTTGATGCAAAATAAAAGAAAGAAATATATACAATGCAAATGTGTTATGCAAATGAAAAAAAAATGATTGATGCAAAAATTATGAATGCATATTTTTGGTGGCCAAAGTAGATCAAAAATTTGAAAAATGTTTGAAAAATTAATTTTCCCAAGTTATCATGAAGTTAAGGCAATGGTCTAGGTAAGGTCAATTCGATAGAAGTCTCCCCTACACTTAAGATAAACATTGTCCTCAATGTTTAAGAGCATGGAGTAAACTCCCCTACACTTATGACATTGATTACCTTGCTTAACCCAAGTTAAGGAAGAGACAACGAAAGGGTATTCAGTTTAAGCACAAATGTTTGAATATCACAATAGCAAAAACTAATCGAAGTGAACCAGATACACGGGCCTCCTCCATAAGCTCCAAGCATGAAATGTGAGAGAGCAACCCTAGAAACAAACACCAAAAGACGAAGAAAGGCACCCCTCCACTTCAACTCTACTATAACATCCTTTTAATTAAACCTAACCTATTGAAAATCTACTCTACGTTTTCTAACCTAGTTATTCAATGCTTGAGTTTTTCTAACCCTAAGTCGCTAGCTCGACTCGGCCCCGAATTAAATTGTCCTTGGGGAAACATCATGGAGAATAAAGAATATCCACTTTGAAGCTCGTCTCACATGATACACTCAAACTTAGCACGTTGCCATTTACTATAAGATTTACCAAATCTGCCTCGATAAATGGAACGGTCCAACGTGTCTCAAGTTTGTCCAACATACGAAATCTCTCAAATAGGAAGCACTCCAGGATCAAATACATAATTTCCATCTCGACAAGTGAACAACTCCAAAGTAGGTAGTATCACCAAAGTAAGCTCATACAAGAAGTGCATATCAATCGAAGGCACACTCTTAGGTGGAGTAGATGAAAACCAATTTTTCCCAAATATACGTATCCCAGGATCAAAAACCTTTCCCTTCATGGGAAAATAAGAAGATGAGCTCGTATCAACCATATAAGATTCCCCCTTAGTGATCAAAGCATCATGAGAATATGAAGGTGTAGATATCAAAACATTCATAACTATTATGTCCATATTGGGCTCATCATCATCATCAAAAGGTGGGTAATCTTCCATAGAAGGCATAGTGAAAGGAGGATCAATAGTAATAGTGTCTTGTGAAGAAGGTGTAGTCTCTATGTTCCCAAAAAGCAATGTAGTAATAAGACGAACCTCCTCTTCCAAATTAGAAACACTATCGTTGACCTCTATATCAAAATGTGCAAGAGTATCCTCTATGGTGGCATCAATCTCCATAAAAGAGTCCATATCAAAGGTTTTGAGTTCTAAAGGTGCCTTAGATGAAAAAGTATCAATCTCTAAGAGGAAAGGATCTTCATCAATAACCAACTTCAAGGGTGGGAGGGTGGGAACATAAGGCTCAAAAGGAGGTGTATTAATGAGAGAATCACTCAAAGGGATGATATGATCATGAAAATCAATAGGTGTATCCTCAAAAACCAGTGAAGGAATATCAATCAAGGGTTCTTCTTCTATAGACTCATTATTAGGTTCTTCACAGTCCTCAAAAACTGGGTTATCAAAACATGTCTCAAAAAGAGGATTTGAATGTATCACAAAATCACTTAGAGGAATAGGTGAAGGAGTCATAGAAGAAATGGAGTCATCATCATCAGAAGTAAAAGACTCATCACTATCATAAGGATCATCAAAGGTTTCATCACAAGAATCATAAAGTGGTAGAGGAGAAGGATCCACTTTTCCTATATGAGCAAAATCTTCATCCAAATTAGGAATGTTATCTTGACAAGACAAATCATCGGATGATAGAGCATAAGACGCGTCACTAGAATCACAATCATCATCCTCCATTTGTGTCAAGTCTTTCACAAACTCTTCCTCAATCTCATTATCCCTTTCTTTAAACAATTCATCAAGATCAAAGTCACCAAAATCACTAGTAGTAGCATGAAGGTCAATATGTGATAAAATCTCAATGTGATCATGAGGAGAAGAGGTATCAACACAAGGCTCATCACATGGTTCATTGGAAACCCTCTCAAGCTCTCTTTGGATTGGGATAAGGTTCTCAACACTAGAAACGGTTAATTCATCCAAATCGGTGTTTGTATTAGTGCTAAGGGGCTCGTCCCCCATGGTTAAAGAGTCGGTGGGTTCCACGTGAGGTAAAGGTGATGAAGGTGTGTAATGCTCAAGTATAGTCGGTGGAGAGATGGAAGGGTCTATAATAGGAACATCACTAAGTGTATCATCCTCAACATCTACTCTCAAAGAAGGCTCATCATCAGGTAAAGCATCGTTCGGTCTCATGTGTTGCAAGATGTATGTGCTCAAGCCTAATATTTTCGGATCAGTTGCCTCTTGCATTGACTCAAGTGCTTGCATTACCATATTAAAAGCGTCTTTACTCAAGAAATGATAAATGCCTTGATTGTTAACCGTTTTTTTTATTAGGACTTTGAAAATTTTCTTCATTTTGAAAATCGTCTTGATTTAAAAATTCTTGATTTTGAAAATCCTCATCAAACCCTTGATTATAATTACTCGCGTATAGATCACAATTATTTTCATTATGTGATGCTCCACAAGTCGCACAAGGCCCATACATAGCTCGATATTGCTCGTCTTGTAATATCTCCAACATAGGACGATTAACCAAGTGTGGCAAAGTGATCGAATATGGTAATCCTTGATGTTGAAAGGTGTCTTGATTATGGCATGGAAAATTCTCATCATTTTGAAAGCCTTCATTGTTTGAAAATCCTTGATTATGAAAGGTTTCTTGATTATAGCCTTGAAAATTATCATTATTTTGAAAACCTTCATAATTGGAAAATCCTTGGTTTTGGTATGGCACATTAAAGGTTTGATCATGAAATGATGGTGGAGGTTGTGATGAAAAACCGGAATATCCCATATAGTCATTACAAGTGTAGTCCATTTGAGTGTTAAGTTGAAAATTAGGGTTCTCGGTTCCATTGTAAGCATATCCCTCCCCATAATAACCATTATTTTGATCACATAAATAAGTATCGTGTGGACCACCACAAGTCGAACAAGACGGATAATTAGCGGTGGCGGATTGTTGTTGCAAAATCTCCAACATGGAACGAGTATCCATGTGTAACAAGGTGGCCGAATGTATATACAAGTATAATGACGTTTAAAAGCTTCCTCAGGGAAGGAAGTAATACACCAAAGTTGGTATGTTTACACGTGTGCGAGTACACGTGTAAGTAAACACGAGGAATGAGGGAGTAGCCCTCGGTCGACTTTGAAAAGAATAAGATTATCCTCTTCGAGTTTCGATATGAAATATCCACAAGAAAGTATATATATAATTACTACTTGGGTGCAAGACCTCCAATTAAACCTTCCTTCTTAGAATACGCACTAGTGAACGGGGGGTTAGGTGGCGCGAAGCACTTAAGTACCTATTGACCCTTAGACGGCATTTTATAGCACGTCGCCTATCTATTCACTTTGTAGTTTGTATTCTTCGAATTATTGCCAATTGGAAGTGTTTATCTATTCTTGCTTAATTTTATTTGATCGATACGCGTGTCAAGGACCGGAACGCCCCTCAACACGGTGTATTGCCTCGGCAATACTTATGGAGATAGGTAACTTGGTTGTTTTTATACGTATACTTATCTACATATAATATATAAAAAATATTTTTGTATTTATTTGATTTTTTAAGAAAAATACTATATCTACGTAAAAAGCGATGAAAATCGATATAATATATATTTTTGGGTGTAATCTTTTAGGAAAAAGATTACTTTTTGGATTTTTTATTTTTTTGGTTCAATTCTTTAGGAAAAGAATTGATTTTGTGATTTTTTATTTTTTTGTATTTTTATCTTTTTGATTTTTTTTTTCTTTTTGATTATAATACGTAAAAATAACGTTCACAAAGTGAACGGATCCCAAAATCCAATCGTCTCACTCGAAATCGTTAATCTTCACGAAAAGAACCGGCAGCGGCGCCATTTAATATTTCGTTTTTTAGTCTAGTTGTCTTCTCAGCTCAATTCGAATTGATATAACGTTTTCTAGCAAAAACTTAATTGTTCTTGGTTATACAAATTTGTTTGGAAATCTATTTCTAATTGACACAAAGCATTTAAAAATGTAAAAATATTATTTATACTATGTAATACGTACTAATCTAAAAACACATTGCAATTACGACATTTAAATGCACAAAATTTTGAAATGAAAAATACAAATTTACACTACAACTTTAAATTGCAAATACAAAATATAAAACTATAACTATAAAAGTAAAATACACTTTTTATTAAATCTACTTATAAATTCTAATAACAAAAATGAGATCTACACAAAATCCAATTGTATAATAAAACTCTCACTACTAATTCAGCCCAAATTCTTTAAGAAGCCCAATGGACCTAAACTACAAACCCAAATTAAACAGATTTAACAGTCCAACAAGGCTGACTTAACAAACTTAATGAATAGGACTAACAATGGAATTGATCTAACTGAAATTCTTAACGGTAAGGACCTACAGCTCAATTATAGACTTAACAAAGGGTAAAACGAGCTAACTGAATAGTACTGTGCACGACATAACAGAATACAAGATCAAGGAGTAAAATCGTACACTACTGAAACTTAATGGGAAAGGACTTAAACATGTAACATACATAACAGTATCAAACTAACATTTAACAAAGTAAAGGACCTTAACTGAAACGAATATATACGGAAACAAGGACCAAACATGTATACTAGAGAAACTCCTGAAAATGAACAGATTAGAAGCAAAATCAAGTGGGATTATCACAGACTGCCTATCGCATTTAAACTCTAAATCTGCATAGTTTGAACCAAAAGCTGTTAAAGTAGAATGCCAAACACTAGATTTCAATCCATATGCAAGTGTTTATGAACGACTACAACTCAAATCCAAGAACTGAGCAAGATCAGCTAAAATTGATGTAATAACAAGTCGTATTAAACAAATTGCAATCAAAATTTACACTAAAGTTTACACTACAGATTATACTAGCAGGCAGATTAAACTAAAAGAATACAGGAAAATAACAAGTGCTTGACCTGTTCATCCGAAATCAGCCCATTGTTGTCGAAGCTTAGCGCTGAGCTAGCTTAAATCAAACGCACCTATACTATTCTGAACTCGACTTCAACTATTCTAGCCAAACGTAATCGACAAAACTGTGCATCCACTCGGCTTCAACATGTCAGTAACTTGTGTTCCTGTAAAATCAAACCGAAACAGAATACAAGACTTGTCCTAGCTATATTAGCAGCTTAATCAGAAACATTTATCAGTACTACCTAGCTTATCCACGATAAGCTAAATCAGCTTATTCAAGAAGAACAATTCTGAAAACTCCTATCTCGACTAAAAACAAAGCTTTTAACTGAAATCCTATCGAAAACTAATCTAAGTTCATTAAACTAAATCATCTCATTATCAAATTTACTTCTATCAAACTTCACTAAAAATAACTGCTTCAAACTATCTCGCTAAACTAAACGAACTACTTCCATTGAAAATAGAGTGTAAATCAAATCAATACTAACTTTAGTCTAAAATTGATTAAACCACTCGCTTGTGTACCAGTAAGACAAACATTAGACGAAATTAAAGAAAAATTGTATAAAGAGAAGATATGAATACAAGATTATCACGAATCATAATAGAAATTGGATGAGATTATCAAAAAGAATTGATGTATTTCATGAATGAAGAAAAGCTTTATCTTCCATTAATGGTTGAAAGTAGAATCGGTTACAACTGAATTAACAGAATCAAAATTTATAAAACTGAATGACAGCTAGGATGATAGAAAAACAGTTACAAAATTATAACTAATCTACTCCTAACCTACTGTGTGTAACTACACCTAGCTAACCGAATGACAATGAGAGCTTCATCTTCTATTTATAGCCACGAGAGGGTGATGCGATGACGTGTATCCTCCAATCATATATGGACACGTGTAAATACGAGGTTTACACTCTTCGTTCTTCATCTTCAAATTGGGCGTTTCTTTATCCTTTGCTCTTGATCTAATTAACTGGTACTGTCTTGTAGAGGAGAACAATAGGATTCTTTTTGTAGTTGAAAGTTCCCTTTGATTCTTTGTTGATCATTCGTGAATATGAGTTGCAGGTAATGGAGGTGAAGAAAAGATATAAACTTCTTTCTCTCTCTTCGTTGGGAACGAAGGAGACGTGTAATGTGTGTATCTTGACCGGTTATGGTCAATGGACCAAAGTTAAGTACTTTAACTTTCCAATATTTCTTTTAAGTCCTTTTCTTTTAATTTCATTCCAAATGTATATTAAATCTTTTAAGTACTTTCTTTTCATCCTCCATTTATGTAGAAGTTACAACTTAAACCCTCCATCTTTGGAAATTTGGCAAACAAGGTCCTTGGATCATCTTTCGTCCTTTTCTTCGTCTTTTCTTCAAATAAATCCCTTAAAACGTGTCTTTGCTCCAAAATGCATCTACTTTACCTGAAAACACATGAAATACAAATACACGCATAATTCTGATATTTTAAAGTTAAAATAACGTATTTGACTGTGTTTTTAGTGGTATATGGATCATAATTGATGAGTGTTTTCACACTTATCATATATCGTGTGTTTTTTTGGTCTTGAAGAATTTTTTGGTTTTTCGAGAACATTTTTTAAGTGATTGCAACAACTTTTCTCTTCAACAACAATCACTATTACATCTACTTAAGATCCGTATTGACTTCATCATTTCAGAAATATTGAGATGGATTCTACTACAGATTATCGTGTGACAAACAACAACATCATGGTGGCGGGTAACAAAGAGAAACCACCAATGCTCTTGTCGGGTCGATATGATCAATGGCAATCCCATTTTCTACGTTTTCTTGACACAAAACCTAACGGTGATGCTATAAGGAAATGCATTTTTTATGGAACCTATAAATTCTCAAGGGTACAAGTTCTGTAGTACCAGCCACAAACACAACTGACGAACAACCCGTATATGAACGTGATTAAAAGAGAAACGACCTCACACCAGAGAACCGTGCTTGGTTTGATGCAGAGAAGGAAGCAATCTACTTAATTCTCAGTGGTATTGGAGATGATATTTATTCCACGGTTGATGCATGCCCTACTGCTAAAGAAATGTGGACGGCTATTGAAAGATTGCAACAAGTTGAATCACTTAACAAACAAGATGTTAAAACTAAGATGTTTTGGAACTTTGACAAGTTTACTTCAAAGGATGGGGAATCAATTGATTCTTATTACTCCCGATTCTACAAAATGATGAATGACATGACCCGAAACAACTTGCAAGTTTCCATCATGCAAGTCAATGTCCAATTTCTACAGCAAATTCAAGCAGAGTGGACACGGTTTGTCACATTGGTGAAACAACAACAAAAGTTAGACGAGGTTTCATATCACACGCTCTTTGACATTTTGAAACAATTTCAGAATGAGGCAAACAAACTTCGAGCTGAACGGGTTGCAAAGGTTCAAATCCACTTGCTTTTGTGTCTACCACTCAACATTACCCAGATTATCATTCTCGTTCTCCAAAGACCTACTCTACTCAATCATCATCACCACGACCATCCATTGTTTCAAAGTCACATGCTCCAACAAGATCACGAGGCAAATAAGTTGTAAGAACACCATCACCAACACTTGAGCAATCATCCGATGAAGACAGTGATGAAGAACAAGCGCAAAAGGATAAGGAATTCAAGAAACAAATGGCTTTCATTATGAAGCAATATAGGAAAATCTACAAACCCACCAACAACAACCTCCGAACATCATCAAACACGAGGAACAACTATGCTCAAAGTCCTCCAAGGAATGACATACGAAGGAGTGTTGAGAGTCCTCCAAAGTATGATCGACAACCTGCTAAGTATGATAATCAGAGGGTTGCTACGGTTGTTGGAAATAGGGAAACTATTGGTACTCAAGTTGTGCAACAAAGTAGGATTCAGTGTTTTAACTGCAGACGTTTTGGGAATTTGGCTAGGAAATGCCGGCAACCAAAGAGGGTTATAGATTATGGTTATCATAAGGAAAAGATGCTGCTATGAAAGAAGATGGAAGATGGGATCAAGTAATCAGCAGAGGGAGGAGAAATGCTTGACGACACAGACGATGAACTCTCCGACAAAGAAATCAAGGCACATTATTCATACATGGCAAAGATTCATGAGGTCCTTAACGTCACTGAAGATGAAAATGGTCCTATCTTTGATATCGAGCCAATTGATAAGGTACAACATGATGATGACTATAATGTGTTTGGTGATACACATGAGCATAGTGATCTACCAACAACAATTACTGACACATGTATGATGGAAACGGTTGATAGCAATACCACACCTGATTCATTAGACATGTTCAATAATGAGTTTGAGGATGATCAACATGCAAATGAGTACGATGATGAGGAGCGTGTCGCGCTTGCTAATTTAATTTCTAGTTTACAAAAAGATGTCAATGAAACTAGAAATAGTCAAAAGCAATTAAAGAAGGCAAATACAACGCTCACTCAAAACTTTGAAGAAAGCAAAGCCGCTCTTATAAAATCTAGTGATACCATTGATAGTTGTAGGGCTCAACTTCTTCAAAGAGACAAAGAGCTTGAGGGGTACAAAAGTCGTTTACTTAACGTTAAAAAGGACTATTTTGAAAATAAATACGACGAAGCTCTTGCCTTGTTAACTATAGAAAAACGTCAATTTAATGTTTTATTAAGTGATGAACGTCAAAAAACGTACCTTGCCGCAACAAAAGTAAACGAACTTGAACATAGGCTTTCTATGTATACCACGGATCTTGCTAAAATTCTTGAGGAAAAGAAACAAGAGTTTGAAAAATTAAAAACAAGATTTCAAAAATAGACAAGGCAAAGATATTGAAAAAGTAACAGAACTCGAAGAACAAGTCGACTTTTTCAAAAAAGTTGTTTATAATATGCATGACTCTACTCAAACCGTAAGAATGATAGCACCTCGGTCATTTTTCAAGGGTCAAGCTAGTTTTGAAATGTCCCAGGTACCTCAAACAAGCTCAAGTTGTGAACCCTCACTTATATCTTGATGAGTCTGAATGGATCGATCATGATTACCCACTAGTTAGGCTCGATAGTGAAGAGACGTCCCTTTGGGATGAGGAGAGTAGATCACCGTTCAGTAAAGATTTTGTGAAGCCATATAATTATGCTTATGAAACAGTCTTTATGGTCTTTTCAGTCTACAAAAACAGAAGTCTTGTGAGGAATTTTTGTTGAAAGCAAACAACGAAGAATTCAATAGAAGAAAATTTTTGCCACTAAGAAGTCAAATGTTTCTAAATATATTAACTATTTGCCTCTTGATGTTTCTAAAAGCAAAAGTAGAAAAACACTTTGTATTCTTAAACATCACATTGATAATGTTTAATCAATCGTTGAAAGAGATTGGCAAAAACGTGAAAATGATAAGTGGAAAAAAGAGATTCCTCACGATATAACTGTGCTTGTGAAAGAACTTTTAATACCAAATACGAAGATAATAAAATAAAATGTTCTTGAGTTTGAAAAATTAATTCGGTCTAAAATGTTTGATGATTTGAAATATGTTGAGTCTCTTGAAAAAGAAATTGATGAACTTCAAAATAACAAATCAGAGTTTTTAAACGAATATGATCTACTCTTAGAAGAATGTCTCTCCAAAGATATTTTGTGTGTTACTCTTCAATCTTATGCTGATATCGATGAATATTCTGATGTTGCATGCAAATATATTGATATAATCAAAGAGTGTGAACGACTTGAAACTAAGCTTTCGAAACGTAAAGAAAATGTTGATAAAAAGGCTTTTGAGTTACTTCAACACAAAACTGATTTCCTTAAAAAACATTTTCATTCTCTTAAACTTGCTTTGCAAAAAGACATCGGAAGTTTTGCACATGATAATAAATTGCAAGAAAAACTTTCCCAAATTTGTCGAGAAATGAATGAAAAGAGTTTGGAAATTAAAGATTTGAAAGCTCTGTTACAAGACAGGAACATAGCGATCAAGGATTTGAAGAAACTCGTTGCTAAGATGGGTGGGAAAAGTTATGGAACCTAGTGTTAAGAAACTTGTTGTAAGAAAACCCAATGCGTACAAAGTGACTAAACCCTCTGTCTTGGGAAAACCATCTGTTTTCTCCAATTCTGCATTTGCAAAACCTGTGTTTACCCCCAAGACGGTTGGGAAGGATAGGTTACCACAGATTACTCCCAAAACACATATTTGATCACAAAGCATTAAGAACAAAAATGTGATTAAACTAGGGATGTATAGATTGGCCACTAAACCTCCACACAACAAAGAAATTCAATCACCTCAGACTTCTAGAAACACTAATAGACGTGTGTCTTTTACTACAGGAGTAGTCCCCACAGCTAGTGTTAGCCGGCCTCAGCTTAAGAGCACTCGAATGAATGAAAAGGTTTGGCAAAACAAAAGTCAAGGGAAGATGAAGAGAGTAGAAGACCACCCTAGGAATTTGAATGTTTCTGAGAATAAAACGTTTGTAATCGCATGTAATGACGATTTGAATGATTCGACTTTGAACGTTATGAATGTTAAGTTTGTTTGTGTGAAATATGGAAAATGTGCTCATGCTAATCATGCTATGTGTGTTTCGAATAATTTCAAAGGCGTAGGTACTAGAACTAAGAAGCGAATTGTGATGCCTATTTGTGCTAGTAAACACAAACGCAAAGTGAACCATTCTGGTGCAACCCCCCTAAGAAAAGTATTGCATCAAACTCCACCCCTAAGGACCCTAGAAGCAGAATTAGGGAATTATATGAGTCTGCTAGAAAGTATTAGAAATGGTTGTTTGCTAATCAATGTCTTCCAGGATATAAGTGGATGCCTAAGGTCAGGTGATAGGTGTGTAAACACCCATCTTTTCTACCACTTAATTACAATAATAACTGGACCAAAACGTGTATTTTATGTCTTTTATGTCGGAATTATGCGTGGTTTGTGTTTTTGTTGTGATTTAGGATGAAAAGGTGAAAAGTGGAGAAAACACGGACATTCACGGGCATTTACGGACTTTTATTGAAGAAAAGAATGAAAGACGAAGTCAAGAAGTCAAGAGTGCAAAAAGAACGGAAGTCCACGACCAATTCTGAAGATTTATCGAAGAAAAAGTCAAAAGACGGAAGTTTATCAAAAGCCGAAGAATTCAAGTCTATTTTATTGAAGAATTTTAAGACGAGTTCGAAGAAATCCCGAAGCCAAAAGTCCCTTAAGTCCAAGTTTAAAGAAGATTAGAAGAAAAGGACTAATGACGCAATTAATGAAGATTAATAAAAGGAGGGACTTAAGCTTGTAATTAAGAAGAAATGAAAGAGGGGAGGAAGCTTCCTAATCCTCCCCTATAAATAGTCATTAGATGTAAACATTTCATGTTGTTGGCTAACTTGACAAATTAGCTCTTCCACTTTTATTTTATGCACCTTTAATTACTTGTCATTTTTAATACATGTTTTGCACTTTAATTATCCTTTTAATTCCAAGTAAGTTTTTAATATGTGTTCTTTAAATTCGTGTCTTTAATCTTTCTTTATCATTTGATCAAGTTCTTTTTATCTATCTCATTCTACTTTTCTTTCTTTTTGATTCGGTTACAATTTCGGATTAAGCAAGATTTGCTTAATCCATTTGCTTATTTTGATTAAAGTCTCGACTTTTCTTTCTCCTTTTTAGTCCTCATACGAAATAAGCCACGAGTTTGACAACCTTGTGTGCTTATTTGGTATTTTGCTTAAGTATTTTCAAAGTTTTCTTTAAAGTTTTGATTTTTAAGTTTTGATTTCATTTAAGTTTCGTCTTTTAAAGTTTGAAAGATTTTAACTTTTTAACTTATTGTTTCGTTTTGATTTCACTTCATTAAAGTTTTTGGTCACGTCTTATTAGAAGTAGCTTATTTAGTACTTGTGCTTATTACGAATTTGGATTCCATCGGAAAGTTAGGGTTTTCTCCACATTGCGACGGTTTGCTAACCACATTCCGATAGTGACAGTATTGGCCTAAGGGTTTTGCTTTCCGATCCGGGATTGCGATCTGGTGTACCATCTTCCTCATTCCGATATGGGGATTGCGATCGCATATTGCGATCGCTCTTTCCGACGGCTCTTGAGGCTTACTTAGACGAAGTGCTGCCCAATTTTCCTTAGCCTCATTCCGATAGATTGCACTTTGCATTCCGATAGATTGCACTTTGCATTCCGATAGGTGATATTCCGATCTGAAGGATTTCGATCTGAGACTTTGCGATTTGAACTTCATTCCGATCTGGGTTTGATTGGTATTCCGATCAGGAGGTAAGTGACAGTTATTCCGATCTGGGTCCATTCCGATCTGAAAGGTAGGTACATTTCGATTGCATCGATCGGAATATATTCCGATCGTGAGTATGTTATTTTCTATGTTTTGTCTTGTTTACATTTTAATACTTGTCTAATTTTAATTCTCGTCACGCTTTAATTTTTAGTTATTTAATTAATTTACTTTCCGTCACGTTTTTAAATATCGCACATTTAATTTTAACCAGACTACAACGACACATCTTTGTTTCACCAAAAACAAATAAGTCACACATAGAGAACCAAGTTAATCAATTCGATTAGACAGGAACAACGAACTTTAACTTTAATATTTTTAATTAGGTAAAATCCTAGTTATTAAATGGCGCCGCTGCCGGCTCTTTTCGTAAAGATTAACGGTTTTCTGTGAGAGACGCGTTGCTTTTTGGGATCCGTTCACTTGTGAGCGTTACTTTTCTTGCATAAAAAATTTTAAAAATCATAAAAAATTAAAAATTTCAAAAAATCCAAAAAGATTTCATCTTTATTTTGTATATATATTGTCTTTGTGTTTGGTTTTGTTTTCTTTTGCATTTTCAGGTGTATGCGTACTAGATCTTCTGACTATCAAGAGCCCGAGCCTCAAGAAGATTTAGATATGGCAGGTGTTAATAACAATAATCAACCACCGCACCTCAACAATAACAACAATGTTCTCCCACAGCCCGATCTTCGGACCATGGAGGAACTTTGTCAACCAACAATGTTTGGACGAGGAGGACCGATTGCGCCGATGCAAATCAACGCTCCTCAGTTTTCGTTGAAGCACCACATGATTCAGCAAGTACAAACACACCCATTCCGTGGATTGCCTGATGATGATGCCAACAAACACCTCGACAAGTTCATTACAATCACCGAAAGCATGAAGTTGCCTGGGGCCACAATGGATGTACTCCGCCTACAACTCTTCCCACATACTTTATCGCATCATGCCGAGAAATGGTTTGATCGTCTCCCGAAGAATTCTATTCACACTTGGGATGACATGACTCAACGCTTTCTATCGCGCTACTTTCCACCATCCATGGTCACAAGGCTTCGCAATCAGATCAGCGGTTTCATGCAAGACCCTGATGAATCTCTTTTTGACGCTTGGGAGAGATATAATGTCTTGATCGATAGATGTCCAAACCACAACATGCTCCCTGTAACCTTAATCGATACTTTCTACAACGGATTGACTTTTCGAGATCGTGATACGATAAATGCAGCCGCCGGTGGCACATTCATGAAAAGGAGACCCGAGGAGTGTAGAGAGCTAATAGAGAACATGACTACTCATCACAAAAACTGGGATTCCTCTGCTTCTTCAAGGAACAACCCGAGAGTCAATGTTTCCTCTACCTCAGCAAACCCTAAGATGACCGAACTCACCCGCATGATGGCCGAAATGAGCAAAAGTATTACACTTCTCGCTTCCAACCAACAACAACAACAAGTTAAAGCGGTTGCTAATCCTTGTGAAACATGTGGCGGTCCTCACTCATACACCGATTGTCCTTCGACACAAGGAAATCCGGAAAATGTGTATGCTGCTTACGGTAATTATTCACCGGACAATTACCAAGCTAGACAACAAGGGGATAGAAATCTGCTGAGCTACCGTTCCAACAACTACCTTTCACCCGGTTTTTCTCCTCAAAACCAAAACTCCGCCAACAACTACAATAGAAGCAACCAAATCCCACCAAGAGCTTCTAATCCTTATCACCAACCCGCCCAACAAAACCCACCCTTTAATCCCGATGTTGAAGCCATCATGAGAACTCAAGGTGAGCAAATTAAGAATCTACAAAGCCAAATTATCAATCTGAAAGGAGATATCACAAAGCAAGGAAATGAGATAAGATCCGAGCTTCGAGATAACTTTCAATCCTCCTTCAGCAATCAAACCAATGATTTGAAGAATATGCTTGCTAGTTTCTTGCCCGTCGCTCAACCTTCTTCTTCAAGTTCTCTACCTTCAAACACCGTCACTAATCCGCGAGCCAATGTGAGTGCTATTACTACTCGTAGTGATGTCACCATCGTAGGACCAACAATCCCACCACCATTTATCCCTACTCCTCCTACACCTAGTATTAGTACACCATTACCATCTCCGCCTCGACGTGATGAAGTTCCCACCAATGACCCTTCAACATCTCAACCTTTACCACCTACACCTGCACCCACACCACCCAAACCTAATATTCCTTATCCTTCTCGTTTGGGCAAGAACAAAATGCTAAACAAGGAGGACGCTCAAGTGACTAGCTATATCAAGATGATTTCTCAAATGAACTTTAACATTAGCTTTCTTGAAGCACTTGTCCACATGCCCAAATTTGTTAAAGCATTTAAGGAATTGCTTAACAAGAAGGAGAAGCTGATTGAACTCGCCAACACACGATTAAATGAAAACTGCTCAGCAGTTATTCTTAAAGAATTACCGGAAAAGCTTGGAGATCCCGGTCGTTTTGTGTTGCCTTGCGTGTTCAACAAAACTGAAGAATTTACTGCCCTTGCTGATCTCGGGGCTAGTATTAATTTGATGCCACTGAGTGTTTGGAAAACACTATCATTACCCGACCTCATTCCAACAAAGATGACTCTCGAACTTGCAAATCGCACTCTCGCTTACCCCGTTGGTATAGCCGAAGACGTGTTTATCAAAGTTGGCACATTTACTTTCCCGGTCGATTTTGTTGTAGTTGATTATGAAATGGACCCTCGTATTCCTTTAATACTTGGTCGGCCATTTTTGAGAACCGGACGAGCTTTAGTAGATGTGGCCGAAGGTGAGTTAATCTTACGGGTCGGGGATGATTCAAAAGTTTTTAAAATGGGGAAGCTTACAGGCAAATCCTTTGGAAGCCGAGAATCAGTGAATATGATAAATGTGCTCGATGACTTTGTCGTCTACGACAATCCTCTATTCGATTCTTCCATCGATAATCCACTCTTTGAAGATAATGTGGATGATTCTCACTCAACTTTGGACGCTTCTCTCATTTATGATTCTCCACCGGTCTTTGATGCTTATGATGATGATGATTATAGCTCAGACTCGGATGATTTTGATTGTACTTCTGAGTATCCCGAGCTGCCCACTTTCGATGATTTCGATGAGGCTGATACTCTCTCGAGCGATTCTTCACATGATGTAGATCCTCCGCCATCACTCGATCCAACTTTGGACGATTATTCATTTGAGGAAGACTTCTCTGAATTTCTCAACACTTACTTCCCTCATGAGAGTGATGCTCCTCCTTATGACTTTGAAGATTATCGTCTTGATCCTACTTTGGATTTGAAGAGCATTCTGTCAAAGGAAAAGAAACCGGTTGACACCGAAATCCGTTGCACTTATGATTTGACACCTCTTTGTCCTCCTTCGGAGGACGAGGTTGTGCTTCTTTGCGGATCTTCTTCACACTCGGCTGAGCCTGAGTGCCATTTTCCCCTAAAGGAAAAGGTGTTCGACCCCGGTATTGAAGTCTTTAAGCCATCTCAGTATCCACCTGATGAAATAAAAGGAAATATCTTTGGAACTTATGAAAATCTGCTTGCACCACTTCAACCTTGTTTCCACCGTGCTCCATTGCTGCTTAAGGGAACCTTGCCTACTCTTCTTTGGCTTGCCTTGTTCGCCTTAAGCTTGTGTTATTTGCTCGATGAAAACTATGTCTTTGATCCTGGTGGATATGTTTCATGCTTCTTCCGTTGATGATCAAGGTCGAGTCAGGCTAACGACTCGGTTAACAAAAACCAAGCGCTTCTTGGGAGGCAACCCATGCATCTATCTTTTCGCCTTCTTTACCATAAGTGTAGGGGGACCCTTTGGTTTGCTTTCCTCTCTGCACTTCTTAATTAGGGATTCGAGCTTCAATGATCCACTCTTGATGATTCTTGACGACCCGTGATTCCGTGTTCCATTATCCCGGTTCTATCCTAAACTCTTTTCGATTCTCTATTTTATATTTTCTCAATATTAAAATAGGAATCTCTTTAGTTGTCTTTTCCTTTGCGAGATTTAAACAACGTGCACAATGTCCTAAGTGTAGGGGAGTTTACTCCCACATGCTTCAACATTGAGGACAATGTTTATCTTAAGTGTAGGGGGGACTTCTATCGAAGTTAAGTGGTATTTTCCTTGTTTTTGTCCTCATTTTAACCGGAAAATCAATTTTCCAACATTTTTCAAAATTTTTGATCTATTTTGGCCTATTAGTTTTTACCTTTGTATAGTTATTTTCTTTCTTTGCTAGAATAAATGTTTAATAAGTGGTTTTAATTTTCAAACATTGTGAATCTTTTGACTCAACCCGAGTTTACTCTAGCTAGTATCCTTAACATGTTTAAGTCAAGTTTTGCTAGGCTTTTATATAGGGAGCTATAAAACGCGAAAGTCTTAACTCTCACGGGTTAAGAACAAGAACTTTTCACAAGTTCCTATAATTGGTCCTAGAGAGTCGTTTATCAAGGGAACTTTAAAATGCGATTTCTAAACTTGAAAAAGTCTAAGAATTTGCAAGATCCTATAGGCGACTCGAAAACCCAAAACTTTGATTTAATAGGCTAAGTATCCACGAGTCTCATTCTTTGAGATTTTAAATTGTGGAGAACGAGAGATGATAGAGCCAATTATAAGTTCGGTATTCTTTCGTGAATTTATGTGAGTTAATTATAAGCCTATTCTCCCATCGCTTGCTAATAATTTATCTGCTAATAAATAAGGTTGTACGATTTGAAAAGTTACTTAGCTTCTAGCCCCAGATCGTTTAAAAGTTGCTCGGTATGGATTAGAGTTCATAGCCAAGGCATAACTTATTGAAGCGGGATGCGAAGATTGGCGAGTCCGAAAAGGCCCTAACAAGGCAGGAAGGCTATGTTTTGTTGCTAAAGATCCAAAGTGATGTGAAGAATCATTTATCGAAAATCAATATGAAGGATCAAGACACACGACGAAAAGCAAATACTCCCCAAAAGTCATGGAGAAGTGTATCCGAAAATACCGTAACAAGGTATGAGGATAAATAGATCCAAGTCATAAAAGGAGGCGGATCGTTGTATATCAAAGTCCAAAATAAAGATTGGATAAAAATGAAGAAGTCGTTGTCCAAGTATGAATCTCTCAAAACTTCAAGTGAAGAAATTCCATTATAAAGAGAAGACCATTATTTCATGAACGTCTCTCAATATTTGAAGTATGAAGTCGCTGCCAAATATCGGTCCGAGAAAGGTCTCAAATCGCGAAGCGAGTTATGCCAAGATATGAACTTTATGAGGTCCCGAGAAGGAGTTTTAAAAGATTTGGTCCTTTAGCTAACTATTGATTAAATCGTTCACTTTATTTTCAGACTAAATAACTATCGAAATAAGTCAAAAATGCATCCTCGTGATCATTCAAGACAATAATAAAATATAAGAGATACACCTAGAAATAAGGGAGTCTAAGTGATTAATTGGCCCACATGAGTTCATGTTAGTTTACTAACTTATAATAACAATGATCTCGTTTTTAAGCTTGGTTTGGAGAAAGTGAAAACTTGAGGATGATGATTATTCATAACATTTTCAAAACCCAAGGTATGCTTTTGATTTCTTTATTATGTATGTCTTTAATTTTCTATCTCTTTAATAAAGGCCAACGTGGATTGATTATGATGAAAAATGTAATCTTGCTTTGTAACTAATGCATTGCATGAGGACATTGCAATGGTCAAGTGTAGGGGATTTGATAGGTGTGTAAACACCCATCTTTTCTACCACTTAGTTACAATAATAACCGGACCAAAACGTGTATTTTATGTCTTTTATGTCGGAATTATGCGTGGTTTGTGTTTTTGTTGTGATTTAGGATGAAAAGGTGAAAAGTGGAGAAAACACGGACATTCACGGGCATTTACGGACTTTTATTGAAGAGAAGAATGAAAGACGAAGTCAAGAAGTCAAGAGTGCAAAAAGAACGGAAGTCCACGACCAATTCTGAAGATTTATCGAAGAAAAAGTCAAAAGACGGAAGTTTATCAAAAGCCAAAGAATTCAAGTCTATTTTATTGAAGAATTTAAAGACGAGTTCGAAGAAATCCCGAAGCCAAAATTCCCTTAAGTCCAAGTTTAAAGAAGATTAGAAGAAAAGGACTAATGACGCAATTAATGAAGATTAATAAAAGGAGGGACTTAAGCTTGTAATTAAGAAGAAATGAAAGAGGGGAGGAAGCTTCCTAATCCTCCCCTATAAATAGTCATTAGATGTAAACATTTCATGTTGTTGGCTAACTTGACAAATTAGCTCTTCCACTTTTATTTTATGCACCTTTAATTACTTGTCATTTTTAATACATGTTTTGCACTTTAATTATCCTTTTAATTCCAAGTAAGTTTTTAATTTGTGTTCTTTAAATTCGTGTCTTTAATCTTTCTTTATCATTTGATTAAGTTCTTTTTATCTATCTCATTCTACTTTTCTTTCTTTTTGATTCGGTTACAATTTCGGATTAAGCAAGATTTGCTTAATCCATTTGCTTATTTTGATTAAAGTCTCTACTTTTCTTTCTCCTTTTTAGTCCTCATACGAAATAAGCCACGAGTTTGACAACCTTGTGTGCTTATTTGGTATTTTGCTTAAGTATTTTCAAAGTTTTCTTTAAAGTTTTGATTTTTAAGTTTTGATTTCATTTAAGTTTCGTCTTTTAAAGTTTGAAAGATTTTAACTTTTTAGCTTATTGTTTCGTTTTGATTTCATTTCATTAAAGTTTTTGGTCACGTCTTATTAGAAGTAGCTTATTTAGTACTTGTGCTTATTACGAATTTGGATTCCATCGGAAAGTTAGGGTTTTCTCCACATTGCGACGGTTTGCTAACCACATTCCGATAGTGACAGTATTGGCCTAAGGGTTTTGCTTTCCGATCCGGGATTGCGATCTGGTGTACCATCTTCCTCATTCCGATCTGGGGAATGCGATCGCATATTGCGATCGCTCTTTCCGACGGCTCTTGAGGCTTACTTAGACGAAGTGCTGCCCAATTTTCCTTAGCCTCATTCCGATAGATTGCACTTTGCATTCCGATAGATTGCACTTTGCATTCCGATAGGTGATATCCGATCTGAAGGATTTCGATCTGAGACTTTGCGATTTGAACTTCATTCTGATCTGGGTTTGATTGGTATTCCGATCAGGAGGTAAGTGACAGTTATTCCGATCTGGGTCCATTCCGATCTGAAAGGTAGGTATATTTCGATTGCATCGATCGGAATATATTCCGATCGTGAGTATGTTATTTTCTATGTTTTGTCTTGTTTACATTTTAATACTTGTCTAATTTTAATTCTCGTCACGCTTTAATTTTTAGTTATTTAATTAATTTACTTTCCGTCACGTTTTTAAATATCGCACATTTAATTTTAACTAGACTACAACGACACATCTTTGTTTCACCAAAAACAAATAAGTCACACATAGAGAACCAAGTTAATCAATTCGATTAGACAGGAACAACGAACTTTAACTTTAATATTTTTAATTAGGTAAAATCCTAGTTATTATCAGGACAGAAAATGTGACAACGAGCGTTAGTGTGCCTTTAAGTGCTGAAACTAGGGAAACTAATGAATTAGAAATAACAACTAACATGGAATCCAATTTAGCAAATGCTCCATCGTGTTCTAATTCTTCTGCAGGTGATCGAAATAATTCTCTTCATACTGGACTCCGGGTGCACCAAGCACATGACGGGGAATTTCAAGCTTCTAATTAACTTCGTGGAGAAGTTCCTTGTGACAATCCGTGAATTTCAGGTCGTTATTTTAATCTCGACTATTACGTATTACGTGTTTACTTTAATGAGAATTTTAAATTATCGAGTAACCGAGAAGGTTATGACATGAAACTAGCGTAAGAATGTCGATTAGATGAAAACCGGCAAGGAATACGTTAGGTATCGATATTATATTCTCAATTTATCATAAAAATGATTTTTATTATATTTAATCTTTATTTCTCGTGTTTTACGTTTTAACGAATGACGAGAACTATTAGTGATCGCGATACCGACGGATGCCCAAATATTTATGTTTTATTATCGATTGTCTCGATATTTTATATTTTCGATGTTTTCGATTTAATTACGTTTTAAGTCGTGTCGAAGCTTTATTATTATATTTATGAATCATTTTAACTTTTGAAAAGTATTTTTACGAAACCCAAGCCCCGTAAATATTTTCAAAATTTACCATTTACATTTTCTACCTTGTAAACAATTTAATTACTTTTTGGTCCAAAACTATGCAACTTTGGCAAATTTAGTCCCTCCACTACTTAGTATAAAAAGAAAAATATCACCACATTTTTCCACTAACTCATTTAAAAAATAAAAATCAAAAAAAATATCTCTCTCTTCTCCTTTGTTTTGCCGTCCAACCCCAAACCAAAAATCCTTTCAAAATTTTTGATCATGCTTGATTCTTCCAATTCTAATTAAAGACCCAACCTAGAAATTTCAAAAGCTTCATTTTGGTATAAGATTTTCCAACATGCATTCACATATATTTCTTTTCAAATTTTTGGTGAAGAACATGTGTTTGATCCATTTTTATGGTTATGATTGTTGTTATTATTATTATATTTGAAGTGAGTTGTTGTTGCATGTATGATTTTTATACATTTGATTTTTATTAGATTGAATTTGAGAGTGTTAGGAGTTAGTTTGATGTGTTATGATAATATTAGGATGATATTATGAATATGTAAATTGTTGAAATGGGTCAAAATGGTGTTTTGGTATGATTTTTAGATGACCATTTTAGACCAGTAGGTAAAAGGCTATTTTTGAATTACTTACTGTAATAAACTTGTAAAACTAATCAGATAGGGTCATAGAGAATTTCGTTAGCTTCGATTTGATATAAGATAGAGCTTCTAGCTCCAAACGAGCGCGAAGTTACAACAATTTTAGTATTCGTGTACCGAGAGACGGGTATCGGCACAATCCGAAAATTGTTATCGATATTTGGATCGAATCTCGGGGACTATAAAATGAGTTTTAAAAATGTTCAAGGACTGATGTTGAAGTCTAAACCTCAGGTCATGAGTCTATTTTCAAACCCGAGTGTCGGTTTTGTAAACAGAGTTGTTTAGATAAGTCAAAATGGTTTTACAAGTTGAAGGCGTAAATCTGTCCGGTTTTGATAACACGAAGATGTGTCAGGCAGAAGGTCTTAAAAGTAATATTTCTGAATGAAATTTAAACTGAGTCTTATTCATATTATATGTGATTTTGTGACCAAGTTTCGTCGAAAACGGAATAGTTTAAGTTAGGTAAATGAGCTTGTACTTTCGGTAAGTACCGGCAGATTTTTATCGATGATATAATCTAATAAAGTCTAATAAAGTTAACATGTAAAAGGAGTATAAAAGTACAGTTGTACTACTATTATTATTGGGATTGTCATGGATTTGTATTTTGAGTTTTGTATTATTTAAGTATTATTTATACTTGAGTAATTTATTAACGAACGCGCCTTATTTGGTAGGTTGCGGTCTTTGTGTTTAACGGGCATCACTTATCGTCGACGATCGTCATATTACTACTATTGTACAAAGGTGAGTCTATAGCCTCGCTTTTATACTATCTTGTAAAGATTTTTAATACCCGCGAGGGGGATAACATGCTTGTTTTAAAATAGAACACAAAGGACCCGATTGTATGCTAGATGAACGTTATTTACATAAGTTTGCTTCTAGCCTTAAAAGACCCACTGAATCATGAATTGTTAATCGAATGAACGCTAATACTATGGATAGATCCATCGGGGTGACGCCCAGTCCGGTCGCGACTAGCTATCGCGTAGTGCTGTGATGCACTAGTAATGAAACATCGGATGCAATTGTATAAGAGAAATATACGCACTCGGCTAGGTGTGTTGGGCTGAAATAATATATGTTAACGTTCAATGTCACGAGACTTATGTAATAACAACGATGATTATGTCTGATCCACATAATTGTCAACCATTGAAGGTTTATTCAGAATACTTGTGTTCGTTTATTAAATTTAAACTCTATAGATTCACTCAGCATTTTTGTTGACTTTATTGCATGTTTTATCTCAGGTCCATGAAGAAGGCACTCAAAGGAAGGTGGTTTCGTGTAGCTTGCTTGTGAAATGTTTTGGCCAGCTTTTCTAAACTATGTCCATTCAAAGAAACTTTTGTAGTTTATTATGTTGTGTAAACTTGAAAACAATTTGGGACCGTGTGTGAACTATTTTACCTTTAAATAATGAATGGATGTATGTTTTATTAAAACGACTCTTTTTGAGGCGTTTTCTATGATATTGAGGTTGAACCATGACTGTAACACCCAATGACTCTTTCGCTGCTATGACATGAAATTGGGGGTGTTACATTCCTGGGTACGGTCCGATTTGGAAATGATCAATTTGCACCGATCCTATGATATGGAGATTTGGTTCAGGGGAATATCACAATTACAAGGGTATACTAAGTCGAAGGGCTCAATCACAATCTTTTCTCGGTTGGTCAGTTATGTGATGTGGATTTGGAGGTTGATTTTAGAAAGAAGACATGTTTTGTTCGAGATTATGATGGGAATGACTTACTTACCGGTTCACGGGGTACTGATCTCTACACTATTTCACTTCAAGACTCTAATTCTTTAACTCTAATTTGTTTCATGGCTAAACCTTCAACCACTCCATCTTGGTTATGGCATAAACAATTATCTTATCTCAACTTTGATACTTTCAACTTGCTTTCCAAGAAAGATATTGTAGAGGCCTTCCAAACTTGATATTCATCAAAGATCATCTTTGTTTTTCTTGTGAGCTTTGTAAAGCTAAACGGAGTAGTTTCAAGACAAAGACTACACCAAGCTCTAAAGGACGGTTAGATCTTCTTCATATAGATTTGTGTGTCCCCATGCGTGTTCAAAGCATCAATGGGAAGAAATATGTTATGGTAATTGTCCATGACTACTCAAGGTACACTGGTTGTAGTGTTTTACCACACCTTTAGGAAAAAGGGGTAAATAGAGAAAGTATTAAACAAATGATTTAGGAAAATCAAGTGTTAATGACCCAAAGGTGAAATGAAAGTTCGTTTCCCAAGGAGGTATATGTGTGTGAATAATTCGTAATTAGTTTGAGATTAATATTAGAAAGAAGGGGATGAGAAAATAGAATGACGAAGACGTGAAATTAATTACTACTACGACTAATCGTAAAACCGTAAAAAGTTCAAAAATAAAAATTAATTCTAACAATTCCCAAAACATTTCCAAAAATCAAAATAAATAATCTAAGAGTTTACCAATGATAAAAACTTTTTCAAACCTTTTAATTAATTAAATATTAATTTTTAAATGCTATTTAAAGCCCTAAAAATCAAATTAATTATCAAAAAGCCCAAGTGAAAATTTTTCAATTGGTAAACCTTTAAAATGACCAAAGATTAAAAACTATTTTTAGAAATTTTTAAACTAAGAAAAACTATTTAAAATGATTTAAAAACTATTAAAACTTAATATAACTATATAAATTAATCTAATGATGATAAAATTAATCTAAGAGTTGCAATAATCCTATTTTAATGTTAAAGCTAAGAAAAATATAC
Source organism: Glebionis coronaria (assembly GCA_025667525.1). Classification (NCBI taxonomy): domain Eukaryota; kingdom Viridiplantae; phylum Streptophyta; class Magnoliopsida; order Asterales; family Asteraceae; genus Glebionis; species Glebionis coronaria. The sequence continues at coordinate 1,493,859 of JANFOE010000333.1, forward strand.
AAAGTGTAAAAATGTTAAGTTTTAAATTTAATAATAAAATAACATTGAAAATCCAAAAATTATAAAAAATTCTAAAAACTTGCAAACTAGTTTATTTTAACCTAAATAATCAGAAAATGAAAGTGAAATTACTAAATTACCCCTAATGGGCCCCCAAATGGGCTAAAACCAAAAACAGTCAACTTAAGTGGGCTTTTGGGCCCAAAAAGTCAAACTAGGCCCAAATGACCTGAAAAAGCCCTATCTGACTCAAAATTTAATTCTAAGCACAAAAGTCTGAAGGCCCAAAAGCTGAATATGAGCTTATCACAGCTTAAATAACAAACAACTTATTCTTATTGGGCCAATAAGCCCATTAAGCAATAAGCCAATGCCATAAGCTCTGCTTAACACACAACCTTCTTTTGAGATGCCTAAGAGATCTATAAAAAGAAATTTTGAAAAAGCTCACTCAATAAGCCAGAAATAAGCAAAATAAAAATCTACTAAACGACAAAATAGTCGGGTTAGAGTTCTAGGGGGTTTCAAAAGCTCTAGTTTGTTGCAAAAGCTCACAAATAGCTTAACTAAGAATAATCAATCAAGAAAATCACAAAAAGCCAAGTAGAAAAAGCTATGTGAACCAATAAGATGGCTAAAAAAGCCAAATAAGCTAGTTTCCTAGCAAAAACTTAACCAAAAGACTTGTAACCTTCCAGACTTGTTATTAAGCTGAGAAAAATGAGTTCTATTACAAAAATAAAGTTGTTGCATGTACCAATAAGCAAAACAGATTCAATAAGCTTGTTGACCAAGTTTGACCCTAAGTCAAACGCTGACAAGAGTAATTCAAACGCTGACAAGTATAATTTTGGGCGTTGACAGACTTAATGAAGTGTTAAAACTTTGTTTTCAACCTGCTGGTCAAGGCTTGAGTACAAAACTTGTGAATCAAGGTCTACCAGTTGGGTAGACTTGATTAGTTTTGGCAAAAATAAGCTAATAAGCCAATAAGCTTATAAGCCAGTAACAAAGCAAACCAAATAGCCAAATCTCCTCACAAGTAGCACATAATCAAGTTCCAAGCAACAAAACCACAAGGCATACACTAGATTCTCAAATGCAAGCACTAAATGAGGTGGTCACTTTGCTGATTCAAATGACCACTTCAGCCAACTTTGATAAGCTATAGCACACTCAATAAGCTACAAAATTCAACAACTATAATCAATAGATAGCTTATCACCTAACCTATTCCCAAACCTGATTTCAAACCTTAGATCCAACAAACAAAGAAGTTATTGGATCTGATGTGTTTGACCAATTTCAAAAACACTTCTATCAGATTTTTGCAAAACTTGAAATACCTTTTCCAAACTTTCAGAAACTTATCCAATGACTAAAACTTGTATATTATGACTTGTTTAGATTTCCCAAACCCTAAGAACCAAGGGCACAAGGCCACAAGGCCTTATAAAGCAGTAATCCCAAACAATCCTTTAATAAGAACTTTTCAAACAAACTTCTTAATCCTTGAAACAACCTACTGATTTTAATGATCAAATAGCTACACTAGGTGACAACTAACAGATACCAACCATAAAACACAAAGCACAAACACAAAATCACCAAATCACATAGCAAAACATAAAACAGCCCATAACATGTGATTTTTTAGAGGAATCTTAACAAGAGCTTATACCTGTCCTCCACAACATCCTAGGAGGACCAGCAATGCTCCTTAGACCTTGTTCAACAACTAGAACAAGACCAAGGTACTTCAACAAGAAAGATAAATGACTGCCTTGGTTGATGTTTCAAAGCAGAAACTCAAGGGCTTGATTTCTTCAACACAATGAACAAACAGCCCAACCAAAGGCTCCAATCCCTTCACAAGCTTGGTGTCAACAAGCTTGTAAGAGATTGTAGCTTTTGGTTAAGGATTAGTACAAGCAAAATACAAAAATCAGAAACCACTTTTCAAGCTTTTTTCAAACTTAAAAACCTTACCAAACATAAACGTCCTTGAACCACAAGATTCAAGCACACTTATAACATATAATGGAACTCATAATTACCCTTAAAGAATACCAACTTTCAAAAACATAAAAAGGAATTACAATTTTCTCAAAAAACCAACTTTTATAAAATTTAAAAAGGAATTACAATGTTTAAAAGGTATAACTGGAACAAGGCTCTCTCACAAGTTGAGGAGTCCTTATATAGGCCACAAAGGCTGAGATTACAATGAGAAAACCCTAGCTATGAAGTCCCTAAAATACCCTTGAATCTTCTAGACGAATTTTGATATTGAGCTGTCCAAATGCATCCAAATCGTTCATTTTAGCTTTCTAGTTAAGCATTGAGTGTGGGCTATTGATTTTGACGCCTGGCATTCCTTGGAGGTTAAGTTGTGATGTGATGGGTGGACGTCTTGAATGGTGGGACCCTTTGGTGAGCGGGAGTGAGGGTTTTGGGTGTGGGATGAGTTTCTGCATGTGTGAATCAAGTGTGAGTAAGGTTAATTTGGATTTACCCTTTGTTTAAGTGAAGGTAAATCATGGGTTCTTCATGGTAAACAGTAACTAGTCTGATCTGTTTTTGTAGTGAAAAAGGTGTTTGGCACGTGTTTGTTTAGTTTGAACTTAGGGAAATGACATAATAAGTCCTTGTGTTTTGGCAAGAATGGTAAAACGTGTTTAATCAGCCAAAAACTTCATTTCCTTTGTAAATAAACTTTTCACTTTCACACTTTGGCCACCAAACTTTTGCAAAAGGTAATCAAGGGTTATTTTTGCCATGTTTGAATATTTGAGGGACTGATTTTGGACTTTCTTGATCTTCAAAGGTCTTCATTGCTTCTTTGACTTTATGAGGGACCATAATTGACAAATTAGAATTGAAGAGGGACTAATATTTCCATTTCTTAAAAGTTGAAGGACCATTTTGTAATTTTGACAAACTTAAGGGACCAAACTTGTAATTATGAATGTACAAGGGTTTTAAGTGTCATTTCTTCATATTTTGAGAATCAATCTTGTACATCTTCAAGTCTTCAAGGATTTATCTTGGATAATTCATGAACTAGGTCACTGGTTCTTTGTACGGCTTCGTTTCTCGTGTCCGTTTTTCCTTGTTTATTGTGATCTTTTGTCTTTTTACGATATCCATACCTAAAACACACAAGTAAACAAATACAAGAATATATGTGGTATTTGATGACATTTTAATGCATTTAAAGCCCGAAAAGAACGATGAGATCATGTACAAATGCCATCTCATCACTCCCCCATACTAAGCCATTGTCGTGCCCTCACGCAATGCTAGAATAAAGTATCTAAGCATCACCAAAAATCAGTTTTATTAACCTTTATTGAAAAGTAAAAGACTTTCAAGAATACTACGAAGATGTGTAAAGACATAATGTATGATTTTCATCACGAATGTGACTTTTAGGGTCAATGAATAGAAACAAGTAAATGTCCCTTAGAGTAAATTTCGTCATCCTTGATTGTCGTACATTGCATGCTAAGTGCAAAAACGAGATCATTGTTGGTACAAGTCATAATGCTAACACTACTCATACGTCCAAATTGTGTAATACTTTTTCTCTCCGCAATCCTAGTTATTATAAAAGGAAATGGGTTACTAGCATTTTTTAACTATTTGTCATGGATCACAAGTGATTCATATTGACTTATTTGAGTATTTATTAGTCCGAAAGCAAAGTAGCACGATTTAATCGATAGTTAGCCGAAGGACAAAATCTTTTAAAACGGCTTCTCGTGTATCTCCATAAGTTCATATCTTGGCATAACTCGTTTCACGATTTGAGACCTTTCTCGGACCGATATTTGGCATGTACTTCATACTTCAAATCTTGGGAAGACGTTCTTGAAATTATGGTCTTCTCTTTTTATTTTGGAATTTCTTCACTTGACGTTTTTGAGAGATCCTTCATATTTGGACCACGACTTCATCATTTTTCTTCAATCTTTATTTTGGATTTTGATATACAATGATCCGCCTCCTTTTCGGACTTGGATATATTTATCCTCATACCTTGTAAGGGTCTTTTTGGATAGACTTTCTCCATGATCTTTGGGGAGTAATTGCTTTTCTTCGTGTGTCTTGATCCTTCATATTGATTTAGGAATAACGATACTTCACATCATCTTGGATCTTTAGCAAAAATAGAGCTCCTCATGCCTTGTTAGGGCCTTTTTGGATCTTCACCAATCTTCGCGTCCCGCTTCAATAAGTTACGCCTTGGCTATGAACTCTATTCAACCCCGAGCAACTTTTAAACGATCTTGTGCTAGAAGCTAAGTAACCTTTCAAATCGTACGACCTTACTTATTGCAATTATTTTTATTCCTAATGCATTGATCTTATGGGAAGAAAAAGCCACAATTAAAAACATATGAGTTTTTGAAAGAACATTTTCATATTCTACGTTTAGCATGATCACTTGTCTAACTCTATCACTTCTCGTTCTTCACTATATAAAGACCTCTAATTAAAGAGACTCGTGAATACTTAGCCATGCAAGTCAAAATTAAGCCAAATTTAGATTAGCTTTCATTAAGACTATATCAAATCAAAGTTTTGGGTTTTCAAGCCACCTATAGGATCTTGCACTTTCTTAGACTTTTTAAATTTTAGAGAATGATTTTATAGTTCCCTTGATAAGTGACTTTCTAGGATCAATTATAGGAACTTGCGAAAAGTTCTTGTTCTTAACCCGAATGAGCTAAGACTTTCGCGTTTTAAAGTTCCATATACAAAAGTCTAGCAAAAATTGAATTGAGCGGGTTATGGAATGTAAAGGGCTCCAAATGCCCATCAAGTCAAAAATTAGCTCTTATTCTACCCATTGGAAAATATACATTCGTGTCTTAAAAACACTTATTAAAACTAAGAAAAATTTTAAAATTTGGCCATTTTTAGCCTTATTAGCAACAAAACATGGAAAGCGCGAGGGCGTAGCAAAGCAAGTACTTATTCACCCCCTATACTAAAAGTAAACATTGTCCTCAATGTTTCGAGTCTAAAGGTGGAGCACCCCATACTAGAGACGAAGAGTCGAATGCTTAGGATCTAGTATGGAAAGGGTGATCAACAATATATCTAAAGCCGTTTATTAAGTATGATAAAAGATAATTGTTAGAACAATAAAGGATATGTCATGGATTCGTGAAAAACTTCTTCAAGCAAACGATGGAGGCTCACGTAAACGAACACGTGAGTCTTCAATCGTAGATGATGTTGATCTAGATAACAAAATCACAAACAACCACGAGACAACGAGTTGAAAGGGAACAAATCCCCTCTCATTATTTATTAGAAAGCATAAAAGGATAAGCATGGGATCTCCCCGACGAGGCACCTCGTTTTTGATTACCGAGTCATGAGCTCGACTCGATCCCCTCAATGCTAATTATCATTGGGGAAGGTGACTTGGTCGAGGTCAACCATTGAAGGAATTTCCCCACCAAAGTAGTGCTTAAGCCTATGTCCATTCACCTTGAAGTTAGGACCATCATCTTGAGCTAGCTCGATGGTTCCATAAGGAAACACTTGTGTAACGGTGAAAGGACCCGACCAACGAGATTTCAATTTTCCGGAAAATATCTTAAGTCTAGAGTTAAAAAGTAACACTTGATCACCAACGTTAAAACCCCGGTTTTTAATCTTTGCATCATGAAACTTTTTACTCTTTTCTTTGAAAATCAATGAATTTTCATAAGCATTGTCTCTTAGTTCATCCAATTCATTCAATTATATTTTCCGGTGATCTCCCGCGGTCTTTAAGTCAAAATTTGCATGCTTAAGGGCCCAATATGCCTTGTGCTCCAATTCAATGGGCAAATGACAATTCTTCCCATAGACTAACTTATAAGGAGTACAACCGATAGGTGTCTTATAAGCGGTCCTAAAGGCCCATAAAGCGTCATCGAGTTTGTCGGACCATGAAGCACGGTTTTCTCCAATCGACCTCTCTAAAATCCTCTTCAAAGCTCGGTTCGAAACCTCGACTTGCCCACTCGTTTACGGGTGATAAGCCGTAGAAAGACGATGAGTAACTCCATATTTCTTTCAGACTTTCTCGAATTGGTCATTACAAAAATGAGTTCCACGATCGCTTATAATAGCACGAGGGGTTCCGAACCGAGAGAATAGTTGCTTCAAAAACAAAAACTTCACTACCACACGAGCATCATTAGTAGGTAAAGCCTTAGCTTCCACCCACTTAGAAAGGTAGTCGACCACGACGAGGATATACTTGTTACCATGAGACGATGGGAACGGACCCATGAAGTCTATTCCCCAAATGTCGAAAATCTCACACACTTGAATTATGTTTTGCGGCATTTCATCACGTTGAAACGATTTTCCTTGACGTTGGCACGAATCACACGACTTCACAAGTGCGTATGCATCACGATAGATAGAGGGCCAAAAGAAGCCGGCATCGAACACTTTCTTAGCCGTGAGAGTAGCGCCGTGGTGACCACCCGTGGGTCCCTCGTGACAAGCTCTAAGGATATTAGAAGCATCGGCACCAAACACACAACGTCAAACGAGTTGATCTGCACAAACCCGAAAGAGATAAGGGTCATCCCAAAAATAGAACCTGACGTCACGAAAGAATTTTCGCTTTTGTTGTGTCGTCATACCCTTGATTATGAAATTGCCCGCATGGTAATTTGCAATGTCGGCAAACCATGGAGTGGTGTCTTTAGAATTCACTACATCGAGAGTCTCGAGAGGAAATTTTTCGGTGATTTCCTTGTTCTCGAAAACATCTTTGTGAGGATCTTATAGACGAGAGAGATGATCGGCCGCTAGATTCTCGGCTCCTTTTTTGTCAAGCACGGTGACATCAAATTCTTGGAGGAGGAGCATCCAACAAAGCAATCTCGGCTTAGCATCTTGCTTAGCTAAGAGATACTTGATAGCCGAATGGTCGGTATACATGATGCTTTTAGTTAAGACGAGATAAGGTAGGAATTTCACAAAAGCATATACCACGGCAAGAAATTCCTTTTCCGTTGTGGTGTACTTTAATTGAGCCTCGGTCATCGTCTTACTAGCATAATGGATAGGACGGAAATGATTTTCATAACGTTGCCCTAAGACGGCCCCTATAGCATAATCACTTGCATCGCACATGATTTCAAAGGGTAATTCCCAATAAGGAGCAACAAGAATGGGATCTTCGGTAAGTTTCCTTTTGAGAGTTTCGAAAGCTCTAACACAATCCTCGTTTAAATTAAAAGGAGCATCCTTCTCGACAAGGTGTGTCATAGGTCGAGAGATTTTCGAAAAGTCTTTGATGAAACGACGATAAAAGCCCGCGTGGCCTAGGAAACTCCTCACACCCTTAACGGTTTTGGGATGAGGTAACTTGGCGATGACGTCTACCTTAGCTTTTTCGACCTCAATCCCCGCTTTAGAGACCTGATGTCCTAAGACGATTCCTTGTTTACACATAAAATGACATTTTTCCCAATTAAGCACAAGATTGGTTTCTTCACAATGTTTTAACATTTGCTCGTATTAGATAAACATGACGTGAACAAATTGCCAAACACCGAAAAGTCATCCATAAACACTTCCATCGACTTCTCGATCATATCGTGAAAAATGGCCATCATACACCGTTGAAACATAACCGGTGCATTACAAAGTCCGAAAGGCATCCTATGATAAGCAAACGTTCCATAAGGACACGTAAACGTACTCTTCTCTTGATCACGAGGGTCGATAGGGATTTGAAAGTAGGAAAAACCATATAGAAAGTAATAGAATTCATTTCCCGCAAGTCGCTCCAACATTTAATCCATGAAGGGCAAAGTAAAGTGGTCTTTACGAGTGGCGTCATTTAACTTTCGATAGTCAATACACACCTTCCAACCGGTCACAACACGAGTGCGAATTAACTCGTTGTTTTCATTAGGCACGACGGTCATTCCTCCCTTTTTCGGGACACAATAAATTGGGCTCACCCATGTGCTATCGGAGATAGGATAAATCATTCTCGCGTCAAGGAGTATAAGAACTTCCTTTTTTATGACATTGTGAATTTTGGGATTTACCCTTCTTTGACTTTGAATTGCGGGTTTGTCGTCCTCCTCCATTAAAATCTTGTGAGTACAAAATTTTAGGTCAATACCCTTAATGTCGGAAATTTTCCACGTAATTGCCCCGTTATGAGCTTTAAGAACTTTCAAGAGCTCGGTTTTTTCATCATTAGCAACACCTTTTGCAATAATAACCAGAAACTTTTCATCACCTTCCAAGAATGCGTATTCAAGGTGAGAAGGAAGATCTTTCAATTCAAGGATAGGCGGTTCCTCGATTGAAGATTTTTGCTCTACACTCATAACCTCCATCGGCGGAAAAAATGGTGGAATAGATGTATCATAACTAATAATCACCTCATCTTCATTTTCGATTTCATTTGAAGTAAAATCGCCTCCTTGGAACGGAGTGAGATTTGGTGTGGAATTAGCAAGAATCGGATCCAAAATAGTGGGATTGCCAGTTGACGAACTATCGGAAAAACCTAACACTTCTTGTGAAAACTCATCGCAAACCACATCAACTAAGTCAATGTGATTGATGGTAGCGATTGCATAAACATGAGAAGGTTTTGAGTTTTGAGTAGCGTTTATAACAAGTTCCTCTTTGTTGAATCTCAAAGTGATAGTTCTTGCATGAACGTCGATAAGCGATCTCGAGGTGTCTAAAAATGGATGACCTAAAATTAGAGGAACTTGAGGATCCGCGGGGATGTCAACTACTATAAAATCAACGGGATAGTAGAACTTCCCCACTTTCACGAAAACATCTTCGGCTACTCCACATGCTAAAATCGTAGAATGATCGGCCATCTCGATAGACATGTTTGAAGGAGTAAGAGCCGGAAGCGAAAGCGATTTCCAAATGGAAAATGGCATCAAATTAATGCTCGCACCAAGATCGGCCAAGGCGAGGCATTCTTTCATATCTTGTATGTCACAAGGAATGAGAAACTTTCCGGGGTCACCAACTTTTTTCCAGTATGCGGTTAAGATAAACCGAAGAACAATTAGCAAGCTTTGAAAGCTTTTCCTTATCGCTCATCATACTTTTAAAAGTGGAAGCGAAACGAGGCATATATAACAACGCGTCAGCTAAACTCACATCAAAATGCACTTGTTGAAACATTTTTATAAAAAGCTCGATTTATTGTTTGTTACGTTCTTGCAATTCCTCTTTGTTTCGTCTCGAAGGGTAAGGTAAGGGTGGTGTGGGTTGGACATTAGGCAACGGCCTTGGAAACTCGGGTTCCATGATTGGTATTGGTTCAACCGTAGGTGTGGCATGAGCGGTACTTCGTGGGCTTGTGATATGCTCCTTTTCGACCATCACCTCGGGCTCTTTCTTTCTCATTAGAAGTACTTGGACGAGAGATTGGTTCCTTGAATGTTTTACCACTTTGTGTAGTAATAACCTTCATTTCTCCCTTCGGGTTTGCAATGGTATCACTAGGAAGACCACCCGAGGAAGAGGGTTTACACATGATTACTTCAAACATTTTTTCCATTCGGTCTTCAAATTTTGATTGCCTTAAATCCGCTTTTAACAGTTCTTGCTTAATCTCATGTTGTCCTTGTTCCATATTTTGTTGATTTTGTTGAAGACGTTGAACATTTCCTTCCGATTTATTTGCATGAGTCTTAAGTTCATTAGCAAGTTCGTTTTTATGCTCGTTTTTCAACTCGGATCTTAAGCTAATCATCTCACGTTGCATGTTATCAAACTTAGCATCATTTGCTTTAGCATAATCCAAAAATTCTCCTTGAAGATTTTTAGTGTGAGCATTTTGAAATCCTTGTGTAGTGTTTTAAAAATCACGGTTTTGGTTTTGATTAGTAACTTGTCCATTCCCACTTTGATAATTCCCTTTGTTGTAGTTACGTGAATTGCCTTGATAATTACCACATTGATTGTTGTTTCGATAGTTATTAGCATTTTGATTTGGTGCAGCTTGATTTGGGCGGGAACCTTGGCCGTTTTGGTTGAAAGTTCCCGTTGCTACGTAAGCACTCGAAGTGTTACCACCGGCGGTAAAGCACTCAGAAAGATCATGAGCTCCACCACAAGAAAAACAACTCTTATCAAACGCTTTAATCGAAGCGGAATTCAAAGCATCTTGTGCTTTCTAATGAGTCATAAGATTAGAAAACCTATCGAAAAACCGATTTTCCTCATTAGATTCATCATGTAAGGCATTAATGCTACGAGATGATGACGACGATGAAGAACCCATATTGGCAACACTCGGTGTGTTACGAGGGTTGTAAACCTTAGATCTATTCTCGATAATCTTTAAAGCCTCGTCGGTCGTTTTGCATAAAAAATTACCACCCACGGCGGCATTCAAATAATCTCGTTCATGATCATTAAGCCCATTATAAAAAGTATCAACTTGATGCAATTCCGAAAAATCATGGTGTGGACATTCATGTAACATTTCCTTAAATCGTTCCCATGCCATTGAAAAACTTTCATTATTTCGTTGTACAAACCTTGAAATCTCATTTAAATGTGTTGTTTTAGATGGTGGAAAAATTTGTTCACAAACTTAGAAACGACATCACCCCATGTCAAAATCGAATTTGGCGGTTCTTTCTCAAGCCAAATTTTAACGGGTCCATCTAATGAGTATGGAAACAACATCATCTTAATGGCGTCATGTGGAACATCCTTTAACTTCCTAGTAACGGTGAGACGATTAAAATTCCTTATGTGGTAGTGCGGGTTGTCTTTCTCATGACCTCTAAACTTATTTGCTTGTAACATCGACATTAAACCCGTCTTAATCTCGAAATTCTCCGTAAGGATAGCGGGAATCACAATGGCTTCTCCAAAACCCTCGGTGGGTTCTTGAAGCAACTCCATCATAGTACGATTAGCCATGACGACTTCTTGTTCTACAATAGGTTCAACAATTGGAGTTTGTTCTTCAATCAACGTATCTTGATTTCCTTGATTTTGACGACGTTTACGAGCTCGTTTAGCTTGATTACGAGTTCGCATAAACTTCACGTAGAATGGGAGGTGAGTAAAGAAGATTCTTTTTGGGTGTTTTGTGAATTTTTATTTTTTTTGTGTTTTTGATTGTTTTTAATTTTTTTGGATTTTGGTGTATCTTCGTAGACAACAATCTACCAAGTCTCTCCTCGAATCAAACTCTTGATTAAAGAAGCCTCAAAAGAAAACGATCACGTGGAGTGAACGCCTTCGAATGACTTTAGAACTGTGGTGAAAACCAAATTGTTCAAGAGGGTTTAATCACAAAGAAAACCAAGTAAATATATATGATACGTAATAATACTTTGGGCGGCAAAACCCTCGATTAGCCTTCAATTTCAAAATACTCACAAGCAAGCGGGGAAATGAGGCGGCACGAAGCACTTAAGAGCCTTTTTCCTTAGGGTATATTTTATAATACCCGCCTTATACCCACCTTATAGTTTGTATTTTTCAAAATCGAGCTTCACGAAAGTATTTATCTATTTTTGCCTTTTTCTTTTGTTTGAGATTCGAATACAATAATTAAGAGATCAAATCCCAATTAAGGTTGTGTTTTTACACTTTTGGAAATATTTTGTATTGATTGTGATACTTAATACAATATAGTAATAATAATTTCACAAGAAAAACCAAAAAAAAAACCGATAATACGTATTAGTAGATTTCTACTAATACAAATACTATTTATGGTTAATATTAAAAACAACAAGACAAATTAATCACGACACACCTCCCCGGCAGCGGCGCCAAAATGGTTGTAGTGTTTTTCCACACCTTTAGGAAAAGGGGGTAAATAGGGAAAGTACTAAACAAATGATTTAGGAAAATCAAGTGTTAATGACCCAAAGGTGAAATGAAAGTTCGTTTCCCAAGGAGGTATATGTGTATGAATAATTCGTAATTGGTTTGAGATTAATATTAGAAAGAAGGGAATGAGAAAATAGAATGACGAAGACGTGAAATTAATTACTACTACGACTAAACGTAAAACCGTAAAAAGTTCAAAAATAAAAATTAATTCTAAAAATTCCAAAAAAATTACCAAAAATCGAAATAGATAAACTAAGAGTTTACCAATGATCAAAACTTTTTCAAACCTTTTAATTAATTAAATATTAGTTTTTAAATGCTAATTAAAGCCCTAAAAATCAAATTAAATATCAAAAAGCCCAAATAAAGACTTTTCAATTGGTAAACCTCTAAAATGACCTAAAAAGATTAAAAACTATTTTTAGAAAATTTTAAACTAAGAAAAACTATTTAAAATGATTTAAAAACAATTAAAACTTAAAATAATTATAAAAATTAATCTAATGATGATAAAATTAATCTAAGAGTTGAAAAATCCTACTTTAATGTATTAAAGCTAAGAAAAATATAAAAAGTGTAAAAATGTTATGCTTTAAATTTAATAATAAAATAATATTAAAATAATATTAAAAATCCAAAAATTATAAAAAATTCTAAAAACTTGCAAACTAGTTTATTTTAACCTAAATAATCAGAAATGAAAGTGAAATTACCAAATTACCCCTAATGGGCCCCTAAATGGGCTAAAACCAAAAACAGTCAACTTAAATGGGCTTTTGGGCCCAAAAAGTCAAACTAGGCCCAAATGACCTGAAAAAGCCCTATCTGACTCAAAATTTAATTCTAAGCACAAAAGTCTGAAGGCCCAAAATCTGAATATGAGCTTATCACAGCTTAAATAACAAACAGCTTATTCTTATTGGGCCAAATAAGCCCATTAAGCAATAAGCCAATGCCATAAGCTCTGCTTAAACACACAACCTTCTTTTGAGATGCCTAATAGATATGTAAAAAGAAATTTTGAAAAAGCTCACTCAATAAGCCAGAAATAAGCAAAATAAAAATCCACTGAACGACAAAATAGTCGGGTTAGAGTTCTAGGGGGTTTCAGAAGCTCTGGTTTGTTGCAAAAGCTCACAAATAGCTTAACTAAGAATAATCAATCAAGAAAATTACAAAAAGCCAAGTAGAAAAAGCTGTGTGAACCAATAAGTTGGCTGGAAAAGCCAAATAAGCTAGTTTCCTTGCAAACACTTAACCAAAAGACTTGTAACCTTCCAGACTTGTTATTAAGCTGAGAAAAATGAGTTCTATTACAAAAATAAAGTTGTTTCATGTACCAATAAGCAAAACAGATTCAATAAGCTTGTTGACCAAGTTTGACCCTAAGTTAAACGTTGACAAGAGTAATTCAAACGCTGACAAGTACAATTTTGGGCGTTGACAGACTTAATGAAGTGTTAAAACTTTGTTTTCAACCTGCTGGTCAAGGCTTGAGTACAAAACTTGTGAATCAAGGTCTACCAGTTGGGTAGACTTGATTACTTTTGGCACAAATAAGCTAATAAGCCAGTAATAAAGCAAACCAAATAGCCAAATCTCCTCACAAGCAGCACATAAACAAGTTCCAAGCAACAAAACCACAAGGCATACACTAGATTCTCAAATGCAAGCACCAAATGAGGTGGTCACTTTGCTGATGCAAATGACCACTTCAGCCAACTTTGATAAGCTATAGCACACTCAATAAGCCACCAAATTCAACAACCAGATAATCAATAGATAGCTTATCACCTAAACTATTCCCAAACCTGATTTCAGACCTTAGATCTAACAAACAAAGAATTTATTGGATCTGATGTGTTTGACCAATTTCAAAAACACTTTTATCAAATTTTTGCAAAACTTGAAATCCCTTTTCCAAACTTTCAGAAACTTATCTAATGATTAAAACTTGTATATTATGACTTTTTTAGATTTCCCAAACCCTAAGAACCAAGGGCACAAGGCCACAAGGCCTTATGAACCAGTAATCCCAAACAATCCTTTAATAAGCACTTTTCAAACAAACTTCTTAATCCTTCAAACAACCTACTGATTTTAATGATCAAATAGCTACACTAGGCGACAACTAACAGATACCAACCATAAAACACAAAGCACAAACACAAAATCACCAAATCACATAGGAAAACATAAAACAGACCATAACATGTGATTTTTTAGAGGAATCTTAACAAGAGCTTATACCTGTCCTCCACAACATCCTAGGAGGACCAGCAATGCTCCTTGGACATTGTTCAACAACTAGAACAAGACCAAGGTACTTCAACAAAAAAGATGAATGACTGCCTTGGTTGATGTTTCAGAGCAGAAACTCATGGGCTTGATTTCTTCAACACAATGAACAAATAGCCCAACCAAAGGCTCTAATCCCTTCACAAGCTTGGTGTCAACAAGCTTGTAAGAGCTTGTAGCTTTTGGTTAAGGATTAGTACAAGCAAAATAGAAAAATCAGAAACCACTTTTCAAGCTTTTTTCAAACTTGAAAACCTTACCAAACATAAACGTCCTTGAACCACAAGATTCAAGCACACTTATAACATATAATGGAACTCAGAATTACCCTTAAACAACACCAACTTTTAAAAACATAAAAAGGAATTACAATTTTCTCAAAATACCAACTTTTACAAAATTTAAAAAGAAATTACAATGTTTAAAAGGTAAAACTAGAACAAGGCTCTCTCACAAGTTGAGGGGTCCTTATATAGGCCACAAAGACTGAGATTACAATGAGAAAACCCTAGCTATCAAGTCCCTAAAATGCCCTTGAATCTTCTAGACGAATTTTGATATTGAGCTGTCCAAATGCATCCAAATCGTTCATTTTAGCTTTCTAGTTAAGCACTGAGTGTGGGCTGTTGATTTTGACACCTGGCATTCCTTGGAGGTTAAGTTGTGATGTGATGGGTGGACGTCTTGAATGGTGGGACCCTTTGGTGAGTGGGAGTGAGGGTTTTGGGTGTGGGATGAGTTTCTGCATGTGTGAATCAAGTGTAAGTAAGGTTAATTTGGATTTACCCTTTGTTTAAGTGAAGGTAAATCCTGGGTTCTTCATGGTAAACAGTAACTAGTTTGATCCGTTTTTGTAGGGAAAAAGGTGTTTGGCGCGTATTTATTTAGTTTGAACTTAGGGAAATGACATAATAAGTCCTTGTGTTTTGGGAAGAATGGTAAACGTGTTTAATTAGCCAAAACCTTCATTTCCTTTGTAAATAAACTTTTCACTTTCACACTTTGGCCACCAAACTTTTACAGAAGGTAATCAAGGGTTATTTTTGCCATGTTTGAATATTTAAGGGATTGATTTTGGACTTTCTTGATCTTCAAAGGTCTTCATTGGTTCTTTGACTTTATGAGGGACCATATTTGACAAATTAGATTTGATGAGGGACTAATCTTGCCATTTCTTCAAAGTTGAAGGACCATTTTGTAATTTTGACAAACTTAAGGGACCAAACTTGTAATTATGAATGTACAAGGGTTTTAAGTGTCATTTCTTCATATTTTGAGGATCAATCTTGTACATCTTCAAGTCTTCAAGGATTTATCTTGGATAATTCATGAAGTAGGGCCCTGGTTCTTTGTACGGCTTCGTTTCTCGTGTCCGTTTTTCCTTGTTTCTTGTGATCTTTTGTCTTTTTCATGATATCCATACCTAAAACACACAAGTAAATAAATACAAGCATATATGTGGTATTTGATGACATTTTAATGCATTTAAAGCCCGAAAAGAACGATGAGATCATGTACAAATGCCATCTCATCATACACGTGGACTCACTTTTTGAGGTCTAAGGATGAAACACCCGAAGTTATCATCAACTTCCTTAAACTGACACAACGTGGTCTTTAAGCTCAAGTAAAAGTGGTACGTAGTGACAGAGGCACAAAATTCTTGAATTCAACTCTAAATAATTATTTTGAAGCCGAAGGGATTGAACACGAAACATCTATTACTAGAACACCTGAACAAAACAGCGTTGTTGAAAGACGAAACCGTACTTTGGTTGAGGCTGCTCGAACATTATTATCCGCTTCTAAACTATCACTATTCTTTTGGGGCGAAGCCGTGTCAACCGCATGTTACACAAAAACCGTTCCTTAACTATCCCAAGAAACGAAAAGACACCATATCACATAATTCATGATCGCAAACCTTCACTCAAACACCTTCATGTTTTCGGATGTACGTGTTACATAGTTCGAGATGGTGAAAATATGGACAAGATGAAAGAGAAAGATGATGCATGCATTCTAGTGGGATATACAACTCAGTCTAAGGGATATAGAGTGTACAACAAGAGAACATGTTAGCCTCAAAATATTGAGTCAAACAAGAATGCTCGGTCATATGTTTATTATGTATCGTATATTAGAACGTTGTAATAGGTACTAGGTTAGTCGTGTATTACGGGCTTAACTTTAAGCTCAGGTTCATTCATAAGTAACCAAAGCCCAAAAGGAAAGCCCGACCCATAATCATATAGACAATTATGCCACATCTAAGCAAAAGGCTATAAATACCCTTCCTAGCATGTTAGGAAGGGTGTTGGTTGATTTCATTCTCTCTTAATCTAACCTTCCCATTGTTTTCACACACTTCTCTCTACTTTCACTCACTACTTTCTAGAAATCTTCCATCTTTTATCTACCTTTCTTTCTTCTTTATTCGTGTAGAATCATCATATTTTTAGGGACAACAATTGGTATCAATCGCCATGGGGTAGTTTTGTGATTAGTTGTTGATTTACTACTTAATGCGTGTGTTTATAACATAAAATCTACTCGGATTCAAGTTTTTTTTCTTGTGTTTTCCATGCTCTAAATTTTCCTCTATACAACTCTACATATTTCATACGTGTGGTAAGATTTTGGTTACTTTGGTTTGGATTGAAACAAGTATTCCCAGGTAAAGTTCTCATCTCTCTTGTTGCCTAAAAGTCTTGAACTCATTACTTGTTACGATCTGAATATTGCGATCGCATAAACTTGGGGTTTCTACTTGCGATCGAATATCACGATCACTCATTACGATCAGTGACTGCGATCACTCGTTACGATCAGTGCCTGCGATCACTCGTTGCGATCGGTGACTGCGATCACGTGTTACGATCGGTGACTGCGATCACTCGTTGCGATCGGTGACTGTGATCACGTGTTACGATCAAAGAGTGCAATCTAGGAGTGCGATCTAAGAGTGCGATCTAAGAGTGTGATCTAAGAGTGCGATCTAAGAGTGCGATCTAAGAGTGCGATCTAAGAGTGCGATCTAAGAGTGTGATCTAAGAGTACGATGGGTATTCCGATGGACATTGCGATGGACATATAAATTTTGTTCGAGTCAAACGAGACTTAGCCACTATCTAGACTAGTCCCGGAACGTAGTTTACACGAAGATTAAAATTCGGTGATTTCTAGCTCGATTTCAAAATTTGGTGATTACAAATTTTTTAGGTCTACCGTTTTGTCGGACTTAGAAATTTATTGTCGGACTGAGAAAAATCGCAATTTTCGGAATTTCAACAACAAAACAATCACAACACAACTACTTAAGATCCACATTCAATTCATCATTTCAGAGAATATTGAGATGGATTCTACTGCCGAATAACGTGTGACTAACAACAACATAATAGTAGCGGGTAACAAAGAGAGACCACCAATGCTTGTATCTGGTCGATATGATCAATGGCAATCCCGTTTTCTACGTTATCTTGACACAAAACCTAACGGTGATGCTTTAAGGAATTTATTTTTGAGGGACCCTATAAACTCTCAAGGATTCAAGTTCCTAGAGTACCAACCACAGACACTACTGAAGAACAACCAGCTTATGAACGTGATGAAAAGAGGAACGACCTCACACCAGAGAACCGTGCTTGGTTTGATGTTGAGAAGGAAGCAATCTACTTAATTATTAGTGGAATTGGAGATGATATTTATTCGACGGTTGATGCATGCCCTACTGCTCAAGAAATGTGGATGGCTATTGAAAAATAGCAACAAGGTGAATCACTTAACAAACAAGATGTGAAAACTAAGATGTTTTGGAACTTTGGCAAGTTTACATCAAAGGATGGGGAATCAATTGATTCTTATTACACTCGATTCTACAAAATGATGAATGATATGACACGAAGCAACTTGCAAGTTTCCACCATGCAAGTCAATGTCCAATTTCTACAGCAACTTCAACCAGAGTGGACACGGTTTGTCACCTTAGTGAAACAACAAAAAAAGTTAGACTAAGTTTCATATCACAAGCTCTTTGACATTTTGAAACAATTTCAAAATGAGGCAAATAAACTTCGAGCTGAACGAGTTGCAAAGGTTTCTAATCCACTTGCTTTGGTGTCTACCACTCAACATTACCCAGATTATTACTCTCGTACTTCAAAGACCTACTCTACTCATTAATCATCACCACGATCATCCACTGTCTCCAAGTCACATGCTCCAACAAGATCCCGAGGCAAAGAAGTTGCAAGAGCACCATCACCCACACCTGAGCAATCATCCGAAGAAGTGCTGAGAGTCCTCCAAAGTATGATCGACAACCTAAGTATGATAATCTGAGGGTGGCTACTGTTGTTGGAAATAGGGAAACTCTTGGTACTCAAGTTGTGTAACAAAGTGGGATTCAGTGTTTTAACTGCAGAGGTTTTGGGCATTTGCCTAGGGAATGCAAGCAGCCAAAGAGGGTTAAAGATTATGGTTATCATAAGGAAAAGATGTTGCTGTACAAGAAAATGGAAACTGGAATCAAGTTATCAGCTGAGGAAGGAGAAATGCTTGACGACACAGTTGATGAACTATCCGACCAAGATTCATGAGGTCCTTAACATCACTGAAGATGACAATGGCCCTATCTTTGATACCGATCCAATTGATAAGGTACAACATGATGATGAATATAATGTGTTTGGTGATACACATGAGCATAGTGATCTACCAACAACAATTACTGACACGTGTATGTTGGAAACGGTTGATAGCAATACCACACTCGATTCATCAGACATGTGTAATAATGAGTTTGAGGATGATCAACATGCAAATGAGTATGATGAAGAGGAGCATGTCGCGCTTGCTAATTTAATTGCTAGTTTACAAAAAGATGTCAATGAATATAGAAAGAGTCAAAAGCAATTAAAGAAGACAAACGCATCGCTCACTCAAAACTTTGAAGAAAGCAAAGCCGCTCTTATAAAATCTAGTGAGACAATTGATAGTTATAGGGCTGAGCTGCTTCAAAAGACCAAAGAGCTTGAGGGGTACAAAATTCGTGTCATCAACATTAAAAAGGACGATTTTGAAAATAAATATAACGAAGCTCTAGCTTTAATAACTAGAAAAACGTCAATTTAATGTCTTATTAAGTGATGAACGTCAAAAAACGTACCTTGCCACAACAAAAGTTAATGAACTTGAACAAAGGCTTTCTACGAATACCATCGATTCTGCTAAAATTCTTGACGAAGAGAAACAAGAGGTTGAAACATTAAAACAAGATTTCAAAAATAGACAAAGCAAAGATGCTCAAAAAGTAAAGGTGATAACTAGATTTTACTCAGGTTAAAAAGATTAAGATTCGTTGTGTTGGTCTAATCGAATTGATTAACTTGGTTCTCTATGTGTGATTCAGTCTTATTTTGGTGGAAACAAAGATGTGTCGTTGTAGTGTTTAAAATAAAGGGTGCAAAACAATTAAAGTAAAAGTGCTCTTAAAGTAAATCTAAGCCTAATTAAAATAAAGGTGCAAGTATTTAAAAACGTGACTGAAATTAAAGGGCACTAAAGTAAATGACGTAAACTTAAATCTATCTAAGGCAAACTTAAAACGCGACTAAAACTAAAACTAAGGCAAAACTAAAATAAAGCTAAGACAAATAATCTTAAAGTGCAATTAATTAAAAGGCAGGAAAAATAAGGCTTGAAAATAAAAATCAAAGACAAAAGCTAATAAGAACCTGAATTCAGATCATTCGAAATAAACCTTCGTTTGGAACAATCACTCGTCCGGAATGTCACCTTCGGTTGAAATGATTCTTCTTCGCTTGGAATATTACCAAAATCCTTGATCCGGAACTAATTGATCTGAATATGTCACTTATCCAAAACAATCATTCATTCGGAACTTTACTGATTCGGAACTCTAAATTTTGCCTTGATTCGGAACTATTTGGTCACCCTTGATTCGGAAGATTCCGAATGAAGCCTCCTTGATTCGGAAGTTTCAGACTTCCGAATGAACACCTCTTGAATCGGAACTTGCCCCTTGATCCGGAAGTTTATTCGGAACTTTTAAGTTCCGAATGAACAACTCTTGGTTCGGAACTTTGGAAACTTCCGAATGAATACCCACTGATCCGGAACTTTTGAAGTTCCGAATGAACAGTGCTTGATCCGGAACTTTTGAGTTCCGAATGAAGCTTTTCTGGTTCGGAACTTTGGAAGTTCCGAATGAATAGTTCTTGAGTCGGAAGTTTTCCTTCGTCCGGAACTTTGAATGTTCCGGATGAACAAGCTTGACTCGGAAGTTTTGCTGAGCCTAAGATCTTCTGGATGAACCCTTGACTCGGAACTTTGGAAGTTCCGAATGAACAAACTCCCTCTCTTGATTCGGAAGTATTCACCTGGAAAGATCAGAAACACAAACAACTTTCCCGAAGAACAAGGGGATACAGTAACAGCAGTTTTAATAACAAATTAACCAAAATCAACACAAACAATTTAACAAAACTATCAACGAATCAACAGTAACATAAACAAACAATTTAGAACAAGAAATCAAACATCTTTAACCACAATAATCAACAATCACTTTGGATCAAAATAAAAGCATGAACATAAACATAAACATAAACACAACAAATCAAAGATTAAGAAAGGTAGATAAGAGATTGACAAGATAAAATAAAGATTGACAAGAATTAAAATGAAAACTTACTTGGAATTAAATGGTAATTAAAGTGCATAACATGAATTTAAATTGACAAGATAAGTAAATGACAAGGTAATTAAATGGTGGAAGATCTAATTGTCACCATTAGCCAACAACATGAAAAGTTAACAACTAATGGCTATTTATAGGGGAGGATTAGGAAGCTTCCTCCCCTCTTTCATTTCTTCTTAATTACAAGCTTAAGTCCCTCCTTTTATTAATCTTCATTGATTGCGTCATTAGTCCTTTTCTTCTAATCTTCTTTAAACTTGGACTTAAGGGACTTTTGGCTTCGGGATTTCTTCGAACTCGTCTTTAAATTCTTCAATAAAATAGACTTGAATTCTTCGGCTTTTGATAAACTTCCGTCTTTCGACTTTTTCTTCGATAAATCTTCAGAATTGGTCGTGGACTTCCGTTCTTTTTGCACTCTTGACTTCTTGACTTCGTCTTTCATCCTTTTCTTCAATAAAAGTCCGTAAATGCCCGTGAATGTCCGTGTTTTCTCCACTTTTCACCTTTTCATCCTAAATCACAACAAAAACACAAACCACGCATAATTCCGACATAAAAGACATAAAATACACGTTTTGGTCCGGTTATTTTTGTAATTAAGTGGTAGAAAAGATGGGTGTTTACACACCTATCAAATCCCCTACACTTGACCATTGCAATGTCCTCATGTAATGCATTAGTTACAAAGCAAGATTACACTTTTCATCATAATCAATCCACGTTGGCCTTTATTAAAGAGATAGAAAATTAAAATCATACAAAATAAAGAAATCAAAAGCATACCTTGGGTTTTGGAAATGTCATCAAGTTTTCACTTTCTCCAAACCAAGCTTAAAAACGAGATCATTGTTATTATAAGTTAGTAAACTATCACGAACTCATGTGGGCCAATTACTCACTTAGACTCCCTTATTCCTAGGTGTATCTCTTATATTTTATTGTTGTCTTGAATGATCACGAGGATGCATTTTTGACTTATTTCGATAGTTATTAAGTCTGAAAATAAGGTGCACGATTTAATCAATAGTTAGCTAAAGGACCAAATCTTTTAAAACTGCTTCTCGGGACCTCACAAAGTTCATATCTTGGCATAACTCGCTTCGCGATTTGAGACCTTTCTCGGACCGATATTTGGCAGCGACTTCATACTTCAAATCTTGAGAGACGTTCATGAAATTATGGTCTTCTCTTCATAATGGAATTTCTTCACTTAAAGTTTTGAGAGATTCATACTTGGACCACGACTTCTTCATTTTTCTCCAATCTTTATTTTGGATTTTGATATACAACGATCCGCCTCCTTTTATGACTTGGATCTATTTATCCTCATACCTTGTTAGGGTCTTTTCGGATACACTTCTCCATGACTTTTGGGGAGTATTTGCTTTTCGTCGTATGTCTCGATCCTTCATATTGATTTTCGATAAATGATTCTTCACATCACTTTGGATCTTTAGCAACAAAACATAGCCCTCATGCCTTGTTAGGGCCTTTTCGAACTCGCCAATCTTCGCGTCCCGCTTCAATAAGTTATGCCTTGGCTATGAACTCTAATCCATACCGAGCAACTTTTAAACGATCTGGGGCTAGAAGCTAAGTAACCTTTCAAATCGTACAACCTTATTTATTAGCAGATAAATTTATTAGCAAGCGATGGGAGAATAAGCTCATAATTAACTCACATAAATTCACGAAAGAATACCGGACTTATAATTGGCTCTATCATCTCTCGTTCTCCACAGTTTAAAATCTCAAGTAATGAGACTCGTGGATACTTAGCCTATTAAATCAAAGTTTTGGGTTTTCGATTCGCTTATAGGATCTTGCAAAATCTTAGACTCTTTCAAGTTTAGAAATCGCGTTTTAAAGTTCCCTTGATAAACGACTCTCTAGGATCAATTATAGGAACTTGCGAAAAGTTCTTGTTCTTAACCCGTGAGAGTTAAGACTTTCGCGTTTTATATCTCCCTATATAAAAGCCTAGCAAAACTTGACTTAAACACGTTAAGGATACTAGCTAGAGTAAACTCGGATTGAGTCAAAAGATTCACAACGTTTGAAGATAAAAACCACTTATTAAACATTTATTCTAATAAGGAAAGAAAAATAACTATACAAAGGTAAAAACTAATAGGCCAAAATAGATCAAAAATTTTGAAAAATGTCGAAAAATTGATTTTCCGGTTAAAATAAGGACAAAGACAAGGAAAAGACCACTTAACTTTGATAGAAGTCCCCCCTACACTTAAGATAAACATTGTCCTCAATGTTTAAGCATGTGGGAGTAAACTCCCCTACACTTAGGACATTGTGCACTTTGTTTAAATCTCGCTAAGGAAAAGACAACTAAAGAGATTCCTATTTTAATATTGAGAAAATATAAAATAGTGAATCGAAAAGAGTTTAGGATAGAACCGGGAAGAAGTAGAACACGGAATCACGGGTTGTCAAGAATCATCAAGAGTGGATCATTGAAGCTCGAATCCCTGATTAAGAAGTGAGGAGAGGAAATAGCAAACCAAAGGGTCTCCCCTACACTTATGATAAAGAAAGCGAAAAGATAGATGCATGGGTTGCCTCCCAAGAAGCGCTTGATTTTTGTTAACCGAGTCATTAGCCTGACTCGACCTTGATCATCAACGGAAGTAGCATGAAACATATCCACCAGGATCAAAGGCATAGTTTTCATCCATCAATAAGCACGAGCTTAAGGCGAACAAGGCAAGCCAAATAAGAAGTGGCAAGGTTCCCTTAAGCAGCGATGGAGCACGGTGGAAGCAAGTAGGAAGCGGTGCAAGCATGTCTTTAAAATTTCCAAAATTTTTTTCTTTTATTTCATCAGGTGGATACTGAGATGGCTTAAAGACTTCAATACCGGGGTCGAACACCTTTTCCTTCAAGGGAAAATAGCACTCAGGCTCAGCCGAGTGTGAAGAAGATCCGCAAAGAAGCACAACCTCGTCCTCAGAAGGGGGACAAAGAGGTGTCAAATTATAAGTGCAACGGATTTCGGTGTCGACCGGTTTCTTCTCCTTTGACAGAATGCTCTTCAAATCCAAAGTAGGATCAAGACGATAATCTTCAAAGTCCAAAGGAGGAGCATCACTCTCATGAGGGAAGTAAGTGTTAAGAAATTCAGAAAAATCTTCCTCAAATGAATAATCGTCCAAAGTAGGATCGAGTGATGGTGGAGGATCTTCATCATGTGAAGAATCGCTGGATAGAGTATCAGCCTCATCGAAATCATCGAAAGTGGGCAGCTCGGGATACTCAGAAGTACAATCAAAATCATCCGAATCTGAGCTAGAATCATCATCATAAGCATCAAAGACCGGTGGAGAATCATAAATGGGAGAAGCGTCCAAAGTAGAGTGAGAATCATCCACATTGTCGTTGTAGTGTTTAAAATAAAGGGTGCAAAACAATTAAAGTAAAAGTGCTCTTAAAGTAAATCTAAGCCTAATTAAAATAAAGGTGCAAGTATTTAAAAACGTGACTGAAATTAAAGGGCACTAAAGTAAATGACGTAAACTTAAATCTATCTAAGGCAAACTTAAAACGCGACTAAAACTTAAACTAAGGCAAAACTAAAATAAAGCTAAGGCAAATAATCTTAAAGTGCAATTAATTAAAAGGCAGGAAAAATAAGGCTTGAAAATAAAAATCAAAGACAAAAGCTAATAAGAACCTGAATTCAGCTCATTCGAAATAAACCTTCGTTTGGAACAATCACTCGTCTGGAATGTCACCTTCGGTTGAAATGATTCTTCTTCGCTTGGAATATTACCAAAATCCTTGATCCGGAACTAATTGATCTGAATATGTCACTTATCCAAAACAATCATTCGTTCGGAACTTTACTGATTCGGAACTCTAAATTTTGCCTTGATTCGGAACTATTTGGTCACCCTTGATTCGGAAGATTCCGAATGAAGCCTCCTTGATTCGGAAGTTTCAGACTTCCGAATGAACACCTCTTGAATCGGAACTTGCCCCTTGATCCGGAAGTTTATTCGGAACTTTTAAGTTCCGAATGAACAACTCTTGGTTCGGAACTTTGGAAACTTCCGAATGAATACCCACTGATCCGGAACTTTTGAAGTTCCGAATGAACAGTGCTTGATCCGGAACTTTTGAGTTCCGAATGAAGCTTTTTTGGTTCGGAACTTTGAAAGTTCCGAATGAATAGTTCTTGAGTCGGAAGTTTTCCTTCGTCCGGAACTATGAATGTTCCGGATGAACAAGCTTGACTCGGAAGTTTTGTTGAGCCTAAGATCTTCTGGATGAACCCTTGACTCGGAACTTTGGAAGTTCCGAATGAACAAACTCCCTCTCTTGATTCAGAAGTATTCACCTGGAAAGATCAGAAACACAAACAACTTTCCCGAAGAACAAGGGGATACAGTAACAGCAGTTTTAATAACAAATTAACCAAAATCAACACAAACAATTTAACAAAAATATCAACGAATCAACAGTAACATAAACAAACAATTTAGAACAAGAAATCAAACAACTTTAACCACAATAATCAACAATCACTTTGGATCAAAATAAAAGCATGAACATAAACATAAACATAAACACAACAAATCAAAGATTAAGAAAGGTAGATAAGAGATTGACAAGATAAAATAAAGATTGACAAGAATTAAAATGAAAACTTACTTGGAATTAAATGGTAATTAAAGTGCATAACATGAATTTAAATTGACAAGATAAGTAAATGACAAGGTAATTAAATGGTGGAAGGTCTAATTGTCACCATTAGCCAACAACATGAAAAGTTAACAACTAATGGCTATTTATAGGGGAGGATTAGGAAGCTTCCTCCCCTCTTTCATTTCTTCTTAATTACAAGCTTAAGTCCCTCCTTTTATTAATCTTCATTAATTGCGTCATTAGTCCTTTTCTTCTAATCTTCTTTAAACTTGGACTTAAGGGACTTTTGGCTTCGGGATTTCTTCGAACTCGTCTTTAAATTCTTCAATAAAATAGACTTGAATTCTTCGGCTTTTGATAAACTTCCGTCTTTTGACTTTTTCTTCGATAAATCTTCAGAATTGGTCGTGGACTTCCGTTCTTTTTGCACTCTTGACTTCTTGACTTCGTCTTTCATCCTTTTCTTCAATAAAAGTCCGTAAATGCCCGTGAATGTTCGTGTTTTCTCCACTTTTCACCTTTTCATCCTAAATCACAACAAAAACACAAACCACGCATAATTCCGACATAAAAGACATAAAATATACGTTTTGGTCCGGTTATTATTGTAATTAAGTGGTAGAAAAGATGGGTGTTTACACACCTATCAAAAGGATCTCGAAGAACAAGTCGTTTTTTTTAAAAAAGTTGTTTATAAAACACATGTCTCTATTCAAACCGTCAGAATGATAGCACCTCGGTCGTTTTTTTAAGGGTCAGTCTAGTTTTGCAAGTCCAAAGTACCTCGAACAAGCTCAAGCTGCGAACCCCCATTTATATCTTGACGAGTCCGAATGGACCGATCATGATTGCCCTGTAGCTAACCTCGATAGTGAAGAGACGTCCCTTTGGGATGAGGAGAGTAGATCACCGGTCAATAAAGATTTTGTGAAACCATATAACTATGCTTATGAAAATAGTCTTTATGATCTTTTCACTCCACAAAAACAGAAGTCTAGTGAGTAATTGTTTTTAGAATGTAAACAAAGAAGAATTCAATGGAAAAAAGCTTTTGCCACGAAGAGGAAAACTAATGTTTTCAAATATATTAACTAGCCTCTTGATGCTTCTAAAAGCAAAAGTAGAAAAACACTTGGTTTTCTTAAACACCACATTGATAATGTTCAATCAATTGTTGAAAGCGATTGGGGAAAACGTCAAAAGGATACGCGGAAAACCGAGATTCCTTACGACATAAGTGTGCTTGTGAAAGAACTTTTAATACCAAATACGAAGATCATAAAAGAACATGTTCTTGAGTTTAAAAGTTTGATTCAGTCTAAAATGTTTGATGATTTGAAATATGTTGAGTCTCTTGAAAAAGAAATTGATGAAATTCAAAATGACAAATCAGAATTTTCAAACGAACATGATCTACTCTTAGAAGAATGTCTCTCCAAAGATATATTGTGTGTTACTCTTTAATATTGTGCTGATATCGATGAATATTCTGACGTTGCATGCAAATATCTTAATAAAATCAAAGAATGTGAGCGTCTTGAACTTGAGCTTTCGAAACGTAAAGAAAATTTCGATAAAAAGGCTTTTGAGTTACTTCAACACAAAACTGATTTCCTTCAAAAAATTGTCATTCTCTTGAATTTGCTTTGCAAAAAGACGTTGGTAGTTTTCCACATGATAATAACTTGCAAGAAAAACTTTCCAAAACGTTTCGAGAAATGAATGAAAAGAGTATGGGAACTAAAGGGTTGAAAGCTCAGTTACAAGACAGGGAAATAGCGATAGAAGAGTTGAAGAAACTAGTTGCTAAGATGGGTGGGAAAATTGTGGAACCTAGTGTTAAGAAACCTATTGTAAGACAACCCAATGCGCAAAAAGTGACTAGACATTCTACCTTGGAAAAACCATCTGTTTTCTCTAGTTCTGCTTTTGCAAAACCTGCGTTTGCCCCCAAGACGGAAGGGAAGGATAGGTTACCACAAAATACTCCCAAAACACATATTCGATCACAAAGCATTAAGAACACAAATTTCGTTAAACCAGGGATGTATAGATTGGCCAATACACCTACACACAATAAAGAAAGTCAATCACCTCAGACTTCTAGAAACACTAATAGACGTGTGTCTTTTACTACAAGAGTAGTCCCTACTGATAGTGTTAGCCGGCCCCAGCTTAAGAGCACTCGCATGAATGAAAAGGTTTGGCAACACAAAAGTCAAGGGAAGATGAAGACAGTAGAAGACCACCCTAGGATTTTCAATGTTTCTAAGAATAAAATGTTTGTAATCGTGTATAATGACGATTTGAATGATTCGACATTGAATGATTTGAATGTTAAGTTTGTTTGTGTGAAATGTGGAAAGTGTGCTAATGCCAATCATGCTATGTGTGTTTCGAATAATGTCAAAAGCGTAGCTACTAGAACTAAGAAGCAAACTGCGATGCCTATTAGTGCTAGAAAACCCAAACGCAAAGTGAACCATTCTGGTGCAACCCCCCTTGAGAAAAGTATTGCATCAGACTCTACCACTAAGAATCCTAGAAGTAGAATTAGGGAATTATATAAATCTACAAGCAAGTCTTGGAAATGGTGGTTTGCTAATCCATGTCCTCCAGAATATAAATGGATTCCAAAGGTTAGTACTGAAAATGTGACTACGAGCGTTAGTGTGTCTTTACGTGAAACTGATAGTCGTAGAAATACGTCTTTTAGGAAAAAGAGCGTAAATAGGGCAAGTGTGCACGACGATTTAGGAAAATCGTGTGTGTATGACCCCAAAAGTGAGTTCGTTCTCGAGGAGGCACGTGTGTTGTGTAATGAATGATGATTAATGATGTTTGTGATTATTAACAAGAAGAAAAGAAATGAGAAAGGAAAGAAAAGACGGTTACGAAAACGGATTAAACTACGACGAAAAAGGCGTAAACGTAAAACCGTAAAACTACAAAATTTAAAATTTTAACCTAAAAATTCTTAAAAATTACTAAAAATCCACAATATAATTCTAAGAGTTTACAAAAAATCCAAACTTGCTAAAACCTTTTAATTAGTTAAATAATGACTTTTTAATGCTAATTAAAGCCCTAAAAATCACAATTAATTATTAAAAAGCCCCAAACAAGATTTAATAGTTTGTAAACCTCAAAAATGACCTAATTAAGCTAAAAACTATTTTTAAAAATTTTAAAACCAAATTAAACTATTTTTAAACACTTAAAAACTATTAAAATCTATGAAAACTTAAATTAATTCTAAAAATTGAATGAAAAGCCTAAAAAATATTTGGAAAGTTAAAAAGTTCCTAATTTAATGTCTAAAATCTAGGAAAAATGAAAAAAGTAGAAAAAACAAACTTTCTATTTTTGGGAATAAAATAATATTAAAATAATAAAAAAAATAAAAAGTTTATAAATTAATTCTAAAAAATTACCAAAAATCCTAAATAATGTAAATAAGATAAAAATGCACATTAAAGTTCCTAAAACCTTTTTATTAATTTTATATTAAATTTTAAAGTTGTTTAAAAACCCTAAAATCAAATAAAATTAAAAATAAGACTTTTTGAAAACTTTTTGGGCTGTAAACCTCAAATTACTTAAACAAAGCCTAAAAACTATTTTTTAAAAATTAAAACCTATTTTAACTATTTTTAAATTAATAAAATAAAAACGGGTAAATAAATAATGATAAAAAATAAATAAAGAAAAGGAAAAATCGAATTTTAAGCCAGAAAAATCCTAAGCTATACTACTATCCTAGGAAAAATACAAATAAGCTAATAAGCTTAATCAATAAGCTAAAATAAGCTAAAACAGTCACGGCTTATTTATGAAAAGCCAAAACCAACACACCTTAAATACAATTCAAAAGCAACCCTAGCAGTCAAAGACCCTAGGGCGCAATGGTAACGTGTGTGTGTTGTGAGAGGAGTGGCGCAGGTTCGAGTCCTGGCCACGTCCTTTTTGGTTTTTTTTTTTTTTAACTTTATAAAACACAAACCTGTTACACTTTTAAGCTCAAAAACATAAACACAATTCCAATATTAACAAGAATTAAGCCAAATGGATCAAAAAACGTGCCCAGGTAGCACTTGTTGACTGATGAACACAAGTGATATATTCACTTGTGCAATTTGACCAAGAGGACTTGGTTTGATGATTTTTGTGGATGTTTTGATTGGACAAACGGCACCCTTATACTCCTTTGAGTATAAGGAGTCAAGACAATCAGAAAACAAGCAAATTACACACAAGTATCAAGCACAAAAATCCACAACAAGTTCATGTTATAGCATACACAAGTCTGGGGGTGTTTATCTGATCTTCTAGGCTCAATGGTGAGATTCAAAGCTCTCAAATTGGTAAACAAACCTACAAACTAGCATACAAGCATTACACAAACCTGGTTTACCCCTAACTCTAGCAGAATATCAAATTTGATGCACAAATGGAAGTTTCTGATTTTAACTAGTATTACCAAAAACTAAGCATACAAATATGATTTCCAACCCTTTAATCTGAAACCTGAATGCTTATATCACATAGCAGTAACCAAAGAAAAGTTTTAACACAGGTTTTAACACAAGAATTTGTCACCAATCTTGATTAAACAGCTAATCCAAACACCCCTTTGGTTTCTGAATATGAAGATTTTACAAAGCAAATCATATCAAATCTAAACCAAATTGATTCTAATGACTCTAAACATGCATATAACCAGTAATAGAGCAATATCCAACCAATAAACAAGCAATCAAACAATTTTCATGCAATTTTCAAAAATCTCATACAAAATCAGTAAAACTAAAAACTCAAAAAAGAAAAACAAGGTCTACCTTGTTGGGCCTACATCCAGGCCCAACAGTGACTGCTTTGTCACCTCCAATAGACCCGGGTATATGCAGAATCTTTGATCAACAAAAACTTAGCACCTGCTAAGAAAAGCACACTCAAGCACAATATAACTGATTTTTCTTAAAAACTTTCTTAAAACCTCTTAAACCTTTTCCAAAAACCTTGAAACCTTTAACATGTTTTAAAAACAAGATCAATATTCAGAATTTCAAAATTTTAGTCCACTTTCACTTCTCAAAATTTATAAATTTCTGAATATTTCAACAATCTTCAAAACCTTTTTGAAACTTCAAAACACAAAGTGTTACACAAATATGATATGGAACTCAGTCTAGCAATCAAACACACACCAACTTTTTAAAATTCAATAAAAGGAATTACTTTAAAAACATAAACACCAACTTTATAATTTATAAAAAAGGAATTACAAATGTGATTGCTAAAAACTGGAACAACGTGTATGAGTGACAGGCCACTCATACTTATACTAGCTAATGGAACTAACTAGAAGCTACAATAAAGAAATAATAAACTTGAAAACCCTAATGCCTAAAAATCCAAATTTGCCCTTGTTCTTTTGACTGAATTTTGGTCAAGATGCCCATGTGATGTTGCCAGCTCTTGTTGAATGATCTTGGACGTCAAATTTAGCTTGGGGACCAAGGAGTGTGATCTAGGATGTTAAATTGGTCGGGTTATAGGGTTTGGGGGGAAAGAGACGTGTGTAGGGGAGGGGTCCACAACCACATGGGGTTGTCTAGGGTCACGGTTTTGGTGTGGGATTGGGTGAGGGTGACCTAAATTGAGGATCTGGAAGGATTGAGCTTAAACCCCTTTGTTCTGCTCTTGATTGTGACTGGGGTGGATTAGGATTTATAAGGGGATTAGGGGTGGTTTAATCAAAAAAGGGAATAAACAGATTTTTAAAATTGTGTTTGGGAGGGAATAAATGGGGTAAGTGTTGACTGGGTGTTTGACTTGGTATTTAATTAAAACCGGGTTGGACTTGGGTGGGTTTGGTTACGGGTTGGGTAGGGTTATGGGTAAGTGGGTGGGTTTGCTGAGGTGTCACAAGCTGAATGGTGGAATGGAGTTTGGTTAGTTGGCAGAATTGATCCCCAAGGTTACTTGTTCTTTCCACTTTGTATAAAATAGCAACAACGCCCATTTTGCACTTAACAACTTTTGGCAAGTTGTCAAATTTGGCACACATACTTCCAAAACTTTTTCCAAGGACCTTTAATGTATTTTCTTCATTTTCCAAGGGCTGATCTTGTATAGTCTTCAAACTTTAGGGACCCTATTCATAGTTTTGAATATTTGAGGGGTATAAAGTGTAAATCTTCAAAAGTTGAGGGACTAAAGTTGCCAATCTTCAATTCTTCAAGGGTCATTTTGCAAAATTCCAAACTTAGGCCCGGTTCATTGTGCGGCTTCGTTTCTCGTGTTCGTTTTTGAATGATTCTTGTGATCTTTTGCCATTTCCTCAATATCCGTACCTAAAAATACACAAGTAACAAACACAAGCATATATTTGGTATATTTAATGATATTTTATGCATTTTAAGCCCGTTTTGGACGATGAGACCATGTATAAAAGCAGTCTCATCACTCCCCCATACTAAACCATTGTCGTGCCCTCACGCAATGCTAGAATAAAGTATCGTAGCACCTCCAAAATTCAATTTTATTTACTTTATTGGAATGATAAACTAGCTACACTACTACTATTATTACTACTTGCGTTTTAGACATAATGTATGATTTTCATCGCAAAATGGGACGTTTAGGTTCATAGAATAAGAACACGTGAATGCTTCGTTAGAAATAATTTCATCGTTCTCGATTTTCACCCCAATTCCATGCCAAGCGTGCAACGAGATCATTGTCATTATAAGTTAGTAATGCTAACACTACTCATATGCCCTAATTACGTACTTATTCTCCCATTATTCCTAAGTTGTATCTCTTATATTTTATTTTGTCTTGAATGTTCACGAGGATACATTGTTTGACTTATGTGATAATAGAGATTTAGGTCTAAAAATAGAGTCTTAACGGTGTAACTAAGACCATTAAATCAATAACCCCTCCTAATAGACAACGATGTTAAAAAATTAAGTTGACAAGAAGAATCGATAAACACGGTTTTATAACGGTTTTGAACATGAGACTTATTACCAAGACTTTTATACACCCCCTAACGGAAGGGCCTTATTATCTTTGGTTTACCTCCATCTTTTATTCAACTTCGCCATGAAGCTTTTATTATGACTTCGGTCTTGCCTTTCCTTTTATTATCCGCCATCATCGGTGGTTTTATTAGCCAAAGACGTATATCCTCACGCTAAGGCGAATTTTGGATCTTTAAAGCTTCAAAGATTAAGGCTTGATTCACTTTCAATTTTGCATAGATTTTAGGCCTTGTGGGGCTTTAAATTGTTTGCTAGATTTAGGTGAGCACTTGAAATCTTATTATTAGGTGAAGCTTTCGATTATTGGGGTGCCAATACTTCAAAACCGTGACGCTGGCGATACCTTAATGTCTTCCCAATTTAATTACACGGAAGCTACTAGAAAAGACTAGAAACCCAACAATCCTAACTAAACCGCTAAGTCAATATTTATTAAGCAAAAAATATTTACAAGCGAAGGGAGAATAAGCAAACAACGAGAACACATGAGTTTTTGAAAGAATACGAGTACTCTACGTTTAGCATAGTAACTTATAATTAACTCTATCATTTCTCGTCCTCATTTAAGAGACTTAGCCTAATGTGTAGTTAAGGAATCAAAGCTAAGTGCTCAACACGCACGGTCGAGTCAAAAATTACTCTTATTCTCGCCATCGGAAAATTTACATTCGTGTCTTAAAACACTTATGAAACATGAGAACAATTTTAAAATTTGGCCATTTTTAGCCTTATTTTGCAACAAAACGATAAACAAAACGATAAACTTTGGAAAGCGTGAAGGTTTGGCAAGGCAAGTATCTATTCACCCCCCATACTAAAGTTAAACATTGTCCTCAATGTTTCGAGTCTAGGGGTGCAAACACCCCCATACTAGAGACGTAGTCGAATGCCTAATCTAGCATGGAAAGGGTGTAACCAATAAGTTAATAGCCGTTTATGAAGTGTGCTAAAAACCTAAGGTTAGAACATAAAAGGATATATCATTTGGATATTGAGAAATGTCTCTAAAGCAAACGATCGAGTGCTCCCATAAACGAACACGAGAGGCTCCAATCGTGAAGATCATGATCTAAAAACCACAATTCACAAACAACCACGGAACAAAGGTTGGAAGGGCACAAATCCCCTCACATTAACTAATTAGAAAGCAATAATATGTACATGGATAAGCATGGGTCTCCCCCACGAGGCGCCTTGTTTTTGATAACCGAGTCAAAAGCTCGACTCGAATCCCCATAAATGTGATCATTTAGGGATAATCATGGTGTGGTCAATTTTTGGTGGGCCTTACATGATAAACAAGGCCCAAAAACAACCGGTATTAAGGACTAAGTCCTTTGATGGTGCAAAATACCGGGGTCGAAGATGGCGTTCTCATTTTCATTGGAAAAACAAATCAACGCCACTTCATCGTGTGCCAACAAAAACTCAAAGAGTTTCAAGAAAATAGATGAGAAGAAATAGAAGGGTGGGACAATGGGTAAGTCATGAAAACATTGAGCTACTCGAGGTAGACTCGCACCAATCAAATGAAAAGATTTTCCATTTATTGCATCGGTGGAAGACCGAGATTTCCCTATATAAGCAATTCCAGGATCAAACATCTCGTCCTCGGTGGAGAAAGGGGAGGGAACATATGGGGATTCCCCCACACTAAGTCCACACAAAGCATCGTCAAAAGGAGAAGATGAGCTTGTAGTACTCAAAACACGTGGTGATGACGGAGTTAGAATTGTAGAAAAATCTTTTAAATTCAAGTTAATATCTTTTCCTTTTTCATCTTTTATACTCTCCTTGTGAAAACCCGATTTAATTATGTCAAAAATATTTGGTGTATCTAAAGCAATGTAAGTCACACTAAAAATTCACACATTTTGAAATCTTTTTGGTTTAGGTGGTGGTAAGTTTTCAAATATTTTGTCAACAAAGAAAACCTCCCCATCGGGATCAACGTATTCATCATCCGAAGATTCACTCGAGATTGGAATCGTAGGCATAACACTCTTAACCTCCACCGGCGGAGGGGACGGAACTTCATTTTTCTCAACAACTCCTAAAACTCTATTTGAAATCTTTTTGCAAATGTTTTTGATGGGATTGACATTGTACAAAGATGTGATAGAATACACATGAGAAAGAGTGGAGTTTTGGGTTCCATTAATGACGAGTTCTTCCTCATTGAAACGAAGAGTGATTTTTCTTGCATGCACATCGATAAGTGCTCTCGAGGTATCTAAAAAAGATCGACCTAAAATTAACGGAAATTTAGGATCGATGGGAATATCAACAACAATAAAGTCTACAGGGTAGTAGAACTTTCCAACTTTCACAAAGACGTCCTCGGCTACTCCACAAGCTAGAATCGTAGAATGATCGGCCATTTCGATTGACATTCTTGAAGGAGTGAGATTTGGAAGATTGAGCGATTTAAAAATCTCAAGAGGCATCAAATTAATACTAGCACCAAGATCGGCCAAGGCGTAGCATTCTTCCATGTCTTAGATAGCACATGGGATTAAAAACTTTCCAGTATCACCGACTTTTTGAGGTATGCGGCTTAGAAAAACCGAAGAACAACTAGATGATTTTTGCAATTTCTCTTTGTTATTCAACATACTTTTGAAGTTCGCGGCAAATCGAGGCATCATGACTAAGGCGTCGGCAAAACTTATATTGAAATGCAAGTCACGAAACATTTTCATAAAGAGTTCAAATTGATAATTATTTCGTTCTTGTGCCTTTTCCTTGTCTCGTCTTAAAGGGTAGGGTAAAGGTGGTGTGGGTTAGGGTAAAGTAGGCATAGACATAGGCCTTGGAATCTCGGGTTCCATGATTGGTGTGGGTTCAACCGTAGGTGTGGTTTGAGCAGTACTTCGTGGGCTTGGAATTTGCTCCTTTTCAACCACAACCTTGGGTTCTTTCTCTTTTTCCTTCTCCATAGAAGTACTTGGACGAGAAATGGGTTCTTTGAAAGTTTTACCACTACGAGTAGTAATAACCTTCAATTCTCCTTTCGGGTTAACGATGGTATCACTAGGAAGACCACCCGAAGAAGAGGGCTTACACATGATAGCTTCAAACATTTTAGCCATACGGTCTTCAAACTTAGATTGCCTAGCATCCGCTTTTAACAACTCTTGCTTAATCTCATGTTGACCTTGCTCCATTTTTTGTTGATTTTGTTGGAGACGTGTGACATTTCCTTCTATTTTATTAGCATGAGTTTTATGTTCATTAGCAAGTTCGTTTTTTAGCTCGTTTTTCAACTCGGATCTTAAGCTAACCATTTCACGTTGCATGTTATCAAACTTAGCATCATTAGCCTTTGCATAATTCAAAAATTCTCCTTGAAGATTTTTGGTGTGATCATTTTGAAAACCTTGGGCATTGTTTTGAAAATCACGGTTTTGGTTTTGGTTTGAAACTTGCCCATTACCACCTTGATAATTACCCTTGTTATAATTCCTTTGATTTCCTTGGTAATTTCCACCTTGGTTGTTGTTGCGATAGTTATTAGCATTTTGATTTGGTGGAGCTTGATTTTGGCGGGAACCTTGACCGATTTGGTTATAAGTTCCCGTGGCTACAAAAGCATTCGAAGTGTTACCATCCGCGGTAATGCACTCGGAAAGATCATAAGCTCCCCCACACGACAAACAACTCTTAGAAACCGCTTTAACCGAAGCGGAATTCGAAGCTTCTTGAGCTTTCCAATGGGACATAAGAGTCGAAAACCTATCGAAAAACCGGTTTTCCTCATTTGCTTCATCTTGCAAGGCATTGATACTACGAGACGATGATGAGCCCATTTTCGCAACACTCGGTGTGTTACGAGGGCTATAAACCTTAGACCTATTCTCAATTATTACCAAAGCTTCTTCAACCGTTTTACACAAAAAATTACCACCCGCGGCGGCATTTAAATAATCTCGTTCATGATCGTTAAGTCCACTGTAAAACGTGTCGATTTGATGTAAGTCAGAAAAACCGTGATGAGGACATTCATGTAACATCTCCTTAAACCTATTCCAAGCCGTTGAAAAACTTTCATTTGATTCTTGTGAAAATTTAGAAATCTCATTTTTCAAATGCGTAGTCTTAGAGGGCGGAAAAAATTGGTTCACAAACTTTGAAACGAGATCCTTCCACGTCAATATAGAATTGGGTGGCTCTTTCTCTAACCAAATTTTAGCGGGCCCCGCTAAGGAATACGGAAAAAACATCATCTTAATCGAGTCATTCGAGACATCCTTAAATTTGCACGTGGCGGTAAAACGATTGAATTGGCGGATATGGTTGTGGGGATTGTCCTTCTCATCACCACGGAATTTGTTGTTTTGGATCATCGACAACAAACCCGTTTTCACCTCAAAATTCTCCGCAAGGATAGCGGGAATTACAATAGCTTCTCCATAACCCTCGGTGGGTGCTTGAAGTAACTCCATCATAGTTCGATTAGCCATGGTAGCTTCTTTCACTACCACGGGTTCGTCAATAGGAGACTCCTCACTAGAATGAGTGGTCGATTTGTTTCTTCGTTTACGTGCACGTCTTGCTTTAGAGCGAGTTTGCATAAACGTCACGTATAACGAGAAGGCGAGCAAAGAAGATTCTTTTTGGTATTTTGTGTTTTTCAATTTTTTTGTGGTTTTTGATGGTATTAACCTTTTTGGAAATTGGTGAAATGTATTAGGTAGACAAAAATCTACAAATCTCCTTCTTAATCAAATCTCTTGATTAAAGAAGCCTCAAGGAATGAAAACGATCACGTTGAGTGAATGCCTTCGATGACTTTAGAACGATGGTGGAACACCAAATCGTTCAAGAGGGTTTAATCAATAGAAACCAAGAAAATATATATGATATGTAATAATACTTTGGGCAGCAAAACCCTCGATTCACTCTCAAAATCAAATACGCACAAGCAAGCGGAGGAAACGAGGCGGCGAGAAGCACTTAAGAGCCTTTTTCCTTTAGGTCGTGAAATACAACCGCCTTATACCCACCTTATAGTTTGTATTATCAAAATCAAGCTTCACGAAAGTATTTATCTATTTTTGCCTTTTTCTTTGGTTTGAGATTCGAATACAATGATTGGGTAATGACCTCCCAAGTCAAGGTTGTGATTTCTCACGTATTTGGAGTACTTGTGAATTTATTGTTCTACGTATACAATATAGTAATAATATTCACACAAAAACCGAAAAATGATAATACGTATTAGTAGAGTGCTACTAATACAAATACTATTTTGGCTAATATAAAAAAAACAACAATTGTTCAATCAAAACACAACACGCCTCCCCGGCAGCGGCGCCAAAATGATAGTCGTAGAAATACGTCTTTTAGGAAAAAGAGCGTAAATAGGGCAAGTGTGCACGACGATTTAGGAAAATCGTGTGTGTATGACCCCAAAAGTGAGTTCGTTCTCGAGGAGGCACGTGTGTTGTGTAATGAATGATGATTAATGATGTTTGTGATTATTAACAAGAAGAAAAGAAATGAGAAAGGAAAGAAAAGACGGTTACGAAAATGGATTAAACTACAACGAAAAAGGCGTTAACGTAAAACCGTAAAACTACAAAATTTAAAATTTTAACCTAAAAATTCCTAAAAATTACTAAAAATCCACAATATAATTCTAAGAGTTTACAAAAAATCCAAACTTGCTAAAACCTTTTAATTAATTAAGTAATGACTTTTTAATGCTAATTAAAGCCCTAAAAATCACAATTAATTATTAAAAAGCCCCAAACAATATTTAATAGTTTGTAAACCTCAAAAATGACCTAATTAAGCTAAAAACTATTTTTAAAAATTATAAAACCAAATTAAACTATTTTTAAACACTTAAAAACTATTAAAATCTATTAAAACTTAAATTAATTCTAAAAATTGAATGAAAAGCCTAAAAAATATTTGGAAAGTTAAAAAGTTCCTAATTTAATGTCTACAATCTAGGAAAAATGAAAAAAGTAGAAAAAACAAACTTTCTATTTTTGGGAATAAAATAATATTAAAATAATCAAAAAAAAATAAAAAGTTTATAAATTAATTCTAAAAAATTACCAAAAATCCTAAATAATGTAACTAAGATAAAAATGCAAATTAAAGTTCCTAAAACCTTTTTATTAATTTTATATTAAATTTTAAAGTTGTCTAAAAACCCTAAAATCAAATAAAATTAAAAATAAGACTTTTTGAAAACTTTTTGGCTGTAAACCTCAAATTACTTAAACAAAGCCTAAAAACTATTTTCTAAAAATTAAAACCTATTTTAACTATTTTTAAATTAATAAAATAAAAACGGGTAAATAAATAATGATAAAAAATAAATAAAGAAAAGGAAAAATCGAATTTTAAGCCAGAAAAATCCTAAGCTATACTACTATCCTAGGAAAAATACAAATAAGCTAATAAGCTTAATCAATAAGCTAAAATAGGCTAAAACAGTCACGGCTTATTTATGAAAAGCCAAAACCAACACACCTTAAATACAATTCAAAAGCAACCCTAGCAGTCAAAGACCCTAGGGCGCAATGGTAACACGTGTGTGTTGTGAGAGGAGTGGCGCAGGTTCGAGTCCTGGCCACGTCCTTTTTGGTTTTATTTTTTATTTTATTTTTTTAACTTTTTAAAACACAAACCTGTTACACTTTTAAGCTCAAAAACATAAACACAATTCCAATATTAACAAGAATTAAGCCAAATGGATCAAAAAGCGTGCCCAGGTAGCACTTGTTGACTGATGAACACAAGTGATATATTCACTTGTGCAATTTGACCATGAGGACTTGGTTTGATGATTTTTGTGGATGTTTTGATTGGACAAACGGCACCCTTATACTCCTTTGAGTATAAGGAGTCAAGACAATCAGAAAACAAGCAAATTACACACAAGTATCAAGCACAAAAATCCACAACAAGTTCCTGTTATAGCATACACAAGTCTGGGGGTGTTTATCTGATCTTCTAGGCTCAATGGTGAGATTCAAAGCTCTCAAATTGGTAAACAAAGCTACAAACTAGCATACAAGCATTACACAAACCTGGTTTACCCCTAACTCTAGCAGAATATCAAATTTTGAGTACCAATTCACACAAATTGATGCACAAATGGAAGTTTCTGATTTTAACTAGTATTACCAAAAACTAAGCATACAAATATGAATTCCAACCCTTTAATCTGAAACCTGAATGCTTATATCACATAGCAGTAACCCAAGAAGAGTTTTAACACAGGTTTTAACACAAGAATTTGTCACCAATCTTGATTAAACAGCTAATCCAAACACCCCTTTAGTTTCTGAATATGAAGATTTTACAAAGCAAATCACATCAAATCTAAACCAAACTGATTCTAATGACTCTAAACATGCATATAACCAGTAATAGAGCAATATCCAACCAATAAACAAGCAATCAAACAATTTTCATGCAATTTTCAAAAATCTCATACAAAATCAGTAAAACTAAAAACTCAAAAAGGAAACAAGGTCTACCTTGTTGGGCCTACATCCAGGCCCAACAGTGACTTCTTTGTCACCTCCAATAGACCCGGGTATATGCAGAATCTTTGATCAACAAAAACTTAGAACCTGCTAAGAAAAACACACTCAAGCACAATATAACTGATTTTTCTTAAAAACTTTCTTAAAACCTCTTAAACCTTTTCCAAAAACCTTGAAACCTTTAACATGTTTTAAAAACAAAATCAGTATTCAGAATTTCAAAATTTTGGTCCACTTTCACTTCTCAAAATTTATAAATTGCCGAATATTTCAACAATCTTCAAAACCTTTTTGAAACTTCAAAACACAAAGTGTTACACAAATATGATATGGAACTCAGTCTAGCAATCAAACACACACCAACTTTTTAAAATTCAATAAAAGGAATTACTTTAAAAACATAAACACCAACTTTATAATTTATAAAAAAGGAATTACAAATGTGATTGCTAAAAACTGTAACAACGTGTATGAGTGACAGGCCACTCATACTTATACTAGCTAATGGAACTAACTAGAAGCTACAATAAAGAAATAATAAACTTGAAAACCCTAATGCCTGAAAATCCAAATTTACCCTTGTTCTTTTGACTGAATTTTGGTCAAGATGCCCATGTGATGTTGCCAGCTCTTGTTGAATGATCTTGGACGTCAAATTTAGCTTGGGGACCAAGGAGTGTGATCTGGGATGTTAAATTGGTCGGGTTATAGGGTTTGGGGGAAAGAGACATGTGCAGGGGAGGGGTCCACAACCACATGGGGTTGTTTGGGGTCACGGTTTTGGTGTGGGATGGGGTGAGGGTGACCTAAATTGAGGATCTGGAAGGATTGAGCTTAAACCCCTTTGTTTTGCTCTTGATTGTGACTGGGGTGGATTAGGGTTTATAAGGGGATTAGGGGTAGTTTAATCCAAAAAGGGAATAAACAGATTTTTAAAATTGTGTTTGGGAGGGAATAAATGGGGTAAGTGTTTACTGGGTGTTTGACTTGGTATTTAATTAAAACCGGGTTGGACTTGTGTGGGTTTGGTTACGGGTTGGGTAGGGTTATGGGTAAGTGGGTGGGTTTGCTGAGGTGTCACAAGCTGAATGGTGGAATGGAGTTTGGTTAGTTGGCAGAATTGATCCCCAAGGTTACTTGTTCTTTCCACTTTGTTCAAAATAGCAACAACGCCCATTTTGCACTTAACAACTTTTGGCAAGTTGTCAAATTTGGCACACATACTTCCAAAACTTTTTCCAAGGACCTTTAATGTATTTTCTTCATTTTCCAAGGGCTGATCTTGTATAGTCTTCAAACTTTAGGTACCATATTCATAGTTTTTAATATTTGAGGGGTATAAAGTGTAAATCTTAAAAAGTTGAGGGACTAAAGTTGCCAATCTTCAATTCTTCAAGGGTCATTTTGCAAAATTCCAAACTTGGGCCCGGTTCATTGTGCGGCTTCGTTTCCCGTGTTCGTTTTTGAATGATTCTTGTGATCTTTTGCCATTTCCTCAATATCCGTACCTAAAAATACACAAGTAACAAACACAAGCATATATTTGGTATATTTAATGATATTTTATGCATTTTAAGCCCGTTTTGGACGATGAGACCATGTATAAAAGCAGTCTCATCAGAAACTAATGATTCGGATATCACAACTAACATGGAATACAATTTAGCAAATGCTCCATCGTGCTCTAATTCTTCTGCAGGTGATCGAGATAATTTTATTCATACTGGACTCCGGATACACGAAGCACATGACGGGGAATCTCAAGCTTCTAATTAACTTCGTGGAGAAGTGCCTGGGTACGGTCTGATTCGGAAATGATCAATTTGCACCGATCCTAGGATATGGAGACTTGGTTCAGGAAATATCACTATCGAAAGGGTTTACTACATCTAAGGGCTC
Source organism: Glebionis coronaria (assembly GCA_025667525.1). Taxonomy (NCBI): domain Eukaryota; kingdom Viridiplantae; phylum Streptophyta; class Magnoliopsida; order Asterales; family Asteraceae; genus Glebionis; species Glebionis coronaria. The sequence goes on from JANFOE010000333.1 coordinate 1,535,885, forward strand.
AATCACAATCTTTTCTCGGTTGGTCAATTCTGTTATGCGGATTTGGAGGTTGCTTTCAGAAAGAATACATGTTTTGTTCGTGATTATGATGGGAATGACTTACTTACCGGTTCACGGGGTACTGATCTCTACACCATTTCATTACAAGACTCCATATCTTCAACTATAATCTGTTTCATGGCTAAAGCTTCAATGACTTAAGCTTGGTTATGGCATCATAGTTTATCTCATCTTAACTTTGATACCATCAACTTGCTTTCCAAGAAATATATCGTGGGAGGCCTTCCTAACTTGAAATTCATCAAAGATCATCTTTGTTCTTCTTGTGAGCTTTGTAAAGCTAAACGGAGTAGTTCCAAGACAAAGACTACACCAAGCTCTAAAGGACGGTTAGATCTTCTTCATATAGATTTGTGTGGTCCCATGCGTGTTCAAACCATCAATGGGAAGAAATATGTTATGGTAATTGTCGATGACTACTCAAGGTACACGTGGACCCTCTTCTTACGGTCCAAGGATGAAACACCTGAGGTTCTCATTAACTTCCTTAAGCTGATACAAGGTGGTCTTCAAGCTCAAGTAAAAGTGGTACATACTGACAGAGGCACAAAATTCTTGAATTCAACTCTCAAGAAGTATTTTGAAGCCGAAGGGATTGAACACGAAACATCTATTGCTAGAACACCTGAACAAAACGGTGTTGTTGAAAGATAAAACCGTACTTTAGTTGAGGCTGCTCGAACATTATTATCTACTTCAAAACTACCATTATTCTTTTGGTCCCAAGCTGTATCAACCGCATGCTACACACAAAACCGATCCTTAATTATCCCTAGACACGAAAAGACACCATATCACATAATTAATGATCACAAACCTTCCCTCAAACACCTTCATGTTTTTTGATGTACGTTTTACATTATTCGAGATGGTGAAAATCTGGACAAGATGAAAGAGAAAGGTGATGCATGCATTCTAGTGGGATATGCAACTTAGTATAAGGGATACAGAGTATACAACAAGAGAACAAAATTGATAGTCGAGACTATTCATATCAGATTTGATAAATTACAAGAAATGGCACTTGAACAAATCAGTTTAATTCTGATCCACAAAGACAACAGACTTCTGTGCACAACCACACGGAACTCTGAACTCAAGACCACAACAATGAACCGTCAAGTTCAAAGCTGGTTCCTGAACATGTTCCTAGAGAAGATGTAACAATGGACACGACAATTATAGAGTTGGAAATGTTATATGGACCATTGTTTGATGAATATTTCACTGGGGAGAAACATGTTGTATCAAAGTCTTCCGTTGTCACTCATGATAAGAATGATGATACCGATCATCATCAACAAAAGGATACAACCTCATCTACTTCAACACGGGTCGCTACAGATTTACCTCCTCGACATATCACTTCAACAATCGATCCTACAACATCCACAACTACTGTCATTACTCCAGAGAACACAAATCAAGCAGACGATGCATTATCAGACGATGACGATTTTCACAACCCATTCGGTACACTGGTACACGCAACTGGAGAGTCATTGGACCCGTCTAATATGCATACGTTCTATCAACGACATCCTTCAACGCATCATTGGACCCGAGAACATCCTTTGGTTCAAGTAATTGGAAACCCTTCATAGCATGTTCGTACAAGAAGACAACTAGCCACTGATGGCGATGTTTGTATGTTCGCACTCGCCGTGAGTACAGTGGAATCGAAAAACATCAAGGAAGCCATGGCTGATCATGCTTGGATTGAATCGATGACGGAAGAACTTCAACAATTTGAAAGACTTAAAGTCTGGGAACTTGTTAACAGAACATACGTAATACAAGCATTTTGTATGGTTCAAAATAATTCTCGGAATCCTCTCGAATTGATCTCAGTTTAAAGAGGAAGGTTTGTTCTCGGTGACAAAAAGTGGGTTTGGTTTTCTAATCTACTAAACAGGAAATGAATAAAGTAAAGAAAGACTTAAACTTAAAACAATTAAAGAGTAAAACTTGGATTGAAATTAGTAAATGAAAAATACCCTAACAGAAATTACCCTATTCGGAAAACTCGTTCTATGCGGAATAAATTCTCAATTCGGAATAATTGCTCTATACGGAATAATGGTTATGCGGAATGAAATGTTCTATTCGGAAAATTGTTTCTATTCGAAAAACAATCCTATGCGGAATAAAGGGTTCAATTCGGAAAGAAAGTCCTATTCGGAATGTAGGCTCAATTCGGAATAACTGCTCAATTCGGAATGTCAAAACATTCCGAGTAAGGGAAAAACAATAAAATGGCTATGCGGAAAACAAGTTCTATTCGGAATATCTAGGATATTCCGAATAAAGAGGAATCTAGGGGGCTATTCGGAATATGTAAAATATTTCGAATAGGGGACGAGTCAAACTGCCAATTCGGAATAATCCTAGGAATGAAGAACAGTAACAGACGTTTAAACAGGGGACACGAGTTAATCCAAGATCGAGCTGAATACGCAAAAAGGTTTCACCAAATTAAACACAAATCATCTACTAACTACAAGGATCAAATCCCAATCATAAAAAACACTAAATCAACAACTTTCACAAGGTTAAAATCAATCAAACAAGAACTTGAAAACTTTGAATAAAAATGATATGAACAAGATGAATGAAAAGACGAAATTGAAAGATTAATGTAAAGGTAAACAAGAGTAGTGATTAAACACTTACAAGATTGGAGGAAAAATTAAAAATCACCAAACACTCTAATGGTGTTGGTGATGGAACGAACCAAAAGATACTGGGAAAGAAAAATAAAGCTGACTCCCTAATTGTGTGTGTAGGAGATCCTTTTATAGTCCTAATGGTTGGTTGGTGAGTGGGCTTTATCCCTTTCTTCTTGTCTTCTCGTCTTTTCAGAAAAGTTGACGTTTTCGATTCTGATCCGGGATTTGTCGACGATTAAATTCAACTCGTCTTTTAATTTCTTCGTTTAATAGACTTGAGTTTCTTTGACATATGTAAATCTTCCGTCTTTGGTCCTTTTCTTCGATAAATCTTCAAATAGGCCCATTGACTTCAAATCTTTTGCATCTCTTGGACAATTGACTTCGACTTTAGTCTTTTTCCTTGATAAAACCCGTGCAATCCCATGTTTTCTTTGATATTCATCCGGTTAGCTCTGAAAACATAATAAACACAAAAACCACGCATAATTCCAAACAAATAATATTAAATACGTGTTTTGGCCTTGTTTTAGTCAGAATTAAGTGGTAAAAGGATGGGTGTTTACACACCTATCAAATCCCCTACACTTAACAATTGACATGCCCTCATGCAATGCTTAGTGATAAAGCAATTTTACATTTTTCTCATAATTAATCAACCTTGGCCTTATTCTAATACTACTAAATAAAAATTACAATACTAAGAGAAATTAAAACTTTAAGATAAACAAAAGGATGGAAATAACTTGCAAAGAAATCAAGGACTTACATTAGGGCTTTGGTGCTGCGAAGATTTATCACCCTCAAGTTTCACTTTCCCCAAACTAAGCTTGAAAACGAGATCATTGTTATTATAAGTTAGCAAATCAAACACTTACACACATGGCTTAATTATATGCTTAAACTCCCTTATTCCTAAGTGTATCTCTTATATTTTATTTTTGTCTTAGAATGATCATGAAGATGCATTTTTGGACTTATTTCGATAGTTTATTTAGGCTGAAAGCAAAGTGGGACGATTTGATCAATAGTTAGCTAAAGGAAAAAATCTCTTAAAACTGCTTCTCGGGATATCAAAAAGTTCATATCTTGGCATAACTTGGTTCGCGATTTGAGACCTTTCTCAGGCCGATATTTGGCATGTACTTCATACTTCATATCTTCAGAGACGTTCTTGAGATAATGGTCTTCTCATCATAATAGAGTTTCTTCACTTGGGGTACTCCAACTTTGTTGACCACGACTTCATGATTATTTCTTCAATCTCTAATTGGGATTTTGAGATACAACGATCCGCCTCCTTTTCGGACTTGGATCTATTTATCCTCATACCTTGTTAGGGTCTTTTCGGATAGACTTCTCCATGATCTTTATGGGAGTTGATTGCTTTTCGTCGTGAGTCCTGAACCTTCATGTTGATTTTAGGAATAATGCTTTTCACATCACTTTGGATCTTCAGCAATAATATTGAATCCTCATGCCTTGTTAGGGCCTTTTCGGACTCGCCAATCTTCGCGCCCCGCTTCATAAGTTATGCCTTGGCTATGAACTCTTATCATTACCGAGCAACTTTTAAACGATCTTGGGCTAGAAGCTAAGTAACTTTTCAAATCGTACGACCTTACTTATTGCAGATAATTTATTAGCAAGTGATGGGAGAATAGGAAAATAATTACACCAAGTGAGCTTGTGCAAGAATACTGACTTATAATTGACTCTATCATTTCTCGTTCTCCACAATTTAAAATCTCAAGTAATGAGACTCGTGGATGCTTAGCCTAATAAACCAATTAAGGTCTACATGGTTAAGGATACTAGCTAGAATAAACTTGGATAAGTCTATTCGGGTTGAGTCAAAATAAACACAACGGGCCTAATATGTCAAAGACTTCTAAACTAGTTACACCACTTTATTAATATTTTTAACTTTATGGTGGAATATATACATATGAAAGCAACGATAAAAATTTAAAAATTACAACTAAATGGCCAAAGTTAATAAAAAATTTGAAAAATGGTGAAAAATATGATTTTCCGGTTAAATGAAGGCATTTTCATGGAAAAGTCCACTTAAAACTTCGATAGAAGTCCCCCCTACACTTAAGATAAACATTGTCCTCAATGTTTAAGCATGTGGGAAAAATCTCCCCTACACTTATGACATTGTGCACGTTGGTTAACTCAAGTTAAGGAAGAGACGACTAAAGTGATCAATTTCAAATGTGAGTATGAAGAAAATTGAATCACGATAGTTGAGAGATAGAACCGGATTTCGGATAACACGGGAGCACGGTTCTTCAGAGATTTCGAAGATTGTAGTTATCCCTGTAATCACATCACCACACAAACACAAACGACCAAAATAGGTCCTCCCCTACACTTAGAGGGTTAAAGGGATAGATACTCGGGCTGCCTCCCGAGGAGCGCTTGTTTTTTATAACCGAGTCACGAGCCTGACTCGACCCAAAATTAGTTCATGGGGAACGTGGTGAGGGATGGAATCACCTCCTGAGAGGTGTCCTCACCAAAGTACAACTTCACTCGTTGGCCATTCACCTTAAAATTAGGTCCATTAGGTTGAGCGAGCTCGAGAGTACCATATGGATAAATTTGGGCAATGGTGAATGGGCCGGACCAACGAGATTTCAGCTTGCCCGAAAAGATTTTCAACCGAGAGTTAAAAAGTAAGACTTTGTCTCCAACATGGAACTCTCGGTTCTTGATTTTGGAGTCGTGAATGAGCTTAGTTCTTTCCTTATAGATCAAAGAATTTTCATAAGCCTCATTACGGAGTTCATTGAGCTCATTGAGTTGGATCTTGCGTAGGTCACCGGCTTTGTTAATATCAAAATTAGCCCACTTCAAGGCCCAATAAGCCTTGTGCTCCAACTCAATGGGGAGGTGGCACGCTTTCCCGTACACAAGACGATAAGGCGTACAGTCGATCGGGGTCTTGTAAGCAGTACGGAAAGCCCACAAAGCATCATCAAGTTTATCAGCCCATGAGGCACGATGCTCTCCCACAGTTCTTTCAAGAATTCTCTTCAGTCCTCGGTTGGATATTTCAGCCTGGCCATTAGTTTATGGGTGGTAGGCTGTGGAAAGACGATGGTTTACACCGTACTTAGCCATGACTCTAGCAAATTGGTCATTGCAAAAATGAGTCCCACGATCACTAATAATGGCACGAGGCACACCGAATCTAGCGAAAAGAGCTTTCAAAAAGTTACAAACCACCCTTGCGTCATTAGTAGGTAAAGCTTTGGCTTCAACCCACTTTGAAACGTAGTCAACGGCTACAAGGATGTATTTGTTTCCTTTAGAAGAAGGGAATGGCCCCATAAAGTCGATACCCCAAACATCAAATATTTCACATTCTTGAATGAAATTCTGAGGCATTTCATCTTTATGTGTGATCGTGCCTTGTTTTTGGCAAACATCACATTTTTTAACCATATCGTGAGCGTCACGATATATGGAGGGCCAATAAAATCCCGAATCAAACACTTTTTTGGCGGTGTAGTTGGGACCAAAGTGACCACCGGTGGGTCCTTTGTGGCAAGCATCAAGGATTTCCGAAGCTGCCGGTCCGTCAACACATCGGCGGATAATCAGGTCGGCACATTGTTTGAATAGGTAAGGGTCGTCCCAAAAGTAAGTCTTAATGTCGGTGAAGAACTTTTTCTTTTGTTGAGACGTCAACCCTTCCTTGAGAATTCCACCCGCCAAGTAGTTTGCAAAGTCTGCAAACCACGGGGTTTCATCAGATTTCGAATTTATAGACATTAAGGTCTCCAAGGGAGAAGAATCATTGATTTCTTTGTTCGGATGATCCCCCTGGTAAGGATCCTCAAGTCTGCTGAGATGATCCGCGGCTAGGTTTTCTGCTCCTTTTTTATCGCGAATTTCGATTTTAAATTCCTGGAGCAGCAAAACCCAGCGAAGAAGTCTTGGTTTGGAATCTTGCTTTGTCAACAAGTACTTCAGCGCGGAATGATCGGTATACACAATTGTTGTAGAAAAGACAAGATAGGGGCGGAATTTTTCAAAAGCATAGACAACAGCTAAAAGCTCTTTTTCGGTTGTCGTATAATGCAATTGTGCCCCAGTCATTGTCTTGCTAGCGTAATGGATTGGTTGGAAGTGTTTATTCACTCTTTGTCCCAGAACCGCACCAATAGCAAAATCACTAGCATCGCACATCAACTCAAAAGGCAGCTCCCAATTAGGGGTAACCAAGACGGGTGCCTTAGTTAGCTTATCCTTAAGCGAGTTGAAGGCTTCGAGGCACTCTTTGGAAAAGATAAAAGGAGTATATTTTTCCAAGAGGTGGGTCATCGGGCGAGCGATTTGAGAAAAATCTTTGATGAATCGACGATAGAAGCCCGCATGACCCAGAAAACTTCTCACACCCTTCACGGTTGAAGGTGGAGGCAACTTTGCGATAACATCGACTTTAGCACGGTCTACTTCAAGATCGGCTTTCGAGATCTTATGTCCAAGCACGATGCCTTCTTTTACCATAAAATGGCATTTTTCCCAATTCAGAACAAGGCGAGTGTCTTCGCACCGCTTAAGCATACGTTCCAAATTGGCAAGGCAAGAAGAGAAGGAATCCCCAAAGACCGAGGAATCATCCATGAAGACTTCCATGGTTTGTTCAACCATGTCATGGAAGATAGCTAACATGCACCTTTGGAAAGTCCCGGGGGCATTGCATAAGCCAAAAGGCATTCTTTTGTAAGCAAAAGTGCCATAGGGACAAGTGAATGTTGTCTTCTCTTGATCTTGGGGATCGATGGGTATTTGGAAATAACCCGAGAAACCATCAAGAAAGCAGTAATATTCATTACCCGATAATCGTTTAAGCATTTGGTCCATAAAAGGTAGAGGGAAATGATCCTTTCTCGTGGCATCATTGAGTTTGCGGTAGTCTATACAAACTCTCCACCCAGTAACGAGACGAGTGGAAATTAACTCGTTGTGTTCATTGGGAACAACGGTTATTCCGCCCTTCTTAGGCACACAATGGATTGGACTAACCCATGGTGAATCCGAAATAGGGTAAATCATACATGCATCAAGAAGTTTGATTACCTCTGTTTTGATGACTTCATGTATTTTTGGATTCACCCTTCGTTGGCTTTGAATTGTGGGCTTAAAGTCGTCCTCCATGAGAATTTTGTGTGTGCAGAAGTGAGGATCAATTCCACGAATATCCGAGATTTTCCAAGCAATAGCCTTCTTATGATCTTTCAACACGGCGATAAGTCGGGCTTTTTCTTCGTCCTTTAGGTCCTTAGCAATGATGACTGGCGACTTCTTCTCTTCTTCAAGGAATACATACTCAAGATGTGGCGGCAACTCCTTAAGTTCCAAATCCGGAGGATTTTCGACGGGAGGCGTATTCAAAGTCGGAGTATCGATAGCAATGACCGTGGGAGATGGAGGAGAAGGATTGTCTTCGGTGAGAATATTGTCAAAGAAATTCATGTCTTCATCCCCCTCGGTGGGAGAATCATTAGTAGCTAAATTCACATCTCCCATGGTATCTTCAAGATTGTTCCAAAATAAATCACTATCTCCAAATAGAGACAATGATGAATCAATAGAGGACACGGTCTCAACATTGGGAAGAGAGGTAGGAATACTTTTGCAAGCATCATTAAAGTGTTCTTCACAAGCCTCATCGAGAACGTCAATACAATTAACACTCTCATATGAATAAGGCTGTTTAGACAACTTTCCCATGTTGAAGACTACTTTATCGTCACCCACTCTCATGATAAGCTCACCGGCTTCAACATCGATGAGAGTGCGACCGGTCCTCAAGAATGGACGACCAACAATCAGTGGTACACGGGGGTCCATCTCGTAGTCGACGACAACAAAATCAGCAGGGAAGGTGAATTTGTCGACTCCTACAATGACGTCTTCGGCTATCCCCACTGGATAAGCAACCGTACGGTTAGCTAATTCCAAAGTCATTTTGGTGGGTACTAGCTCTGGGAGAGATAATTGCTTCCAAACACTTAGAGGCATGAGATTAATACTGGCACCTAGATCGGCTAGGGCCATGCAATTCTCTACTCCCGGGAAATTGCAAGGAATTAAGAAATGACCCAGATCCCCAAGCTTGGTTGGCAATTTCCTTAAGAGTACTGCAGAGCAATTCTCATTAAGTTGGGTGTTGGCAATATCGAGGAGCTTTTCCTTGTCGCTCAGAAGATCTTTAAACATTTTCGCATACTTAGGCATGTGAGCGAGAGCCTCAGCGAAGGAGATATTGAAATTCAGTTGTTTAAACATTTTAAGAAAGTTAGAAACCTGAATATCGTCCTTGCTTTTGAGCTTCTCTTTCCTCAACCTTGAAGGATAAGGTATATTGGAAGAAGAGGAAGGCTTTGGGAGAATAGGATCACTCACATCCTTGGGTGGAGGAGGGGTAGAAGGAAGAGGTGGAGAAATTGGGGAAAGAGAAGGATGAGGAATAGGAGCAGGTGACTCGTTCTCCTTAGTCACAATCACCGGTGGAGGTATAGGAAGCTCGGGTTCCTTGGTATCTTTGCCACTCCGAGTGGTGATTGCTTTCATCTCCCCTCTTGGATTAGCAACGGTGTTACTCGGAAGAGTACCCGAACAAGAGGGTTGATTACCTTGGAAGAAACCAGCCATCATGTTCCTTAGATCATTAGTTTGGCTATCCAACGTATTTCTCATGTCGGCTCTCAAATCGTTTCCTTGCTTGACCAAATCTGCTTTCAGGTTGAGCACCTCTCTCTGAAGATTTCCCACTATCACATCGTTAGTCCTCATATAAGTTTCCACTTCTTGGTGAAGAGCGGTGGGTTGGTTAGGAGGAGCATTGTATGCGGGTGGTTGATAAGCAGGTTGTTGGTAAACTTGGTTGTTACGTTGAGGTGGTTGTTGCTGCTTGTGAGGTGGGATGTATGGTTGTCGAGGTTGTTGTTGTTGTTGAGGAGAGCGATTGAGGTTTTGTTGTTGGTTTGAGTTGGTTGGGGGAAAACCAGGTGGTGAAAGATAATTGTTGCTACGGTAGCTAAGCAAATTACGGTCACCTTGAGGTATAGCTTGATAAGCAGGTTGAGGATAGGTGCCATATGCCGCATTCACATTCTCAGCAGGGTAGTCTTGGGTGGCAGTACAAGTGGTGTAAGAGTGAGGACCACCGCATATCTCACAAGGTTGGCTGACAGCGTTAACTTGGGCGTTCTTAGCGTTGTTGCTGTTGTTGTTGCTGACGGTGTGGGTGACAAGCGATTCAAGAAGCGTAGTGATTTTGTCCAATCGCTTGTCGCTGTCCAATCGTTTTTTATTACCGAGTCATGAGTTCGACTCGATCCCCTCAATGCTAATTATCATTGGGGAAGGTGTCTTGGTCGGGGGCAACCATTGAAGGAATTTCCCCACCAAAGTAGTGCTTAAGCCTATGTCCATTCACCTTGAAGTTAGGACCATTATCTTGAGCTAGCTCAATGGTCCCATATGGAAACACTTGTGTAATGGTGAACGGACCCGACCAACGAGATTTCAATTTCCCGGAAAATATCTTAAGACGAGAGTTAAAAAGCAACACTTGATCACCAACGTTAAAAACCCGGTTTTTAATCTTTGAATCATGAAACTTTTTAGTCTTCTCTTTAAAAAATAATGAATTTTCATAAGCGTTATCTCTTAATTCATCCAATTCATTCAATTGTATTTTCCGGTGATCTCCCGCGGTCTTCAAGTCAAAATTAGCATGCTTAAGGGCCCAATATGCCTTATGCTCCAATTCAATGGGCAAATGACAATTCTTCCCATAGACTAACTTATAAGGAGTGCAACCGATAGGTGTCTTATAAGCGGTCCTAAAGGCCCATAAAGCGTCATCGAGTTTGTCGGACCATGAAGCACGGTTTTCTCCAATTGACCTCTCTAAAATCCTCTTCAAGGCTCGGTTCGAAACCTCGACTTGCCCACTCGTTTGCGGGTGATAAGCCGTAGAAAGACGATGTGTAACTCCATATTTCTTTAGAACCTTTTCGAATTGGTCATTACAAAAATGGGTTCCACGATCGCTTATAATAGCACGAGGGGTTCCGAACCGAGAGAATAGTTGCTTCAAAAACTTCACTACCACACGAGCATCATTAGTAGGCAAAGCCTTAGCTTCCACCCACTTAGAAAGGTAGTCCACCGCGACGAGGATATATTTGTTATCATGAGACGATGGGAACGGCCCCATAAAGTCTATTCCCCATATGTCGAAAATCTCACACACTTGAATTATGTTTTGCGGCATTTCATCACGTTGAGACGATTTTCCTTGACGTTGGCACGAATCACACGACTTCACAAGTGCGTGTGCATCACGATAGATAGAAGGCCAAAAGAAACCGGCATCGAACACTTTCTTAGCCGTGAGATTAGCACCGTAGTGACCACCCGTGGGTCCCTCGTGACAAGCTCTAAGGATATTAGAAGCTTCGGCACCAAACACACAACGTCGAACGAGTTGATCCGCACAAATCCGAAAGAGATAAGGGTCGTCCCAAAAATAGAACTTGACGTCACGAAAGAATTTTCGTTTTTGTTGTGTCGTCATACCCTTGATTATGAAATTGCCCGCATGGTAATTTGCAATGTCGGCAAACCATGGGGTTGTGTCTTTAGAATTCACTACACCGAGAGTCTCAAGAGGAAATGTTTTGGTAATTTCCTTGTTCTCGAAAACATCTTTGTGAGGATCTTCTAGATGAGAGATATGATCGGCCGCTAGATTCTCGGCTCCTTTTTTGTCAAGCACGGTGACATCAAATTCTTGGAGGAGGAGCATCCAACGAAGAAATCTCGGCTTAGCATCTTGCTTAGCTAAGAGATACTTGATAGCCGAATGGTCGGTATACACAATGCTTTTAGTCAAGACGAGATAAGGTCGGAATTTCTCAAAAGCATAGACCACGGCAAGGAATTCCTTTTCCGTTGTGGTGTACTTTAATTGAGCCTCGGTCATCGTCTTACTAGCATAGTGGATAAGACGAAAATGCTTGTCATAACGTTGCCCTAAGACGGCCCCTATAGCATAATCACTTACATCGCACATGATTTCAAAGGGTAATTCCCAATTAGGAGCAACAAGAATGGGAGCTTCGGTAAGTTTCCTTTTTAGAGTCTCGAAAGCCTTAACACAATCCTCATTAAAGTTAAAAGGAGCATCCTTCTCGGGAAGGTGTGTCATAGGACGAGAAATCTTCGAAAAGTCCTTGATGAAACGACGATAAAAGCCCGCATGGCCTAGGAAACTCCTAACTCCCTTAACGGTTTTGGGATGAGGTAACTTGGCGATGACGTCTATTTTAGCTTTATCGACCTCAATCCCCGCCTTCGACACCTTATGTCCTAAGACGATTCCTTTTTTACACATGAAATGACATTTCTCCCAATTAAGCACAAGATTGGTTTCTTCACAACGTTTTAACATTTGCTCGAGATTAGATAAACATGACGTGAACGAATTACCAAACACCGAGAAGTCATCCATAAACACTTCCATCGACTTCTCGATCATATCGTGAAAAATAGCCATCATACACCGTTGAAACGTACCGGGTGCATTACAAAGTCCGAAAGGCATCCTACGATAAGCGAACGTTCCATAAGGACACGTAAACGTAGTCTTCTCTTGATCACGAGGGTCGATAGGGATTTGAAAGTAACCGGAAAAATCATCTAAAAAGCAATAGAATTCATTTCCCGCAAGTCGCTCCAACATTTGATCCATGAAGGGCAAAGGAAAGTGGTCTTTACGAGTGGCTTCATTTAACTTTCGGTAGTCAATACGCACCCTCCAACCGGTCACAACACGAGTGGGAATTAACTCGTTGTTTTCATTAGGCACAACGGTCATTCCTCCCTTTTTAGGGACACAATGGATTGGGCTCACCCATGGGCTATCGGATATAGGATAAATCATTCCCGCGTCAAGGAGTTTAAGGACCTCCTTTTTAATGACATCGTGAATTTTGGGATTCACCCTCCTTTGACTTTGAATTGCGGGTTTGTAGTCCTCCTCCATTAAAATCTTGTGAGTACAAAATTTTGGGTCAATACCCTTAATATCGGATATTTTCCACGCAATTGCCCCTTTGTGAGCCTTAAGAACTTTCAAGAGCTCGGTTTTCTCATTATTAGCAAGACCTTTTGCAATAATAACCGGCAACTTGTCATCACCTTCCAAGAATGCATATTCAAGGTGAGAAGGAAGATCTTTCATTTCAAGGATAGGTGGTTCCTCGATTGAAGATTTTGGTTCAACACTCATAACTTCCATCGGCGAAAGAAATGGTGGAATAGAAGTATCATCACTAATCAACACCTCATCTTCATTGTCGATTTCATTTGAAGTGAAATCGCCTCCTTGGAATGGAGTGAGATTTGGTGTGGAATTAGCAAGAATCGGGTCCAAAATAGTGGGATTGCCACTTGACGAGCTATCGGAAAAACCTAACACTTCTTGTGAAAACACATCGCAAACCACATCAACGATGTCAATGTGATTGATGGTAGCGATTGCATAAACATGAGAAGGTTTCGAGTTTTGAGTAGCGTTTATAACAAGTTCCTCTTCGTTGAATCTCAAAGTGATAGTTCTCGCATGAACATCGATAAGCGATCTCGAAGTATCTAAAAATGATCGACCTAAAATTAGAGGAACTTGAGGATCCGCGGGGATGTCAACTACTATAAAATCAACGGGATAGTAGAACTTCCCCACTTTCACGAAAACATCTTCGGCTACTCCACATGCCATAATCGTAGAATGATCGGCCATCTCGATGGACATGTTCGAAGGAATGAGAGCCGGAAGCGAAAGCGATTTCCAAATGGAAAATGGCATCAAATTAATGCTCGCACCAAGATCGGCCAAGGCGAGGCATTCTTTCATATCTTGTATATCACAAGGAATGAGAAACTTTCCGGGATCACCAACTTTTTCCGGTATGCGGTTAAGATAAACCGAAGAACAATTAGCAAGCTTTGAAAGCTTTCCCTTATCGCTCATCATACTTTTAAAAGTGGAAGCGAAACGAGGCATATATAACAACGCGTCGGCTAAACTCACATCAAAATGCACTTGTTGAAACATTTTTATAAAAAGCTCGATTTGTTGTTTGTTACGTTCTTGCAACTTCTCTTTGTTTCGTCTTGAAGGGTAGGGTAAAGGTGGTGTGGGTTGGTCATTAGGCAACGGCCTTGGAAACTCGGGTTCCACAATTGGTATTGGTTCAACCGTAGGTGTGGTATGAGCGGTACTTCGTGGGATTGTAATATGCTCCTTTTCGACCATCACCTCGGGTTCTTTCTCGATTTCCTTCTCCTTAGAAGTAATTGTACGAGAGATTGGTTCCTTGAAAGTTTTACCACTTCGTGTAGTAATAACCTTCATTTCACCCTTCGGGTTTGCAATGGTATCACTAGGAAGACCACCCGAAGAAGAGGGCTTACACATGATTGCTTCAAACATTTTAGCCATTCGGTCCTCAAATTTTGATTGCCTAGCATCCGCTTTTAACAACTCTTGCTTAATCTCATGTTGTCCCAATTCCATCTTTTGTTGGTTTTGTTGAAGACGTTGGACATTTCCCTCCATTTTGTTTGCATGAGTTTTAAGTTCGTTAGCAAGTTCATTTTTAAGCTCGTTTTTCAACTCGGATCTTAAGCTAATCATCTCACGTTGCATGTTATCAAATTTAGCATCATTTGCTTTAGCATAATCCAAAAATTCTCCTTGCAAATTTTTAGTGTGAGCATTTTGAAAACCTTGTGTAGTGTTTTGAAAATCACGGTTTTGATTTTGATTTGAGATTTGTCCATTCCCACTTTGATAATTCCCTTTGTTATAATTGCGTGTGTTGCCTTGGTAATTACCTTGGTTGTTGTTTCGATAATTGTTAACATTTTGGTTTGGTGGAGCTTGATTTTGGCAGGAACCTTGACCGTTTTGGTTGTAAGTTCCCGTTGCTACATAAGCACTCGAAGTGTTACCATCCGCGGTAATGCACTCGGAAAGATCATGAGCTCCCCCACAAGATAAACAACTCTTAGCAACCACTTTAACCGAAGCGGAATTGGAAGCTTCTTGAGCCTTCCAATGGGACATTAGATTAGCAAATCTATCAAAAAAACGATTTTCCTCATTAGCTTCATTATGTAAGGCATTAATGCTACGAGACGATTGTGACGAAGATGACGAACCCATATTGGCAACACTCGGTGTGTTACGATGGTTATAAACCTTAGATCTATTTTCAATGATTTGTAAAGCTTCATTTGTCGTCTTGCACAAAAAATTACCACCCGCGGCGGCATTCAAATAATCTCGTTCATGATCATTAAGCCCATTATAAAAAGTATCCACTTGATGCAATTCCGTAAAATCATGGTGTGGACATTCATGTAACATTTCTTTAAAGCGTTCCCATGCCATTGAAAAACTTTCATTATTTATTTGCACAAATCGTGAAATCTCATTTTTTAAGTGTGTTGTTTTAGATGGTGGAAAAAACTTGTTCACAAACTTAGAAACGAGATCGGTCCATGTCAAAATCGAATTTGGCGGTTCTTTCTCGAGCCAAATTTTTGCGGGTCCATCCAACGAGTATGGAAACAACATCATCTTAATGGCGTCATGTGGAACATCCTTAAACTTGCTAGTGGCGGTGAGACGGTTAAAATTCCTAATGTGGTAATGCGGGTTGTCTTTCTCGTGACCTCTAAACTTATTTGCTTGCAACATCGACATTAAACCCGTCTTAATCTCGAAATTCTCCGCAAGGATGGCAGGAATAACAATAGCCTCTCCAAAACCCTCGGTGGGTGCTTGTAGCAACTCCATCATAGTACGATTAGCCATGACGACCTCTTGTTCTACAATAGGTTCAACAATTGGAGGTTCTTCAACAATCAACGTCTCTTGATTGGCTTGCTTTTGAAGACGTTTACGAGCTCGTTTTGCTTGATTACGAGTGATCATAAACTTCACGAAGAATGGGAGGTGAGCAAAGAAGATTATTTTTTTTTTGTGAATTTTCAATTTTTTTGTGTTTTTGATGATATTTAATTTTCTTGGATTTTGGTGTATCTTCGTAGACAACAATCTACAAAATCTCTCCTCGAATCAAACTCTTGATTAAAGAAGCCTCAAAGGAATGAAAACGACCACGTGGAGTGAACGTCTTCTAATGACTTTAGAACTTTGGTGAAAACCAAATTGTTCAAGAGGGTTTAATCACAAAGAAACCAAGCAAATATAGTATACGTAATAATACTTTGGGCGGCAAAACCCTCGATTAGCCTTCAATCTCAAAATACTCACAAGCAAGCGGGGAAACGAGGCGGCGCGAAGCACTTAAGAGCCTTTTTCCTTAGGGTATATTTTATAATACCCGCCTTATACCCACCTTATAGTTTGTATTTTTCAAAATCGAGCTTCACGAAAGTATTTATCTATTTTTTCCTTTTTCTTTTTGTTTGAGATTCGAATACAATAATTAGGAGATCAAATCCCAATTAAGGTTGTGTTTTCACACTTTTGGAGATATTGTAAATTTATTGTGATACTTAATACAATATAGTAATAATATTTGTACAAGAAAAACCAAGAAAACCGATAATACGTATTAGTAGAGTTCTACTAATACAAATACTATTTGGTTAATATTAAAAACAACAATGCAAATTAATCACGACACACCTCCCCGGCAGCGGCGCCAAAGTGATTGTGGTAAAATATACCTTTTAGGAAAAAGGCGTAAAAGCGGTAAGTATCGAGTGATGATTTTAGGAAAAATCAACACTAATGACCCTTAATGGTTTGTAAGTTCGTTTCCCAAGGAGGTATATGTGTGTGAAAAACTTGCCAAATGTTTGTGATTAATGATTGGTTTAGAAGGGGATTAGAAGAGAAAATGACGAAGTCGTAAAACCAAAAAAAAATAACTAAAAATCACTATTAGAAAGTTAAAACGTAGAGACTAAAAAGTCACCAAAATTAAAATAAATTCTAAAAATTACCAAAAATTCACCAAAAATCAAAAATAATAAACTAAGTGTTTACCAATTATCAAAACTTTTTCAAACCTATTAAATAATTAAATATTCAATTTTTAAATGCTAATTAAAGCCCTAAAAATCAAATAAATTATCAAAAAGCCCAAATAAAGATTTTTCAATTGATAAACCTCTAAAATGACCTAAAATGATTAAAAACTATTTTTAGAAATTTTAAAACTAATCAAAACTATTTAAAATGATTTAAAAACTATTAAAACTTAAAATAATTATAAAAATTAATCTAAAAGTGATAAAATTATTATAAAAGTTGCTAAATTCCTATTTTAATGTATTTAACCTAAGAAAAATGTAAAGAGTTGGAAAATGTGAAATTTTAAAAATAATAATAAAATAATAATAAAATAATAATAAAATAATATTAAAAATCCAAAAATCATAAAAAATTCTAAAAACTTGCAAACTAGTTTATTTTAACCTAAATAATCAGAAAATGAAAGTGAAATTACCAAAATACCCCTAATGGGCCCTCAAATGGGCCAAATCCAAAAACAGTCAACACAAATGGGCTTTTGGGGCCAAAAAGTCAAACTTGGCCCAATTGACTTGGAAAAGCCCTATCTGACTTAAAATTTAATTCTAAGAACAAAACTCTAAAGGCCCAAAAGCTGAAAATGTGCTTATCACAGCTTATTGAACACAAAGCTTATTCTTATTGGGCTTTTCAGCCCATTAAGCCATAAGCTAATGCCATAAGCTCTAATTTGACACACAACCCTCTTTTTGGATGCTTAAGAGATCTGTCAAAAGAAATTTTCAATAAGCTCACTCAATAAGCCAGAAAATAGAAAAGCAAAATTCCACAAAACGACAAAATAGTCATTTTTGAGAAATACTCAACCTCAGAAGGTGATTCAACTTGCAAAAGCTTTCAAATGGACTCAATAAGCGATATCAATCAACAAAAATCCAATAAGCACAAGCAATAAGCCAGAATAAGCACAAATGAACTTATGTAAAAGTTAAAGGACTTGGTTTTCTAGTCAAACCTAAAAGTCAACCACCCAAATGCTCCAGGATGAACAAATGGGTCAAAATATGAGCACCTATTACAAAAAACAAAGTTGTTGCTGGTTAAAATAAGCTATTATAGCTTATTGATAAGCTGACACCAAAAATGCACTATCAGTGGCAACCAGCAGGGGAAAGGAGTTCCCACTGCTTTGACTATTTGTCCAAGCTTATTTGAGAGTTCTGGTTTGATTCAATTGGAAACAAAGGCACCCTTGTGATCAGTGAACCACAAGGAGTCAATAGCAACAATAAAATCACAAAATGATCCACACAATAAGCCACAATAAGCCAAACAGTCCATAGATAAGCACCAGATATGCAAATAAGCAGCTAAGCACTTAATAAGCAGATTTCAGCAAAATAAGCCAGCCAAACTTAACCAGATGCACACACAAGCTATATAAACTAACAATAAACACAAAGCAACAAGAATCAAACACTGAATCAAAGTAAATACCAAGATCAAAGCATAAAAAGTTACTGATGAACAAAGAACATATGCAGAAACAAGTTTGCTGATATACTTGACACTTGATCCAATTTCAAGCCTCAAATCCCTCTACCCTGGTGTGATTAGCTATGATTTAGCACTTGTTACCCTTAACCTATGCTTAGATCTAGGTGTCCTCAAAATCCTAGCCAATTTTACCAAGTTATGAAGATTTTAGAGCCAATATATGAATCAATGTGTTTAAGCCCACAAAACCTGCAAAAAGATGCACAAATACTCCAAAATAGCAGATACCAATACTTGCATACAACACACAAGCACTTATCAAACCACAAATCCAACTTATGCAGTAATCCCAAACCCTCCTTAATCAGTCACTTATCAAAGAAACTTGTGATTTCTTCTAATAACCTACTGATTTTAATGATCAAAAACACTTACTAGGCACCTACTAACACAATCAAACACATAAATCACCAGCACAAACACAAATACTCAAAATCAAAGCACAAAATCCAAAACAGGCATAAACATGAAATTTTTAGGGGAATCTTAACAAGAGCTTATACCTGCCTTCTACAACATCCTAGGAAGGCCAGCAATGCTCCTTGGACCTTGTTCAACAACTAGAACAAGACCAAGGTACTTCAAATAAGGAGATGCAATCTGCCTTGGTTGATGGTTCAAAGTAGAACCTCAAGGACTTTATATCTTCAACACAAGCAACAAACAAACTCAACCAATGGCTTAGAATCCTTCTCAGGCTTGGTGTCAACAAGCTTGAAAGAACTCAAGGCTTAAGGCTAAGGGTTAGTACACAAGAATAAGCCAAAATCAGAAACAAGGACTTCAAGGTTTTTGAACCTTGAAAACCTTTCAAACCTAGACGTGCCTTAACCACAAGGTTAAGGAAGGTCTAAACAATCAAATGGAACTCAGAATTAGGCTACTCAAACACCAAACTTTTAACAAAATCAAAAAGAGATTTCAAAATTCAGAAATTCAAATTTTATTAAGCTTAAAAAGGAATTACAAAGATTAATAGCCTAAAACTGGAACAAAAGCTCTCTCACATGTTGAGGAGTCTTTATATAGGCAAATGCTAAGGCTACACTGTTCACAAACCCTAGATGTGAAATTCCCTAAATGCCCTTAGTCCTTGAGTACGTTTGTTGTTGTTGAGCTGTCCAAAATGATCCTACACGTTCATTTTAGCTTTGTGATCAAGCAAAGGCTCTCAGCTGTTGATCTTGACACGTGGCATGACTTGGAGGCTAAGTTGCTTGCTGATTGGTGGAAAGGGTATTGGGGTGGGGTCCATAGTGAGTGGAGATGAGGGTTTTGTGTGTGGGATAGGTTTCTGCACATGTGAATCAAACGTGTGCCTGGGTAATTTGTTTTTACCCTTTGATTTAAGTTGTGTAAAATCTGGGCTGTAAAGGTGAATAGTACTTGTGTTTGATCCGTTTTTGTAGGAGTGGGAAGTTGTTTGGCGCAAAATGTGTTTAAATGTTTCATTTGCACAAGTTCAACCCTTGTTCTTCCTTTCTTTTGTCTTTTATGTTTTAAAACCCATCAGCGCCCATTTAAGCTTGTAACAACTTTCACCTTTTGTCACTTTTGGCACAAACTTTATAAAAAGTGTTTCAAGGGTTATATTTGACATTTTTGAATATTGCAAGGGCTGATTTTGAACATTGTTGATCTTCCAAGGTCTTCAATGTATCTTAATCTTCATGAGGGACCATTATTGGCAGTTTGGATTTGTTGAGGGACTAATCTTGCCATTTCTTCAAAGTTGAAGGACCTTTTGTGTAATTTTGACAAACTTAAGGGACCAAACTTGTAATTATTAATATACAAGGGTTTTAAGTGTCATTTCTTCAATAAATGAGGATCAATCTTGTTTGTCTTCAAGTCTTCAAGGTATTTTGTTGAGAATTCCATGATTAGGGCCCGGTTCTTTGTACGGCTTCGTTTCTCGTGTCCGTTTTTCCTTGTAACTTGTGATCTTTTGTCTTTTTCACGATGTCCATACCTAAAATACACAAGTAAACAAACACAAGCATATATATGGTATTTTATGACATTTTTGTGCATTTAAAGCCCGAAAAGAATGATGAGATCATGTATAAATGCCATCTCATCACCACTGTACTTTAGGATTCACGTGTTAAATATCTCTTGCTTAAACTTCGTACAATTCTAAGAGAAATATCGGTTATATTAGTTGCTACTGTCACATGTTAAATATGTCTTGCTTAAACTTCGCACAGTCAATAGTTTTGGTTATGTGCAGGTTATTCTTCGCCTTCAGATATTGATACTGTTAGCATTTGAAACCCGGAGTTTAACTAATGGGGCTTAGGATGTTGAAAGGTACACTAAACATCAGCAAACGTGAAGGGTCTCCTGAAATCGGTGGCCTTACTCTTATTGGCGATCGTCACAGGTTAGTTTTGCCTATCAAGGTGTTTGGAATTGATTATTTTTCGTGTACCATCTTTTCCGTGTACCATACTAAATCATTTTTTTTGTACAAATTTCAGGAAAATAAACGCACATTATGGAACTCATGAATGATACCTCCTCACATAAGATACGTTTGGGATTGGTTAATTTCTAATTTAATGAAGTTGTATAATAAACAAATTGACCTACTTTATGGTTTATGCTCATACATCTTTATTTTTTATACCTGCTATAATTGCCTATAAGAGACCTCCTTATGAAGATTTTTGCAGGCATTCTCGATGCTAATGTTCCGATTATGAAGTTCAAATTTGAAGGGATATCAATTGATCTCCTTTATGCCAACATATCAGATCGTAAAACATATTCCAAATGTTGAGGTGATTTTCTTACCTGTTAATTTTCCTGTATAGTCTGCAACGTTTGACTTGAATCTGGTCATTTTTTTCTAGCTTAGGCAGGGTACATCGACTTAAACTCCAAAATACCATCACTTTGACATAGAAACCGTTATTGGCATCCACAAACGTGGTGCTACACATATCTTTCAAGTCTGTGCCACGTGTTTTAACATTTAAATGTATATTTTATGGACGAGCACTAAAAGAAGTGAATCCTAAACATACTGTTAGTAGGTTTGTATTGCGTGTTTTAACATTCAGATTTCTTATTGACCAGACAAGCACTTAAAAAAGTGAATCCCAGACACACTTCTAGAAGGTTTGTAAAGTCTGTTCATGATTTTGTTGGATGTGTTACACGTTCCGTCGAGATGGTTGAATATCATAACTTATGAATTTTATGTCTATGATTGGTTGATAATGCACTTCTTTCAAAAATTTATAAAGACCCGCCTTTAAATCACTCTCTTTCACGTCAAAGAAATGCTTCAAGTTAGGTTGGCCAATAGATCAAACATCTGACTTTATGCATAGATTAAAGCTAGAAAATCCTTGATTTTCTTCTCTTGTCTTTACAAGTTTAAATGCAGTAAGAAATACTACAAACTTTTCTTGTAGTGGAAAGTAGGAAATGTTGGTTATTTATAAGCTGTTCATTGTTTTGTTCTGTAAGATCTTTGTCATTTAAATGCAGCATCGTAACCAAATAATATCGGGAAAGAAGAAACCTAAAACAAATTTTGCTGATGTACGCACGTTTTTGCACCTTTACACGAGTTTTGATTGGATGTGGATATTTCTTAGATTAGTCTTTCAGGTATATAATATGACTATGCAGTTGTTGATACTTTTAGATTTGATTTGGTAACAGTTTAATTTCACCTTCCTATTGATGGGTCAAATCGGTCAAGGGGTAATAACCTCAACACCCAATATGTATGCATAAAATTTCATTTCTTGACAGTAGCAGGTCTGTACAAACTTGCATATTTTAGGGGGCGTCTGGATTTGCATTTGTCTATTGCATCATACTCATATTCACTTTGTGACCACAAGCCAACACGAGTAATTTCATTGTTGATGTACTCCATACAACTCACGTTGCAATAGCCACAGTATGTAAAAATTTATAGCCTCGATATGCGCATCCATCTGTCTTTAATGTTCAGTATTGATGAAACTTTGTTTAATTCTATATACTATGTCATTAGGCGACAAAATAGGTTAAACCCATTAACACCTTATTTTGACCCACCAACCATCTTTGATCCATTTTTTGGTGGCTTATTAACACCCTTACATGATTCTGCACAGGACATTTCTAGCTTATGTATTACCCTATTTCGTGTTTATATTTTCTTCTCTTGAAATTAAAAAAACGTTATTCATGAATATAGTCGCCTTATAACTTTTCCTACTTATGTTTCATAAACTCACTTTTTGTGACTTTTTTTTAAACTTTAAGCCCAAAACTAAAAAACCATGAGCCGGTAATATAAGCCGAAACAAACACTCGCAACTGTAAGTTAACCTTGGTGAAAATGGGAAATGTATTTCCATACTTCTGCTTCAAACACTGTCGTACTATTTTTTTCAAAAATGGACAAGGGATAAAATGATAAATACTAATTCTTTCATTCTTTCTTTTTGGCAGGAATGTTTAGCATCACATACAACAAGGGACCTGGGCTATGGTGTCACAACAGACCACACACTTGCAGAAAGAGAGCGCAAGTTATTTTTAACAAATAGTGTTTGTTAATTCTTATATCAGGCAGTTGTTGTGACAGATGTGAAGCTGTTTGCTTGCTGTAATTGGCCTTATTGAAGTTTCTCTTACTATTACATTGAGTCTCGCCTGGACCTCTCATCTCAACATGTTCTTTTATTATTGTGGCGTATTTTGCAACTCCATAAGGTTTTTTTCCGTTTATTATAATTTTGATCGTATTTGCAGAATTTAGTCCACATAAAAAGTGATGCATTTTGTTGATCATTGCAGTGGTGTTTATGTATACACAGTTCTTGGTAGACCAGCTGAAGAACTCTACGGTTTACTCCACGGTTGACCATATGAGGTAGGCTATCACGTCATGTGTCAGAACTGAGTTTATTCGAATGATAGAGGTGGTAAATGAATAGGCATATGGGGTTTATTCATGTGGTTATAAAGCTCAAGTAGGCATACAATTTGCAGCACCAAGCTCAAGTAGGCATACAATTTGCAACACCAATATATTTGAGATAGCTTCACTAGATAATCCTTTAGTTGTCAAACAGTTGTAAATATATAGGTATTTGTCAGAACGTGACATAAGGCATGTACCTATCGATGCCTCAATAGTGTTTGTGATAGCTAACATTTAATTTCCCCTTAAATTTCTCCATTTATGAATAGTTTCGTATGTGGTTGCTTATGTAGGATGGGAATGAAGTTTTCTTTAGGATCAGCACAACACCTAGCTCATGAATTTGATAGGCAGCCGTGGAGATTAATGATACTGCCTTTCTTATTTATAGGAGTCGACTTCGTGCCGAGCAGGGGAAAACTCTACCTCTCAAAAGTGGGTTTGACCGTCTGGGAGAGATAGCTGCCTCTCGAAAGCGGGTTTGACCGTCATCCTTTTTTACTTATCATGTAAAAACCATCCATAGGTTATTAGGCCAATGACTGGCAACATAAAAGGACCACTTTTTCATTACAAATATCATGAATTCATGATCGTGTTGCTCTTGGGTCTATGCACTTTGACACTAAATTTTCTTGCAATATCACAACCTTATTGGAACTGCGATAGCATAATTTCCAGGGTTAGTACTTATATTTGTGTAGTGTGCTACTATGATGAGGTATTTATTCTTTTTATTAATGTCCTTAATTTCATTATTTGTTCAATAATATCATTCGAATATATTTACGAACTTAAGTCACCTGTTTGAGTAACTACAATGATGCTATTTTTTCAACGTGGTCTTTGATATATTTATACGGGACACAAGTGGTCCATTAAAAGTTACAGTACAAAATTAGTAGTGGGAGAACATGACGGTTTTGTGAAGTGTCTAAATTTCACCTCTCACTAGGCCATTTTAATTGGAAAAACAATGGTACATTTATACTCGGAGTCAGTTTGACGTTGGAGTATAAACTATCTAAATCACTTCTTTAAAGATTGATGTTAATTGTGCAAGATGTAAAAAAATATAAACATTAATGGTATCTATTTCGTAGTGTAACCTAAGTTAGCATTCGGGTGCATGTAATCGTATAACTTACTCCTTTCGTCTTAATTTATTTGTCTAATTTTAACTTTTTAAGTCTTATATCGCCAACTTTTATCTTAAATTATTATTTTTAGTTATATAATACTTCATGAAATTATGAAAATAAAAATATATTTAAAACTTAATTCATTCATAAAAATTATATCAAATATTATATAACACAAAAGATTTAATTTAATATCAGAGTTGAAAAACAAAGACATCAAAAGTAAAAAATGAACAAACAAATTAAGACGGAAGAAGTATTTGTTTCCATCTCATATATAGTACTGTTTTAATCTTTATTATTAATTTTATGTCGGAGTTGAATTCGGTTTTTTTTAAGATAAAAAATGCTTATGCAAAAATTTTGCTCGGTTGCTTTTTATGCTTATTTTATTAGTACCAGTGACTAACAAATAAAATTCTTAATGTAATACTTTATCAAAAAAAAATCTTAATGTAATACAGTAGTTATTTGGTATTCTTTTTATCGAGTTAAGACTGGGTAAATCTTGCTAATTTTATTAATTACTAGCATACCCGCGTAATGCACTGGCGGATACCCAATAACTATTTTTTAGCGAATAAATATTACATTTTAACTCATCAAATGTATACTCAAAATGAAATGAAAGTTATAAAAAACTAAATCAAATTAGATAAACTCAATATCAATGAAAATATTAAAATTTAAAAAAATATATTAAAATAGATGTTAAATTAAAGAGCACAAAATTCTAAAAAATATAGCGAAATTAGATTATAAAAAAATAAAAAGATATTTTAATTTAAAAATAAAAGTTTTTAAATAGTTTGTTACAAATGTTGTTACAAAAGTTTGTTTCAAAAAATGAATGGATGAGATTAATTTACCAAATATGATCTAATGGCTTAGATCTAATATTCATATATTAATACTAGCAGGGTACCTGCGCAATGCGGCGGCGGATACCTTGTGACAAACAAATAGTACTCATGATACAAGCACACAAATCGTTTTATATGAAAAGCACAAAGACCAACCGGAAGAAAATAAAGCCGAAGATGGCAATGAAGAACTCAATCTAGCCATCATCAGCAATAAATGGGTATCGAGTAATCACAATAGCAGATGAAATCAAACCCAAGAGACGTTGGTATCGAATTGCAGCAGGATTGGTGCTTACACAAAACCCTTTTACGGTGGTTTAGAGAGAGTAGTCTGTGTGGCTTTTTTTTATAAGTTTTATGTGAGTTTATATACTACTATATTTTTTGGTTACGAAATGAGCTATTTAAATATTTTTTATGGAGTGTTATAAAAAATGGATGTTACGAATTGAGCTATTAAATAGACGGTTACAAAATGTATACTGAAATAAGTATGTATTAAAATGGGTTTTATTGAGAACATTGGATAATCTTAATACCTTATAAAAGATTTAAGCCATTTTCTATTATTAGAAGTCTTAATTTTTTAAGCTTCCAACATTTCTTGTTATAGAAAGATTGTTATTACTTTTTTATTTATTGCACAAATAAATTTTATTAAATTCAAAGTTATTAATAGGCTTAATTTTAAAACATCCGTTACACATAAAATTAAAACACATTTTAATGAGCTCATTTTAATAGGATCATTTTGTATGTTATTTTTCAAAGAAATTAAAAGTCAAAACTTTTCATCACACACATAATGAAAAAGTTAAATATTTTAGATTATGTAAACTCGAAACGGACTAACTTTAACACAAATTATTTAAAAAGCTTGTAACCGTCCATTTAAAATATTATAGTAAAATATATTAAATTTTGCGTTGAAACAGGCATAGAGGATTATAAAGCCTAATATAAACTATTTATACTACTTTATATTATAAAGTATTTAGCACATTCTAAATAAGGAAGTCTTAAAAAATTAAGCCAAAAACATTACTATAAAAATAAATTAAAAAGTTAAAGTAATATTATTTATTTCGTAATTAAACGTCTTTATGTTTAGTCTATTTCATAACCGTCTTCATTAACTTTTGTAATGAGAGTTAAATATTATCGGTTACGTTTTAACCAAAATCATAATTCTATTTTTAATATAACTTTTGCAATGTTTACTTTATTTGAGTATAAAAGCATCATTTGGTTAATGTAAAAAAAGACAACAATTTCTGTTCCTCTATCATACTTCTAAAAAATCTTATAACTTTTTTTGGTTTCTTTTGAGTATCACAGAAAATTTGTATACCTCATCAAATTCAAAAAGAATGTTTCGCTTCAACTATTACTATGGTGAACTTATTGTTAGTGTACATGCAATTGCTTAACATGAAAATAAAGATCGAGTACGTGATTTTTATGTTATTTTTCGAATACTATGCAATGTGGCGTGATAATCTTTTCAACAATATGTATCATATATGCAGTATTGTAAATACGTTATCCTCATAATAAACGTACAAGTAGAGAACATTAAATTGTAAGGAAATTTTGTTACACAGGTACCCACCGCTGCAATGCGCGGGTACCCAGCTAGTAATTTGTATACATTTCTTATTAAGGAAACGTTAGAGGCTTAAACTTTTAAGACTTCCAATTATAGAATATGGTCTAAATCTTTTATAAAGTAGTAAGATTTGGCTTGAAGTTAGGTTTGGTAATTTTAAGATCGGAGTTAGGTTTGGAGTTAGCCTCTTTATATAATAGTATAGAAGTATAGATAGATATCTTTTGGTCTTTTTATAGTAAGTAGGAGAACAATTTTTTTCTCATTTATTATTATTAATCGTATGAATAGACACATGTAAGACACTGTATAGACTATAATGGGCGTATGCAAAACACTAAATTGATCACTCGATTGATCTTTTATATTTAATGTTTTTTCTCGACTTTTAAATAACTACTCCCTCCACCCCTTAATAACTGTTCACCGACAAAAAACACACTGTTTAATAAAAACATGACTTTTTCAGGTTTCTCTCTGTTACTTTTTACACAATGACAATTATACCCTTAACCAATTAATTTACAACTTTTTTATTATTTGTAATACTTTAAAGTAAGGGTAATATTGTAAAATTAATCTACATTTCTTATCTATTTTAGACTGGACTATTAATATAGGACGTCCAAAAATAGTAACCTGGACTATTAATATAGGACAGAGGGAGTATTATTTTATTTTTCTTTACGTTTTTATATGTTTTTATATGTTTTTAGTCTGTTTTAGCTCGCCCCCGTTTAGCCCGCGGCCCGTTTAATCCGTCGCCCATTTAGCCCTGTCCCTATAATTCTTCCTATTTGGAATAGCTTTTGTAAACGTTACTTAAGCGTAAACTACAACTAAAATGTACTAAAAGATAAATTAAAATATAATAAGCTAAAAATGCACAAACAATAAAACTTCCGGAACAACAACAAAAACGACCCCGCCCGTTGGGCGGGTTACGACGCTAGTATGTATATGTATATATATATATATATATATATATATATATATATATATATATATATATATATATATATATATATATATATATATATATATATATATATATATATATATATATATATATATATATATATATATATATATATATATATATATATATATATATAGAAATCCGAAAATGAACTTTCAAAGCGAAAGGATCTTCAAGACTCTAACTAAAAATACAACGCAAATATCGCTACATACTTCCCCGGCAGCGGCGCCATTTTGATACAAATCATTTTGAGTATACCCGTGAGGTTGTCGTAGTTCCGGCGAAGTGTGAATGGAAATCCGAGTGTATGTCTCGATTTTGATGCTCGAATAAAAAGGTTTTGATCTTGATTTATAAAACTAATAGTTTTAATGACTAAAAATATTAAATGATATAAAAGAAACAATAATTTTAGTAATTCTTAAGGTAGCAACAAGTAGTATACACTAATTAAATCTACGGGATCAAGCAAACGATAAAATAATAATAAGCGAATAAAAAATAAATAAATAAAATAAAGAAAAGGGAACGAAAGTAGATACCAAAATGAAGATTCGAAAATGATGTAGAAGAAATGCAAGATCAAACAAAATAAACGTTAAGACGAATCATAAAAGCTATGAGATGCGGATTTAAAAAAATTGAGATAAAACCTAAATATATATTTTAAAACTACTTGATTTTAATAAAGTAATTAAACTTTTTTTAAACATCTTTGTAAAAACATCTTTTGAAACAAACGATTACTAAAAAGTTTAATTACTAAAACTATAAGCTGAATTTACTAATAAGGCTAACCTATATTAATTCCTAAATGATAGTCCTAACAAGAAAACTTGTCTAGTGCAATGGTAAAAATGCTTAGATGGTAAATATAGGTCGTGGGTTCGAAACCTACTGCGACACATTTTTTTTATATTTGTTTCCTTCGTTTCTTTTTTTTACCAGCAGCAAGGTTTAAATAAACAAAGAAGCCGTGATTGAATTTTGATATAAAACTGAATTTAAATTGTAACAAAATGGTCCTACACCTAATCTAAAAAAACGCAGGAAAGCAAAAAAATGAACATTAAAAAAAGAGATGCGTATTGTGTAAGCTATAGATTTAAAACTAACTTCCAACTAAGAAAAGAAAACAGACTCTCCCCATATAAAATGTTGCATCTCATTGTGTAAAGAAAAAGATGAAAACAAAAAATGAATAGCAAGCTATAACCTACATAAAACTCACCGGATCCAAATCTCTAATCAACTACTTATTACTGCTACTGAATCACAAAACGACATCAACATCAACCAAAACCATAAATGTTTAAACGGAAACTAGATCATCATTCGAAACACAAACATTAACCGAATATCAAATCTTCCATCGAATCTGCAATCATAAACTGGATACTCTCCTCCGAATAAAAAAGAAAACAGAGAAAAGTTGCTACATCTCTCTCTATAACAAAACGCATGAAAATAAAATAATAAATAAAAAAAGAGATATGATGCCTATATTGTAAGCTGCCCTACCTCCGAATAAAAGACAGGGGAAAAATTAGATGCTATTATCTCCTCAAAACAAAACGCAATCATTAAGAAAAATAAAGTGAGGATACTAAAAAACAAAAATCGATCTATCTCTATTTTTTTCTAACCTACGTTACCTAAAAAATAAGGAAAAGATCCCCTCTTTTTTTATCATAAATCTAATATGTATATTGCTGGGCCTGATTTGGGCTTCAGATTAATATTGGGCTTTCTTTCTTTTTCTTAATTTCGGGTTGAACACTAATGCAGGAATGATAATGGGATGTGTTGAATTCGGGCCAGCAGTTTGTGAATAATGGGTCTGTCCGACCCATTTAAATGGTGTTGGGTCGGCCCATTAAAAGATAGAGGCACCGTCAGACTCGTTTTTCGCGCTCTTCCATTTCTCGTGCTCGTTTTTGGCTCTTTGGCTTCGTTTTTGCTCATTTTGTTTGATATTCGTACCTACAATAATAAATAACACATATAAACGATATATGCACTCAAATACATTTTTGCTATTTATTATGGCATAAATGAAGGGATATTAGCACTAAAAACATGAATAATTACGTGTTCAACAACCAACACAGCGATGTCCAAACCATTCATACTCTCATCATCCCTTTGTGCATTCATCATTCTATACCAAACCATAAATTTGTCATTAACAACCTATAATCCCTTACATACAATGACTTACATATATTACATAACTATACATGTAGCTATGATACATACATGCCGGACAAGAAAATATGCCAACCGAGATTAGTTGATGTCATTGTATTTGTAAATCCATCTGTATTAAGGCACACCTATAATTATGTTGGCCATAATAATTATACATGTCCCATTCCACGCATGATTTGCATCTATGACAACATTAACTAATCTTGGTGCATCATGCAACACATAACACATTAAACCCCAAACATGCCTCAAAATCAGCCAATCAAACCAAAACAAACATAATGCAAATAGTCCACTCCATTGAATAAAATAGTTCAACAATAAAACCCCGTAGGAAATCTCAAATTCTTAATCCAAAGAAAATACTGATGGTCTTAGAAAATTTAAATTCCGAAATTAAAAGTGTAAGACACGTTGACTGTGACGGACCGACGCCTAGCCCTCTTAGGTGGCCTTCCATTTCCACCGATTGCATCATCATCATCCGAAGGGATGTTTATCGGTGCATGCGCTGATCCTTCTTCAGGTGGCGCGGGAACTTCCTCTTCTTCAACCTCATCTAGATTTTGATTTTCCTCTTCATCTCGTCTATCATGATTCCTATCCGCGCTTTCTCCCTCTTCGCCTTGGTCCTCCTCTCCATAATTTTCTCCTTGATTTCAATTTGCACCTTCTCCCCTTCCTCCGGAACCTCCTCCGGTTCCTCATCCGAGTCTTCCTTTGACTCCTCCTCATTTTCCCTACCCATATTCGCATTTTCCTCTTCTTGAGGTTCCTCCAAATCATCCCAGTTATTCTCATCATGGGGGTCTCCGACGGGGATATCATCAAATGCATCCTTTGGTAGTACCACTGGTAGTGGGGGTGACCTAACTCTCCTACGGGCAGTAAAGAAAATTCGAGCCATATCTAAGGAAAACATAAAACCATGACGTCTAACTAAAATAAGCTCATCATAAAATAACATATATATTAACTTATCTTCAATGCGACAAAAGTAAGTGAAATTAACACATCTAATAAACATAAAATTACACTATAAGCACATACATGCACACTACTGCTAAGATATCATTATATGCAGGGATCCTAGGTTATAGTGTAGGCGGATCACCTAGTTCTCTATAATCATAGTCTCTGATACCAATCTGTAACACCCTGCCTACGCGGAAACACGAGGTGTCACTTCATGAGTATCATCATGATGAGACTGCGATTATACAGTCTTATCGTCCAAATTGGGCTTAAAACGCTTAAAATATCATTAAAATACCCCAAAATATGCTAGTGTTTGTTCATTATGTATTTTAGGTACGGATATCGTGAAATCAACAAAAGATTGCAACAATCAAGAAAAAGCGAACATGGGAAACGGAGCCGCACAAAGAACCGGACATGAGAAATGAATTTCCAAAAATACCCTTGAAGTTTGAAGATTTGGCATGTTTGGTCCCTCAATTTTGAAGACTTGTCACAAATGACCCTCCATTATTCATTTGTACAAGATTAATCCTTGAAGTTTGAAGACATGTCAAAAGAAGCCCTTGAAGAATGCATAATATGCATATATGGTCCTTGCAATAACTTTACAAAAGTATTTGTGCCAAAATTTGGAAAAAACAAACTTGGATAACAAAGGGAAACAAGTTATGGCTGTTTAAACTTGGATATGACAACTTTATGGGACATGGGGGACTAATATTGCCAGACAACACAACCTCTACCACCCACTCAGAGCACGACACGTCACCCACTTACTCCTTTCCAGCAACCATAGTACACCACATCACTTACTCCCTGCCACCTCCTCTCTTGTTCCAAATTTTTGAACAATCTTTGTAAACTTTTTTTTCATGAATATTTAGAGTTGCAAATTTAACCTTGCAATTTGTTCAAGATTCTGAGTTCCAATTTAAATGTTTTATTTAGTTTAATCTTTACTTTATCTTTCGAGTTAGCTTAAGTTATTAAAGGTTTTCATTTTACAAAATATTTTCAGAAAAGCTGGTTTTTGAAAAGTTTTGGACCAAAATTCAAGTCTTGAATTGAGTATGTCCTGACAAGACAAGCTTGATCCCAGTATTGGATTTGTTAACTTTCTGTTGTTTCAAAGGTTTCAAGAGGGAGTTTTATTTCAAGATAAAAAATCAGTTTATTATTTTTTTGTTGTTGTTTACTATACCAAAAGCTCAACCACAAGCTTGCTGACAACAAGCTTGTGGCTCAAGCTTTGGCTACTAGGTTTGTTAATCCATTTCAGGTACTACCAAGTGTTTCAAGATATATAGGGTATGTGTACTGTTGTAGTCCATACCATCATTTCTCTACATTCAGCAACACCACAACCCATAAGCTCAAGCTTGGCTAGATGGAGATGGATTTTCAGCAATAGTAGGGCCTAGATGTGGGTCCCACAAGGTAAAAATCCTAGGCTTGAACCCTCTTTGGCTGATTTTTTTGAACTTGTGATGTGTGTGATAATCTATTTGTATGTTAGTTTGAGTATTGGTTTATGTTCATTAGAATGTTTTGATGCATGTTAGAATAAGCTAGAATCAGTTGGAAGAGTTTTGAAAATCTTAGCTTAAATTTTAGGAAATCTGTTTTTAAGGGGTGTTTGGATCTGCATGTAAGTTAAGTTAGTGACAGTTTTCTTGGCTTAAAATCAGTCTAAACATACTCCATTAGGTATTGGTTTATGATATCAGTCTTTTACTTGAGTATATTAGTGTAAAATCTGGATTTCCAAGTTAAATTTTTGGTAAAATCAGTCATAGATACTTAGTAGGTCTAAAACAACTTTTTTTTTATTATTTGGTTCTGAAATCTTGTTAATCAGTTAGGTATAAGCTAGTGTTAGGCTTCTGTGCTGTCATCTGGTAGTTTGGTCAGGTTTGTGTGAAGGTTTGGTCGTTTAAAACTCACTAAATAGTCAAACACACCAGCAACTTAAGCCCAGGCCACCTATACTCAATATAGTAACCCTAAATAGTTCATTTGTGTGCTTATTTTGCTTTAAGCCTGCTTGTTTTCTTGTTTGCATTAACTCCCCACACTTCTATGAATGTGGGGTGCCCTTGTTTCCAATTAACAATCATTAAACAAGCCTCAAATCTCCATTTTTGTTTTTTTGTTTAAGAGTAGCACAAAAGTCTTCCCATTGCTAGTGCAAGTGTAGCCTCTGCTACACATAAAGACAAAGCCATCAGACCTGTCCACATCAGATTCTTGTTTTTTTTCTGTAGTGGGTGTTTTTAATTATTTTTCATTGTTTTTATTTTTCCTGTGTTTCTTTAATTATTTTAATATTTTCAGAAAAGTTTATTCTTATTTTAATGTTCATTTTAATATTTTTAGATTTAAATTAAGTTTTAATTAGATTTATGTTAAACTATTTTTGTCTTTTAGTGTAAAAAATTATTATTTTTCAGTTTTAAAAATTTTCTTAGTTTAATTAATATATTTTAAGATTTTTACAAAAAGATTTTCACTGTTCAGTTTAATTAGTTATTTTCTAGAATTAATTAAAGGTTTAAATAGGTTTTAATCTCTTAGTGGTAAAAATTACTTTTTCAACTTTTTCATTTTTCTACTGTTTAGTAATATAAAATAGGATTTTTCAAAAAGTAAATTTAATTTTAGCATTAATTTTATTATTTTTTAATTATTATTTTAGTTTAAAAAGTGTTTTTAGTATTTAAAAAATCGAAAAAATAGTTTTAAAAATTTAGGTAAAATAATTTTTACTGTTTAAATAATATAAGTTAGATATTTGTTTGATAAATTAATATTTTGGGCTTTTTGTTAATCATATTTAATTTTAGGGCTTTAATTAGCATTTAAAATTGAATATTTAATTAATAAAAGTTTTTAAAATTTATTTATTAAATTTTTATTCTTATTTATATTATTTTAGACTTAGTTTTAGTATTTAATTAATTTTTAGCTTAAATTTTTAATTTCCTCGCGTTTTACGTAATTACGTCATCGTTTTACGTCGTAGTGTAATCGTAGTGTAACTCGTCTTTAATTTTTCTCTCTCAAAACCCAAAAACGAAACTAATCCAAACATTGTTTTTATATTATATTGGCCTAACACATACACACCTCCGCCGAGAACGAACTCGCATTTATCGGTTTACGATTTTCCTAAATCGTAAGACTTAATAGTTGCCCGCTTTACGCTTTGTTTTCCAAAAGAAGTGTATTAAATACCTACGTCAATTTTGGCGCCGTTGTCGGGGAGGGTGTGTTTATCCTTATATATATCGTGTTTATGTGAGTAGTGCGTTTTTGCTTTTCAATTTATGGAAAGCATAAATATCGTACATACTCATTTTTGTTATTTTTCTCTATTATATTATAATATCCAAATAAAATGTGTTTACTTTTCCTAAACTAAACACACAACAATCTTTTTACTATATTGTAGATATATTGGTTTTCGTTTTTCTTTGTGAATATCATTAATATATTGTATTTACGTATCACAATAAATTTATAATATCTCCAAAAGCGTGAAAACGTAACCTTAATTGGGATTTCATCACTCAATATTGTATTGAATCTAAAGCAAAAGTTTAAGGGCAAAATAGATAAATACTTTCATGAGGCTTAATTTTGATTAACACAAATTATAAGGTGGGTATAAGGCGGTTGGATTTCACGACCTAAGGGAAAAAGGCTCTTAAGTGCTTAGCGTCTCCTCGTTTCCCCTGCTTGCTTGTGCTTGTTTTGAGAAAGAGGGCTAATCGAGGGTTTGCCACCCAAGTATTATCTACGTATCATATATATTTGCTTGTTTTCAAGATTAAACCCTCTTGAACGTTTTGGTGTTCCACCAACGTTCTAAAGTCATCGAAGACGTTGACAACACGTGAATGTTTTCATTCCTTAAGGCTCCTTTAATCGAGAAAATGATTCGAGGAGAGATTTGTAGATTTGAGTCTACGTAATACAACAAAAATCCAAAAAAATTAAAAAACAATCAAAAACCAAAAAAAATGAAAAACCTAAAAACACCAAAAAGAATCTTCTTTGCTACCCCCATTCTACACTTAGTGAATGCGCACTCGATCAAAGGATTATTCTAATTCTAGCGACGCTTCGAATCGAGGTAATCGAAATCCAAAGAATCGACGACGTAGACGAGAATTAGAAACTAACGTTCCTAATATCGTTGTTGAAGAGACCGTAGACGAGATGGCCGACAATCGTTCGATGATGGAATTGCTCCAAGCGCCCACCGAGGGTTATGGAGACGCGATCGTAATTCCCGCTATCGAAGCGAAGAATTTTGGGATTAAGAGCGGAAGGCTTTCGGTGATTCAAGATACGAAGTTTCGAGGTCGTGAGGCGGATAATCCTCACGATCACATTCGGAATTTTGATCGTCTTTTGGCCACTAGCAAGTTTAAGAACGTCGACACCGATGTCGTCAAGCTTATGCTTTTTCAGTACTCGCTCGATGGTGTCGCCAAGGATTGGTACGAGAAAGAGCCACCTAATTCCATAATTACGTGGAAGGATCTCGTTTCCAAATTCGTTAATCATTTTTCCCACCGTCTAAGACGAAATTTTTCAAAAACGAGATTACGAGATTTGAGCAAAAACCGAATGAATCTTTTAGAGACGCGTGGGATCGTTTTAAGGAATTGCTTAGGAAATGTCCTCATCATGGATTTTCCGAGTTGCACCAAATCGATACGTTTTACAACGTTCTTAGTTTTCAAGAACAAGATTCGTTGAATTTCGCCGCCGGTGGAAACTTTTTATGAAAAACTCCGAAAGATGCATTAATGATTATCGAGAAGATCCAAGGTTTACCAACTCCGCAACAAACTGAGTGTTGTCAATGTCGCCAATGTTAGTAATTCTAATCGCGATATTGATACGGTTGATGCGAAAGTCGATAAGTTCACGAATGTGTTTACGTCGTTCTTAATCGAGATGCAAAAGAAAGACGCTCTCGCTACGGTGAAAGCGGTTGAGGCTTCTTGTACGTTGTGTGGTGTACCTCATAATTATTACGAGTGTGTGGCTACGGATGGCCAAACGTCGAGTGTTAACGCGTTAAACAACAATTTTCAAAATCAAAATAACGCAGGTCCATCACAAGGCAATTATAACCAAGGCAACAATTTTAATCAAAACCGAAACAATTTTCAAGGAAATAATGAACAAGGAAA
This sequence comes from Glebionis coronaria, assembly GCA_025667525.1. NCBI lineage: Eukaryota > Viridiplantae > Streptophyta > Magnoliopsida > Asterales > Asteraceae > Glebionis > Glebionis coronaria. The sequence continues at coordinate 1,572,212 of JANFOE010000333.1, forward strand.
TTTTTTGAAGCAAGGAGGTTATAATCAAGGTCGTAATTTGAGTTGGCAAAATCGAGACAACAATCATAACTCGAATTTTTCAAACAACAACAATCAAGGAAACAATTTTTCGAGTGGTAATCAAGGAAATTTTCAAACAAACAATCAAAACCAAGGGAACTTTAATGCTAATCAAAATAGTTCGTCAAACGATTTTCAAGAATATATGAAAACGGATGAGGCTAATATGAGGCGTTTAGAGGGACAAATTGGTACTGTGAAAAATGACTTTTCCAACACTTTGAAAAATCAGAACACGAAGATTGAGCAAGGAAAAATTGATATTAAAAAGATGTTTTCGGCTATTATGAACAAAGCCTCGGGTGCGTCATCGAGTTTGTTACCTAGTGACACCGTTGTAAATCCAAAGGAACAATGTAAAGCCGCCTCGTATCGTGAGAAAAGTCGTGTGATTACCCCTAACCTTGATGGATTTAGAGTTGTTCCTTCTTCTCAACCCTCGACTTCTAATACGCCTTCATGTTCTAAAGTCGATGGGGTGAACGTAGCGACCAAGGAAAAGAGTGCACACCCTCGTGTACCTCAAATTCCATCCACGATTCAAAAAGAGAGGTTTATCGACCTCACCCAAGTAACCCTTGAAGAAACTTGTGCTTTGATCCTTCTTAAGAAACCTAAAAGGCATATGCCAAGAAAGGAAGAGGATCCGGACCAATTTCTATTACCTTGTGATTTTTCCGAGATTGAAGGATGTTTAGCCCTTGCCGATCTAGGTTCTAGCATCAATCTCATGCCTCATTCTCTTTGGAAATTGATGAGATTTCCTAGTCTTACCCCCACGAACATGACTATCGAGCTTGCAAATTGTACACCTTTAGAACCAATTGGAATAGCCGAGGATGTCTATGTTAGGATTAGAAAGTTTGATTTTCCCGCGGAATCCTTCATATCCGATTATGAGTGTGATCCTAAATGTCCTATTATTTTAGGTCGACCCTTTTTATCGACGAATCGAGCCGTAATCGACGTCCACGGTGGGAAACTTACTATGAGATATGGGGAGGAACTGTGATAACCTGAAACCGAGGTCATTGCTTAATCTTACTTTACGAATATTTTTGAAATTTTTGATGAGTTTGAATGATATTTATTTTTGAAGGTTTAAGTTTAAACCGATTTTAGGAGACTTATATTTTATATTTAATAAGTATAAGGAGTATTAGCAAGCGTGATGTCGATGGATGCCTAATATTTTACGTCTTATTGTCGGTTGTTCGATGTTTGTCATTTTTTATGTTTTCTTTTAAATGACGTGTTAAGTCGAGTCAGGATACGATATTATTATATTTGAGTTACGTTTTAACTTTCGAAAAGTATTTTTATGAAACCCGAGCCCCGTGAATATTTTCAAAATTGACTAATAGTCATTTTCCGCTTTTTAACTAACTATTTTCATTTTTGACCACAAGTATTGCAAATTGACAACAATGGTCCCTCCACCATCATATATAAGCCTAAACTTTCACCTAACTACACATATATAACACATAAACCACCAAAATCTTTTCCTCTCTCTTTCTCTAATATATACTATCACCCCTAGCTCCATATAATCAATTTTCATCAAATTTCTACCTTGATTTATCCAAACTAACAAAAGACCCATCCTTAGAATTGTAAGGAGATCATTTTGATAATAATTTTGGGTACATGCATGATTTTTTTTTAGGGTTGGTAGGTCAAAACCATCCTCATGCATGTGATTTTTATAATCATCAAAGAGTTTTCATGTTAAGTTTTTGTTAAAAACTTGATTTTGATTTTGGTTTTTTGATTTTGATGATGATACAAGTGTTATAGTTTATATATGTTAGTATAGGGTTATGGGATGATCATAACAATGGTTGGTTTTAGCTAAAAACTTGATTTCATGTAAGTTTTAGAAGGGTGATTTAGATCAGTGGGAAAAAATGTATTTTTGGGTACCTTATTATTTTATTTAGGCTTAACTAATGGCATAGAGTTGTAGAGAATTCGATTAGCATCGATTTGATATAAAGTAGAGCTTCTAGCTCCAAACGAGCGAGAAGTTATGATAGTTTGATTTTTCGTGTACCGGGAGACAATTATCGGCACGACATATAGTTGTTGTCAATATTTGGATCAAATCTCGGGGACTATAGATTGAGTTTTGAAATGAGTCATATACTGATGAAGAAGTGTATACCTTATAGGGTGAGTCTATTTTCAAACATAAGTGTCGGTTTTATAAATGGAGTCGTTTATAGAAGATAAAACGGTTGTATGAGTCGATAACGTAAAACTGTCCGGTTTTTGTAGTTCGAAGATGAGTCGGGTAAGGAACTTTAAAAGTAAAGTCATTTGATAAACTTGTTAGAGGACTTTCTATAGATAGTAAGTTAGTTCCTCGATTGGTTTCATAAACGTTTGACGAGTCTAAATGGGGTAAATGAGCTAGTATCATATGGTATGTCCCGGCGGATTTTGTCGAGAGTATAGAGTGGTAAAGTAGATGTTTAGAAGAGTGTAATAGTATTACTTGTATCGTTTTCTCTCGAGTTTGTCGTGATTTTATGAGTTTGAGTTTGATATGTTATGTATGATTTACTTCTCTAGTCATTATTAATGAACGCGCCTTATTTGATAGGTAGCGGTTCTCTTGTTTGAAAGGCATCCTCTATCATCGACGATCATCTCGATAGGTCTCTTATACTAAGGTGAGTCTGTAGCCTTGCTTTTCATGCTAGCTACTAAATGTTTTATTACCCGCAAGGGGGATACATGCTATCTGAAAATAAATGAACAAAAGTCATGATTAATTGTTTGGACCCGAATGTTGCCTATGTTGCCTTACATTGTATTGAGTACCTTGTTGCTAAAGACCCTAAATTCATGAACCGTTAACTATGTTCTGACTTGATGTTGTGAGTTAGGAATAACCGCTTATTCAAATGATAGTACTATTGGGTTGACCACCCTATCTGAGACCAGGGCATTACGCTGAGTAACCTCTGGGAAGGATAATTTACGAGAATGAGATTTGGGTATATCTAGAAACTGATACCCTAGTGGGGCAATAGTTTTTATTCTAGTCATGCTGTCATTTGGCGTGGGTGACTAATTGGTTAAGGGGTTGGTGTCATGAGCTTAAATACAATGTGTTGCCTTGAAATAGATTGTGTGCACGACAATTCTATAAAATGATTATGATTGATTTTATTATTGTATTCAAATGTGATTTGATAAACCTATGGACTCGCTCAACATTATTGTTGACTCGTTTAAGCATGTGTTTCAGGTAATCGAAGGTGATTGATGGCGGAGCTTTGCTGTGGATGTTGTGGGTTGGCTTTTGAAGTTGTTGGTCTAAAACAATTTCTATCCTTTTTACTGTTGAACAATTTGTTAAATGTTTGTGTACTGTACTGAAACTTATTGGTTTGCTAGTTGATATTTGTGTGGACTAAACGCTTTACTCTGGTGTTGCTTTAGTATATTATGGATGAAATTATGTTTTAGACATGTTGTGAAAATCTTGTTTATATCTTATGTGTAAACGTCTCTCTTTTGAGTCGTTCAATATACCTTGTGTGATGATGCTTGTGTCTAGCACCCAATTGTATATTTCCGTTGCCCAAGTAAATTGGGGGTGTTAGAGATTGGTATCAGAGCCACAAGTTATAGAGAACTGGGCCGATTTTGAAAATTGTCCTAAACTATAACTTTGGCGTCGAAAGTATTTAATTTTCAAAAGCACACAACTTTTAACAACGCTCCGGTAAGATCGCTTTTAGTTTTGTTTTGTATTATAGATGTATCCCTCGGAACTAAAATGATTTCCCGAGTATTTATTAAGTAAATACTATGATATTGTATCGATGTTATAGAAAGTGCGCTGAGTGCTTGTCATTATCATATTTTATTTTTGCGAGCATTGCATAAATATTATTTGCATTGCATTACATATCATGGGTTACGTATAATATTTGCGATGCATGAGTATTGCATATTAAGTTTTAACAATGACCTTAAGTATCCTTGAACCCTTATAATTGTAGAAAATGGCTGATATACCCCGGGAAGATGATTGGATTGAAATGAATGATATGTTAGAAAGGTGAGGAAGTAGATAACTTTGGTGCTAGTGACGATAAGGATCCCTATGAATATCTGGATGATGGGATTGCTCCTACTACAGTTGGGCAGACTGAGCCCGAGGTAATTCAGGGTAGTTATGTTCCGAGAGCTAATGTGGTGCCACCGACTGTTCAGGAATGTCAACAACCTGTTGTACGTTCTTCTTTGCCTACTTGTTATAGTTATTTGAGTGGTTTGCCTAGAGTTTCCCGTGTTAGGAATGATTTCTCTGTTGAGTCCAGTAATGCTGCTAGTGCCCGATCTATTCACGATGATATTGCTAAGGTGTAATGTTCATGTCCTAGATCATATGAAGATATTTTCTGGTTTCTTAAAAAGTTTGATAGGTCTTTTTTTGAAAGGTATGTATTTGATACCTGAGTGATACAAAGGTTTGAGCAGAATGAAAGATAGTTTGACAGGTTTGTTACTAGTGTGAAAAGGTAAGAGTATGTGCGGGCAAGGGAAATGGATGAAGTTGCTAGTCTGTGAGCAATGGTGTTGAATCTAAGTGAACAATTTGAAAGGTTTCGTGAGGAACAAGAAAGGGATGCAAGGTTGAATGCGTGGGAAATACCAATGAGGTCTTTCCCTAGTCGAGGTGTGGTGATTCGTGATGTGCCAAGTCAGGTTGAAGCTCAGGTGTTGGTGAAATCAGGTGAAGGAGGAAGTCGGAAAGGAAAGGAAAAAGTGGAGGAAGTTTCTGAGGAAGAGGATAGCAGCAGTGATGACGAACCGATGTAAAAGAAGTTATGGGGATCAAATATTTAGTGTTTTTCCTTATGTTGTTTTACTAGCCTTGTTGTAATAGAACTTAAGTAGACTGGTACAGTAGTTTATGATGAAACTTAATGACTTTTAAGTTTGTCGTGATGAAGGGTTGTATTGACATTACTTGTCACAATTTTGTGGAAATTTTCCAAGTACAATCTAAATTACCTTCATGATCTATGATTTGTCTTTTAGTTCTTTTGTGATTTGCTTGATGATTCAATGTGAATTGTGTTGTTTGTGCATGTAGTATCCATGACACGTCTTGATAAAGAAATCCTTCTTCTTATCTTGATATGAATACTCACCTGTTTTCTTTCATTTGCAATGTCAGAAACATGCCGTCGAAATTGACAACTGCTACTGTGAATACCATGATTGAGCAAGATATTGCTAGAGCGTTGGAAGCCGAACGTGATGCGGGTCAAGTTGGAGGGAATGCTGCTAATCCAGTTGAAGGTAATGTTGATTAACCGGTTGGAGGAAATGCTTCTGGTCAAGTTGGAGGTAATGTTGTTGCTCAGCAAGTTCAAAAGGAATGTTCTTATGCTAGTTTCATGAAATGTGGACCTACCCAATTTTGTGGTACTGGTGGTGCTTTGGAGCTAATAAGGTGGATTGAGAAGGTTGAAGGTACTTTTGAAATCAGTGTATGTTCAGAAGCTAGTAAGGTGAAGTTTGTTGCCGCTACTTTTCAGGATGATGCATTAAGTTTGTGGAATAGTCAGGTAGCTACTGTAGGTTTGGTTGAGGCTAATGCTACTACATGGACTATGACCAAAGGACTGTTAACTGCTAAGTTTTGTCCTGAGGAAGAGTTAGGTCAGTTGGAGGATGAGTTGTGGCATTTGGTGCTGTGGAATAATGATATTGTGGCTTATACGAAAAGGGTTTTCTAATTTGTGTTTGTTGTGTCCTGATGCTTTTGGTGATGACCGTAAGAAGATGAAGCAATATATCAGAGGGTTATCTAGTAATATCAAGGGAGACACTACTTCGTTGAAACCTAAGACTTTTGATGAAGCTGTTCAGATGGCTCATGCTTTGATGGACATGAAGCTGCATGATAGAAAGGATAGTATTGATGAGGGAAATAAGAGAAAGTGGGAAGCTGCACACTCAAACCAAGGGCAGAATAGAGGAGGTTATCATAACAAAAATAACCATGGACCGAATAGGAATCAGCAATATAACTTTAGGAGGAATGATGGTGTTCGTACTGCTATTGGAACTCAAGGAAACAAAGGGAACACGAAGTGTGGTCGATGTAGTCTGTATCATGTTGGGAATTGTCCACCAGCTTGCAATAAGTGTGGGAAGGCCGAACATAAAATGGCAAACTGTAGGAACAAGGGTGTGGCCACTGGAGCCAATGTTGTCAAGGTGGTTAATTTTTTTGGATGTGGAGGCCGTGGATATAAGCAAGGAAACTGACCGAGGGTTGGTGCTCGATAGGGAGGCAATGTTGCTGCTGTTGCTGTTGGGACTGCTGCTCCAGCCTATGTCGTGGGAGATGCTGACAAACCTCAAGGGCCAAATGTGGTGACTGGTACGTTCTTACTCGATGCTTGTTATGCTAGTGTGTTGTTTGATTCTGGATCCGATAGAAGTTTCGTAGATGTTAGATTCAGTCAGCTATTGGATAGAGAACCAGTAAGATTGACAACTAGTTATAATGTGGAGTTAGCTGATGGTAAGGTTGTTAGCACTAGTTCTATACTGAAAGGTTGTTCCTTGAAGTTAGGTAATTATGTGTTTAGTATTGATTTGATGCCCATAGAGTTAGGATCTTTTGACGTGATTATTGGTATGGACTGGTTAGTTGCGAATGGTGTAGTGATTGTTTGTAGAGAGAGATTAGTTCAGATACCACTAAGGAATAGGCTATTGACGGTGAAGAGTGATGAGTGTACTTCTCGTTTGAGAGTTTTTTCTTGTTTGAAAATGATGAGGTATATAGAAGAGGGTTGTGATGTATTTCTTGCCCAGATAAGTAATGATGGTGTGAACGAAAGGAAACTGGAGGATGTACCTGTGATTAGAGAGTATCTTGAAGTTTTTCCTGAGGATTTATCGGGATTACCGCCGCACCGTGAAGTGGAGTTCCGTATATATTTAGTGTCGGGAGCTGCGCTAGTTGCTAGTGCACCGTATCGTTTAGCGTCGTCTGAGATGAAGGAATTATCTGATCAATTGAAGGAATTGATGGATAAGGGATTTATTAGACCAAGTTCGTCGCCGTGGGGTGCTCCTGTTTTGTTTGTTAAGAAGAAAGATGGTTCGTTTCGAATGTGTATTGATTATCGAGAGCTTAACAAATTGATTGTCAAGAAGCGGTATCAATTGCAGAGGACTGGTGATTTTTTTGATCAGTTGCAAGGATCAAGTGTATACTCGAAGATCGTTTGAGGTCTGGGTATCATCAACTGAGAGTTAGGGAAGAAGATATTCCTATAACAGCTTTTCGTACTCAGAATACGGAAAAATGTGGAGTGGCTTAGAGAAGGTGATCAGAATACGGCTTACTTTCATAACTTTTTGAAGGGAAGGTTGAAGAAGAGTAGGATTATTAGCGTTAAAAATGAGGAAGGGGTTGAGTTTATTAATGATGATGTGGCTGATCAGTTCGTTAAACACTTTCAACAGTTTCTTGGTTCTGTTGATGAGGTTTTCCCCATTGAGTTACCGGAGACTCTGTTTAAGGTTAAACTTGATCATAACATGGCGTTGCATTTGATTAGAGATGTCACTAATGAAGAGATTAAAATTGCATTGTTTGATATTAAAGATGATAAGGCGTCGGGCCCTGATGGATTTACCTCTAAGTTTTTCAAGTCTGCTTGGAGTATTATTGGTGATGATCTATGTGCTGTTGTGAAAGAATTATTTAGCTCTGGTAAGATCTTAGGTGAAATCAATACTACGATTATATCGCTTATCCCCAAGTGCAACATTCCTATCAAAATTACGGATTATAGACCTATAGCCTGCTGTAATGTAGTCTATAAATGTATAAGTAAGGTCATAACTAATATGCTGAAAATAGTTTTGGGTAGTCTTATTGATGCAAATCAAAGTGCATTTGTGCAGGGTAGGCAGATTCATGATAATATTATGTTAGCTCAAGAATTAATGTGTGGATATTCAGCCATTAAGAAGCCTGCTAGATGTTCCTTTAAGGTTGATATCTAAAAGGCCTATGATACGGTATCATGGGTCTTTTTAGAATCCTGTCTAACTGAATTTGGTTTTCATAAAGTTATGGTTGATTGGATTATGGTCTGTTTAAAATCTGCTTCATTCTCGGTTTGTGTTAATGGGGGAGTCGCATGGTTTTTTTAAGGCTAAAAGGGGGCTTAGGCAGGGGGATCCCATTTCGCCATATCTTTTTACTCTTGTAATGGAAGTCTTTACTTTAATGCTTAAGAGGCAGGTTATGAATGAGAGGAAGTTTAGATATCATTGGGGTTGCAAAAAGCTGGGTATTCTAAATCTTTGCTTTGTTGATGATCTCATGATGTTTAGCCATGGTGATCTGGTCTCGACTTCTGTTCTTAGAAGAGCATTGGATGAGTTTTGTATTTCTTCTGGTGTTAGGCCTAGTATGGCTAAAAGTACTTGTTATTTTGGCAATGTTCCTAATGATGATAGAGAGAAGATTAAAATGGTGATGCCATTTCAAGAAGGTAGTCTTCCGGTAAGATACTTAGGTATTCCGTTAGATGCTAGGAGAATTGCTAAGAGTGATTGTACTGTGTTACTTGATAAAGTAAAAAAGAGAATTCAGAATTGGAGGAACAAGAATCTCTCGTTTGCTGGTAGACTTCAGTTGATTGCTTCTGTGCTTAGCTCGATTAATATGTTCTGGGCTTCTATCTTTGTCTTACCAAAGGGAGTGTGTGATGACATTGACAAGGTTTTCAAAAACTTTTTATGGAATGATGAAGGCAAGAAAGGTTATATGCATTGTGTAGCTTGGAAGGAAGTCTGTAAGTAGAAATATGAGGGAGGTCTTGGGCTTAAGTCTTTCTTTGAATGGAATGAGGCTCTCATGATTAAACATATTTGGAACATTATCATTGATAGAGATTCTATTTGGGTAAAATAGGTTAAAGCTAAATGGGTTAAAGGAGATAGTTTATGGGCAGCCAAGAATATTCAGCATATTTCTTGGTGTTGGAAGAAGCTTCTTTTATTAAGAGATAAACTCAAGAAATTTGTATATATTAAACTTGGTAATGGCAAAAACTGTTATTTATGGTTTGATAGATGGTACAATGGCCAAGAATTATGTAGTCTTATTGATCCTTGTCTTCTTGCTCATGATTTTGCTGCTAGATGTTCTAAAGTTGCTGATTTGGTAATCGATGGTAGATGGATTTGGCCAAGAAGATGGCTTTCCAAGTTTAATGAAGTCATTAACATTCCTGTTCCTAATTTGGATTTAGATGTTTTTGATAAGGTCATTTGGACTCGTAAAGATGGTAAGAATGTTGCTTTTAATGTTCGTGAAGTTTGGAAGGCTATTAGAAGTGATGCTCCAAAAGTTATTTGGCATAATCATGTCTAGTTTAGTCAATGCATTCCTAGGCATGCATTTGTTCTTTGGATGGCCATTAAATACAGATTGAAGACGCAGGTTAGATTATCTAAGTGGCTTAATATTCCAGATATGTTCTGCCATCTTTGTTCTACCTGCAAAGAATCGCACTCACACCTTTTCTTTGAGTGTGATTTTACCAGAAGACTTTGGGAGCGATTAAAAGGTATGTCAAATCTTAATGGTATCCCTAACTCTTGGCCTCAAGTTATTTCCTTTATTGCCAATAAGCCTGCAAGGAATTCGGTTTGGAGTATAATTCAAAGATTAGTGTTAGGTGCTGTTGTGTACTTCATATGGCAGGAGCGTAACATTAGGTTTTTTGAGAAGAGTTTTAAGACTGAGGAAGATCTATTTGGGATCATCATCCTATCTGTTAAGAATAAAATGTGTAGTCTTACTATTAAAGATTCTCCAGAAGCTTTTCTTGCTGCTAGGATTTGGGGTTTCCCTGTTTTAGCTAATGATAAAGCTGATATTGACTTGAATGATATTGGGGATGAGTTTTTTACTGATCCAATGGATATTGATGGCGAGAGATTTTAAGGTTGAGATTTGGGGATTCTGGTCCTATGCTAGGACTGGTTTATGGGCGTGTAATAGATGTTGGGTTCATCTTTGCCTAGAACTGGACTCTTTCAAGTTTTGCTTATTAAAGGTAATTTTTTTCTACCTTATGTCATCATCTCCCTATTTTTTGGGGAGCTATGGGGGGGACTGTTTGGATGTTGTGGATGCAGGCTTGATGTACTATTAGTGGATGTATGGTTATGTCTTGGAAGTGAGCTGTCCCTACTAGAGTGTGCTGAGAGATGTGCCATCTATGCTAGGGTGGTTCTTTTTCCTTTGATATACCCATATGTATAATTTTTAGGTTCCAAGCCTGTTTGATGCTTAGTCCTCCCTTTTATACCTTATGCTTGGTTAGTGTCATGAATCAATAAGTTTTTTATAGGTATTTTATGCATCATATTGAGAGTGTCCATGTTCTTGTTGTACTCTTTCCCCTTCCAAGGTTTCCCATTGGGTTTTACTTGGAGGGGGTTTTGAGGAGGCAAGGGAATGTGGACTGCTACACTGGCAACTCTCTTGTTTATCTCTGCAGTTTCAGATGGCGAGTTTTGCAGGTTTACTTGTACCTGCTGCTATTTCCCTTAGCTTTGGTAAGTGGTCTATTGTGATGGATTGGATGTTCCTAGTTTTTTCCCTTTGTGGTCTGAATTTAGGGCATTCATGGATTCCGAAGTGGACTGCTTATGTGAGTTAAGGGTTGGTATTTTTTTTGTGTGCCATTGATGTGCAGGGTCTTCGTCTTTGCTAATTGGGATCAAGTGTTTGGGATAGCAGCTACAACTTCTATGGTTTTTAGTTGCTTTGTTTTTTGTATTTGTATGTAATGAGCATGGGTCTTGTCCATTGCCATTGCCATTTGTTTTTTGATGCCGAAGATAAAATTATTAGGGTTTGTCCTAATTTTTTAGTCTTTGTGCTTATTCTTTGTTACATTTCTTCCTGCTTATAAAATTTACCTTTAAGCAAAAAAACAGCTTTCCGTACTCGATATGCACATTTTGAATTTCAAGTGATGCTGTTTGGATTAACGAATGCGCCTGCCGTATTCATGGACTTGATGAATCATGTGTGTAAGTCGTATTTGGATGAGTTTGTTATCGTATTCATTGATGATATTCTCATTTATTCTAAGAGTGAAGAAGAACATGAAATCATTTAAGGATAATTTTGGAACTATTGAAGAAAGAAAAGATGTATGTGAAGTTCTCTAAGTGTAAGTTTTGGTTGAAATCAGTGCAATATTTGGGGTACGTGATTGATAGTGAAGGTGTTCGTGTGGATCCTGGTAAGATTGAGGCAATCAAAGATTGGTCGGTACCAACAACACCGACTGAAGTTCACCAATTTCTTGGTCTAGCTGGGTATTATAGAAGGTTTATCGAGAGGTTTTCACTAATTGCTAAACCATTGACTAAGCTTACTGAAAAGAATAGAGTGTTTGAATGGGGATTAGAAGAAGAGACTCTCTTTAATGCGCTGAAGGATAAGTTGTGTTCTGCGCCGATTTTGTCTTTGCCAGAAGGATCTGAAGATTTTGTAGTGTATTGTGATGCGTCTCATAAAGGATTTAGAGCAGTATTGATGCAAAGGGAGAGAGTAATAGCTTATGCGTCGAGACAAATAAAGAAGAATGAAAAGAATTACACTACTAATGATTTGGAACTTGGAGCTGTGATTTTTGTTTTAAAGCTGTGGATACACTACTTGTATGGAACCAAGTGTGTGGTTTTCACTGATCATAAGAGTCTGCAACATATTTTGGATCAAAAGGAATTGAATATGAGACAAAGGAGATGGGTAGAATTACTGAGTGACTATGACTGCGAGATCCGTTACCACCCTGGTAAAGTGAATGTGGTAGCTGATGCACTTAGTAGAAAGGAAAGAGATAGGTCTTTAAGAGTCAGAGATTTGGCAATGGTGTAAAGTATTGATTTGACAAAGATGATATTGAAATCCCAAGCTAATGGTTTGAAGAAAGAAAATATCGAGGCAGAAAATTTGGGTAGAATGTTGAAACCGTTGTTTGAAGTAAGGCCGAATGGATTGAGATATTTTGAGAATAGGATTTGGTTACCATTGTGTCCGTCTAAGAAATATTCTTTAGGAGTGCGAGATTTAGTGATGAATGAATCTCATAAGTATAAGTATTCAACACATCCTGGATCGGACAAGATGTATCAATATCTTAAGAAAGTATATTGGTGGCCGAATATGAAGGCAGATATAGCCCAATATGATAATAAGTGTTTAACTTGTGCAAAGGTGAAGGTTGAACATAAGAAGCCGTCTAGATTATTAGTGCAACCTGAAATTCCTGAGTGGAAATGGGAGAAGATTACTATGGATTTTGTAACAGGTTTGCCAAGGACTTCTAGTGGTTGTGATATGATATGGGTGATTGTAGATAGATTGACAAAGTCTGCTCACTTTTTACCAATGAAGAATACGGGTACTATGGAGAGATTGAAGATAGTGTATGTGAAGGAGATTGTTTGTCGACATGGTGTGCCTTTGTCGATAATTTCAAATCGTGATAGTAGGTTTGCTTCAGAGTTTTGGAAATCTTTGCAGAAAGCAATGGGAACGGAATTAAGTTTGAGTACAACATATCATCCGGAGACTGATGGACAAAGTGAAAGGACGATTCAAACGTTTGAGGATATGCTTCGAGCGTGTGTGATTGACTTTGGAAATAGTTGGGATAGGCATTTGCCGTTGGTTGAATTCTCATATAATAACAGTTATCATGCTAGTAGTAAAGCCGCACCATTTGAAGCTTTGTATGAACGTAAGTGTAGATCTCTAGTTTGTTGAGTGATGTAGGAGAAAGTCAATTGACTGGACCTGAAATGATATTTGAGGCAACTGAAAAAATTGTGCAAATTAAGAAGCGTTTGTTATCTGCCAGAAGTAGACAAAAGAGGTATGCTGATAACAGAAGGAAACCGTTGGAATTTGAAGTAGGAGACATGGTTATGTTGAAAGTATCTCCATGGAAAGGAGTTATTCATTTTGGAAAGAGAGGAAACTTGAGCCCGAGATACATTGGACCATTTAAGATTATCCAATGTGTAGAAACTAGAAAGGGGGGGGTTGAATAGTTTCTTATATTTACTTGTTAAAAGATGGTTTTCGAAAAATCCTTTTTCTCAAAAACTTAGACTTAAGGAAATAAGTGAAATCTTCTTATGCACAATATGAACAATGATAGTGTAATTTAAACTAATACTAACTAATATATATGCACAAAGAATAAAGAATGTAAAGAGTTAATGGTAAAGAAAGATCAACCCAAACACCAAGGATTTATAGTGGTTCAGCAACGAAGCTCACTCCTCGTTCCTACTCCACTCCTCGAGTACTCCTTACTCGAGACTTCACTACAAAACAAGCTCCTTATGGTGGGGAAAACCGTACACGTCGCTTAACCAATTTCTGACTCTAAGCTAAAAGTCAAGCCCTAATCGTAGCTACGACCAATCTACACAACTATACTTAGTACATACACAACTTCCAAATAGACACAACTACTTGGATCTTCACAACTATTGCATAACAACAAATGTATAAGATTTGATCTTCAAAGGATCTTTGGTGGTGGACTCAACACTTCACAATGATAGTGTTCTTCTCTTTGCACTTGAAGAGGAAGGGATGGATGAGATAGATTCACTTCTAAACAAGTAGTAATCAATCAATTAATCAAGGATTTGAGTGATTTAAGAAGTATGTTTGAATCTGGAAATATGTGTGCAAAAGAGGTGGATTGAAAATCTGAGAAAGGTCCACTATTTATAGGACAAAGGGCCAACGGCTATATCTGCCCGCGGTTCCTTATCTCAGCCGGTGGTACCTTATCGATATGGAACTGCCTAGGCGCTAAGGAACCGTCGGGCTAGACTCCGCTCCCTTTTTGTCCTTTAGTGGTGGAGGTCATATATGGTTATAAAAATATCCAGAAAGGATATTCCAAATCAAAAGGGAATATGCCATTTTCAAAATTTCAAATATTTAATTTAATAAAACATTTTCTTAAAAAGAAAGTTTAATTAAAAACTTGTCACACTTAATAAAAAGTGAGTTTTAAGAAAAGATTAAATCACTTGATCACTTGATTAAGGTTAGTACTTGTTTATTCATACCTTAAGTGAAAATGGGTAAAATGAAAAATACTTGAACTCAAGAATTCGTTTTTCATTGTTTTTGTAAATGCTTGTTTTTATATATTGTCGTAATCAAAACTAAGCGAGACCGAAAAATGCAAGTAACGTTCTTAGGCATTATTGCATTAACAATCTCCCCCTTTTTGATTACGACAATATATAAACTCAATCACACAAAACACAAGATTTTCGAAGACGAGTTTATTCATTTCTCCCCCTTTGTCGAAGCAAAAAGGTTGCACAAGTCGGTGTTGAAGAGATGGACTTTGCAAAGAATCCCCCTGGGTGCTTACTCCCCCTAGCTTAGGGCACCGAGGAATCGAGATATGGTGACAAGCTACATAGAAGCGTTAGTTGAACAAAAGAAACAACCAACAAGACATAGCTAAAGGTCACACAAAAGAATAAAAGAGAAGAAAACACAAAGACTAAGATCCAAGTGAAGTCATATAAAAATAAGAAAAGAGTCATACAAAGATGTATGAAATAGAAAACAAGCCAAAAGCATAAATCTAATCCTAGTTAATCTAGAATTCTAAGATTTGCTTAAAAAAAGGTGTCTTGTGGATAAGCAACCAATGCTTATATGAAAGACAAGGTAGTGGCGGAATGTGGTGGTGGTGGCTTAGTGGAGATCTCATAATCAAAATGAAGAGGAGGCTTGATTAAGAGACTCTTGATGTAGCTCAACTCCTCATAGATGTGTGCCATAGCAATATGTTGATATTGACAACAATGACAATATGTCCCATGGTGCATGGAATTATCATGAGAAGGAGGAAGAACACTAAAGGGTGGTGGTGGAAGAAAAGATGTTCCACAATCAACATTCTTGGTAGGAGAGATGTGATTAAGAGTGTTCTTGGGTGAATTTGGATTGAAAGTGTTCTTCGGTGAGTTGGGATTGAAAGCAATTGGGGAGAATGGAGGAGAATCAAGGCTTTCATTTGGAGAGTGAGACATTTTGGAATGTGAAGTAAGGCAAAATACTTATGGTTTAATAGGGAAGGATCAAGGTACTCTTGGGGTGGTCAAAGGGTTGAAGCAAAGATTCTCAAAAATATTGGAACAAATTTGGAATTTCAGGAATACTCGAAAAATAAGGAAGCACTGTACGCGGTTCCTTATTGCTTACGGCGGTTCCTTGTTGATAAGGAACCGCGGTTCATATATGGAACCACCTACAGTGGTTGAGTTTTGGTGGTGAAGGAAGATTTTTCAGCAAATCTTATTTTTCTAGTCTAACTTATCATAAGGATATGCTTAAAAGCAAAGATAGACAAATAGAACACATACTAACTCACCAAATAGAGATAGACCAAAAATACATGGATTTTAAAAATCGATGTAGGAGGTGTGTAAGACAAGACCTTAAGTCATGACACAATGATCCTCTATGATTCTATCTTGTTCTTGCTATGTTTGAGAGAATCATAAATATGACTTATGTAAGCTCGAGATTAATAGCAAGAATCTATGAAAAACGTTTTTAGATTGAATTAAAAATGTCAAAACATTTCTCAACCATTTTTGAAAGAGACTTTGAGGAATTAGAAAAGGAGAAGAGAAGATTTTCAAGAAGAATTTAGGAGACTCAAAGACTCAAAGTGATACACGACTCAAAGTAAAGTAAGAGTTTTAATAAAGGAAAGCAATTAAGGAATATGTTCCATTAATCCTAGACCTAGACGTAAGTAATTAAAAGGTTCCCTCTTAAGTGGCTTAGTGAAGATGTCGGCTAAGTTATCCTCAGAGGGTACCTTCTCAATTGAAATGTTTCCCTTTTGAACATTATCCCTAAGAAAATGGTGACGAATTTCTTTGTGCTTGGTTTGCGAATGTTGCACGGGATTCTTGCTATGGTCTATATCACCCTTATTGTCACACATGATGGGAACATCATCAAGACAAATCTTGTAATCAACAAGCGCTTGCTTCATCCATAGAGCTTGTTGACATGCTTTTCCGGCACTCACATACTCGGCTTCCGTGGTGGATATCGCAAGAGCGGTTTGTTTCTTGGAGACCCAAGAATTTAAACAACAACCCATGAAGGTACAAACACCACTAGTGCTTTTCCGGTCCACATAGTCTCCCGCATGATCCGAGTCCGCATAGACAATGGTTTCTACGTCGGTCCGTTTAGGATACCATAATCCTAAATGTATAGTGCCCTTAATGTATCGAAAGATACGCTTAACCGCTTCAAAGAGAGAGGTTTTGGGAGCCTCTTGGAAGCGATCACAAAGGCAAACACTAAACATGATATCCGGTCGACTTGCCGTTAGGTACAACAAACTACCAATCATACATCTATATTTGGTGTTGTCTACCGACTCACAACCATCATCTACGGTGAGTTTAGTATCCGAGGCCATAGGGGTCTTCATTGGTCTAGATTCTTCTAATCCAAATTTCTTTAGCATTTCTTTAGCATACTTAGATTGACTAAAGAAAATACCATCGTCCATTTGTTTAATTTGGAGTCCTAAAAAGAAGTTAAGTTCTCCCATCATACTCATTTCGAACTCATGATGCATGATTTTGGCAAAGTCATCACACAATTCTTCACAAGTTGAGCCAGATATAATGTCATCAACATATATTTGCACGATTATGAGGTGAGAACCTTTCTTCTTTGTAAAGAGAGTGTTGTCTACCATTCCCATGGTATACTCATGTTTAACAAGAAACGCTTTAAATCTATCATACCAAGCTTTGGGTGCTTGTTTAAGACCATAAAGTGCCTTCTTAAGCATGTAAACATGATCCGGTTTCTCAAAATCAATGAAGCCGGGAGGTTGAGCCACATATACCTCCTCATTGATCAAACCGTTAAGAAACGCACTCTTTACATCCATTTGTTGAAGCTTAATATCTAAGGCACAAGCGTAGGCTAAAAGGATTCTAATGGATTCTAATCTAGCTACTGGTGCATATGTCTCGTCATAATCAATCCCTTCTTGTTGATTATAGCCTTGTGCTACAAGTCTAGCTTTGTTACGAGACACAAAACCATTCTCATCTAGCTTATTCCTATATACCCATTTGGTTCCTATTGTAACACCCCCAAATTTACACAATTCAATACAGCGGAAGACTCGTTGGTGTTACGGGATAGCACATTACTCACATCATAGACTACGCTTAAAAACGTGTCGTTTAATAATAAAGCATTTACATTCATAAATATCAAATTTACATAGGTCCCAAGTCATATTATTTCATACAAATTTTACAAAGCATTTGAATGGAAATTGTTATTTAAGTGCGGGCCATGACTTCTTGTCGTCTTCTCGAGAATTACCTTCAAGTACCTGAGATAAAACATGTTAAAAGAAAAGGTCAGCGATAACGCCGAGTGAATTCATAGAGTTTATTGAAAACAATTAATATATCATCGGTATATATTTATTACCAAAAATCATTTTGTACAAATCTGTGTAGTAGGCCATAAAATAGCCAAAGTCATTTATACAAATCCTTCTCAAAAATCATAATATAGGCTTTCGCCTTCAAAATCATTATACGAACCATTGTCGTTAAAAACATCATACAATATGTTTTATAACGTTGTATAGATTAAATAAAAACCGTTATATGAATATGGTTATGTAAAACCAAAACACGAACATAATATCAATAATAAGACCCCGTATTGCTAGTCAGGCAATATATCGTAATTTAGTGCGTATAGCTGTATTTCGTTATTTGGATTATTATAAGCCGCATGACATTGTTACCTTACTACAACAAACAACGGGTAGCTAACCCGAAACTCAATTTGCCCATCTAAATTAGCGTGTCGTCACAATAATGACGCTTGTGTAAATCTTCTCATACATAAATTCGCTTACCAATCAATGTGGCACGACGGGGATCAACCGTCAAGGCGCGAACTGGGGTGATCGTCACCAAATAGTACTATCATGTGCATAAGCGTCTACCAAATCCCGGTAGTTCACAATTCATGCTAATGGGACTTTTAGTGACATAACCTAACTTTAATAATCCATTTCATTTCATCTATCAGGTCATAAAATCATTCATAAGGTCATACAATCATTCGGGTCCAAATCAATAAACAAACAATTGGGACAACTAGTGTCCTATTTAATAAAAACTAACATGTTATCTCCCTCTCGGGTTTATAAAACATTTCATAAAAACATTTAAAAGAGTGCGGGCTATGAACTCGCGTTGTTGTGGGAAGGCAGTTATCAGCGATTTGGATGTACGGTACGTGCTTCAATCACGGAAACCTACACAAATAATAGTCGTCTTAGACTCTTGTCCAACGACTTTATAAAAACCATAACTATGTACATATATGATGATTTTATAAATATGATGATGATCAAGTGGGTTTATACATCTTTACTCATTCATTATAGTGTTTATGTGTTGGTAACATTTTTTTATACTAGTTTATTAGTTTTACCTATTTACATGTTTTAGGTCCAATAAGCTTATTATAAGTCCATTACCTTAAATTAGACCATTTTATACTTTTATTATTAGTATTATACTTTACATGTTGGGCCCAAGTGGGTTAAGCCCAATAAGTAAATTTATAAGTGTTTAGCCCATTTAGTTGGATTATTAGTCCAATAATGCTAACTTAGCCCGTTAATGTCCATATGTTATTTAGTTCGGGTTTTATCGGTTTTTACATGTATTAAGTACTTATATATCAGTATATGACTTTTAAAAAGTTTACATTAGACGGGTCCGATCGTCTAAGTTTTAATTGACGAAAAACGTTAATTTTACAGTATTAGCCGAAAAGACGTAAAAATCATGTTTATAGTTTTTATAACTTATAAAACTTACCAAACTACCATTTTTATATAATGTCCATTTATTTATCCTTATACATATTTATATAAATGAAATATATAAGTTAGTGGGTTTTAATTTCACATTTTATACTATATTATTTTGAGTGCTTATAGAATACTATTAAACTTTAATTTCACAAAATCTGATTTTTAGTTTCACTTTCACTATTTTTATCATATCTTGAGTTCTATAAGGAGATAGAAGCTCATTTTTGGATGACATAAACTTAATATTATGTGATACAAGTAAGTTAGCTATATCTACTGATCAATCCATGTCTAAATATTCTTAACAATCCCTACAAAACAGACTATTCAGATTGGTATACTAATTTTGTTTTGATCATATCTCACTCATTTTGATGATTCTATTGCATGACCAACTCTCACATGTGTATGACATCTAATACTTACTGTAAATTGATTCCACCATGCCATTTTATCAGTTTATCATTTGGCTAGTTACTGTTTTTATACAGGCAACTTTATAAGCAAGAATTTAACCTTTTAACCTATGGTTTTCCATCTTTTTAACCATGTTTATCAAATATATCAACACCAAATCCCCACATAATATTTTTAATAATTATTTTATCATCATATACATATATATAAATAAAGAAATTATAAGATTACATAATCAAAATAACAAGAGGATAGGAAGAACAATCTTTATACCACCAAGATTAAGTAGTTTATGATCAAGGCTTGGATTTTTGATGGCAAAACTTGTGATAGATCAATACCAATCTTAAATACCACCAATACTTGTAAACTTCTTGTAGAAATCAGCCCTTGAACATCATCAAATCACCATCTTGGATGTTAGAATCACCTCCAATCTTCAAGGCATCAAAGGAGCATCATCATGTGTGTAGATAATACATGATTTTATGGTAAAAATTGACCAAGAGGGGTGTTTAATGGTGGTGGTGGAAAAATTTTAGAGAGAGAGAGGAGACCATTTGGTGGTTTTTACATGAGATAAATGAGAACTGGTTTAGATGTTTGGTGGTTTTGATGTGTGAAGCTTATTTGTCAAGCTAAGTAAGACATGTGTAGCAACTTGTAACCACAAGTTGACACCTTATGGGTGTGGTGGAGCTACTTTGGCCGTCCCATGTTTGGGGTGAGGCAAAACTTGTTTTTGTCTCATCCCACTAATTTACGGGTATTTCTCGATTCTAGTTTCCTCGATTTGCGTGCCCTCGGGTCGTTTTACGGAAAACATTTTTATAAATTATGAATCAACGACACAAAACGAATTTGTGAGTTATGAACCAACACAAATTTAAAATCTCAAAATAATATTCACAGATAAATTTATTTTCTGAAATGTCGGACTGTCGACAAAAATGGTGTATTAAAACGTAAGCACGTAACGTAGAATCCTCAGGTTTAGACGTAGTTGATGCTACTTCAAGACGTAAATCCAAATTTCTTCCCATAAATAAGTGAGTTCATAATATAACATTAAAATAATGTTTTTAAATAACACTTGAGAATAAAATATCAACCATAAATTGACGGATTGTCACAGCATTTACCTCTAAACAGGTTCTTTGTCCTCAAAGATCAATTTATCTTACTACTCGCTTCTTATAGAGTTAAAGCCATATGGGTATTTCCTCCACATTCGGTCTTTTTTCACAAGTTTAACTCATTACAATACGCGAGTTTCATCAAACATGACTACGAAAATAAGATTAGGCTTAATGTTGACTTACTTTCTCTATCCATGATGTTCACGAGTTTTTGATGAATGCAACTTTTCGCCGATCTAAACTTCATTAAGGAATAGTAAGATTTTCACTTGATAGACATTTCATCAAGTTCGATATACGAAACAAAATTCACGCAGCTCTTGAAGTCCTAGGGTAGATCCAGCTTATATGCCTTTCAAACCAACTTTTTACCTCATATCAATGGTCCCATACAACGGGGACTTATTTCCCATGATCTTTCAGATCATCTATTCGTTTTTCCAAAGTAACAATTTTTGGCATAACTTCGCTACCCATCCTGCACTTCAAGATCTACAATTTATATTCACATAACCTCCTACCCACTACTGGCAGCCAATAATCAGATCCTAATTTCAACAATCATTTCAGATCTCACGGGTCGGGTATTTTGTAAGGTTAGGTTTGTCATCATAGGCAACCTTAAACCTAAAAGACATGTCCAACTCACAATGGGTGTATGTCGGGTGTCTTCATCCCAACTCCTGCTTACAGATGTTCTCTAATATTTAGATCCTAACAAGATTCGATCTCAATCCTAATACGATGATTATCAATGATAATCTTTCCAAAGGAAAACGATTATACGGTTTATTACTAAAGGTCAATCATTCAAACATAAAACAAGACTTCTAGTGTTTTGTATCATTACATTACCTCGTCCCTTCGATTTGAGGTGGTAAACTGTACTCTCATCAAGGTTCGTTCCTAATGACTTCTGAGCAAATCTCTAGAAATTCGATGCGAAGCGAGGATCTTGATAGAGATGGTCGATACAGGCACACTGTGTTTACGCAACTCCTTTAAATACAAAGAGTCAATTTCTTCATCAAGAATCTATCATTAACAGGAATGATATTAGCAGATTTGGTCAGTCTGTCGACGATAACCTAAATCGAATCAAATTCAGATGATGACGTTTGCAATAGTTAGACGTTTACTAATGTATAAGGCGATGTCTGCCTTCATAATTTGCCATCAGTCCAACTTCTTCAGATAAAGATACACTAAATCATAAATAGCATGAATAGAATACTTAATCTTACGAGATTCCAACATGACTACATCTCAATATTTAGGCAACCACAAGTGGCCTTTTATACATTTAACGCTCTCGGCTTCTCAATTCTAATGGTTCACATTAGCCGCGAACCCCTTTTATTATCTATATTACCTCTTTTTACAAGCCTCAGTTATTTCTAAATTGTTCGAGCAAATTACTTTGCACCGTTATTATTAAGGAACACATCCTAATTAATTCTTTATCCTTTCTTCATAATGTGTCAGTATCTACATTCACCTTCTCCTGATGAATTATATATATCATGACCGTATTAATTCAAAATTTCTTTCTTCATATCTTCTATGTTTTAGTTTCGTCTCAACTATCATTTTTATCAGTTTTACTCAATCCGACGTCTAAAGCGTCGATAGTTATTACAATTAATTAAATAATAAATATTTAATTTTATGAAACGTAAAAGTAATTTTTTTTTAAATTTCTTAGTTTGACCAATTATATGAAAATGTTCAAAAGAATAAATTTGAATTTAGTTAACACGATTTTTGTTGATTTACCGAAAATAATTAGTGAGATTCGTAAATGTTCGAAAAATCTTCGTTTATACTTTGGTCACAATTTTCTTAGTCGACAAGCAAAAATTGTCGTTTTAAATTTCAAGTCTTGGTTTAAATGGTTTCTTCAATCCCTCTTAAGTTGTCTTCAGGAAACACAAACATTTACCCATAAACAGGAGTTTAGTTAAATGTTTTGGGTTTGAGGGGATAATCCCTTAAAAATCCTTTTGATAAAAAAAATTTCAAAACATTTTTGCACTTTCTTTTTGGTAAAGCCAAAAGTCTTAAATGACTTCTAATTTTTGAAGAGACAATATATATTTATCTTACCATCATTAATCAGATGATCATTTTATGTAAAGGATCAAGCCTTAAATCTCATGTTAAATACTCACGGTACAGGTTTTCATTGTTCGGCCACTTCATGGCAGTCTATAAATAAATATTAACTCATTCTTATAAACAAACAAATAGTCATTAATGATCATAAGCATGAATTTATCAATTTACAGCCTACACATGTGATTCACCCAATTTATGGATGCCATATGTGCATTGGTCAATCCAAACGACATAACATGAAACTCATAATGGTCATTACAAGTTCTGGATGTAGTGATTGGAATAGATAATCTTTTTCGCGGACGCGAAGTTGATGATAACCATGCCATGGATCAAATCTTTAAAACATACGCTAGAACTTTGTAAATGATCGAACAAATCTATCATCTTGGGTAGTGGATATAGATTTTTATCATCAATTTACCTAATTCACGGTACTTCAACAAATATAAGGAATGATAACACCATAGGTCTTCATAATGAAGAGCTTGGTAGAATAAAAGCTTTCTCCGACAACTC
This sequence comes from Glebionis coronaria, assembly GCA_025667525.1. NCBI lineage: Eukaryota > Viridiplantae > Streptophyta > Magnoliopsida > Asterales > Asteraceae > Glebionis > Glebionis coronaria. The sequence continues at coordinate 1,595,502 of JANFOE010000333.1, forward strand.
TCTCAGTTGCACGGTAATTCTTTTAATTCAGATGGTGCTAACGTATAGTGCACAAGCCATAGGTGCAGCACCAGGAATATAATCAATACCAATTTCAACTTGCCTTAATGGCAAAAGTCTAGGTAATTCACCAATAAATACCTCCTACAGTTTCAGATAACGGAAACATCTTTTAATAAATTTACTTTAAGTTCTTTCTAGATTATAATATCTATGACTAATTCACAACCATTCACGGTATAAGTTCAAGTTTAAATGCAGGATATGGTCATCCATCAAGAATTATTTAGATCACTTTTGATAATCAACATCTTATCATTTAGGGGAATTCTATACGAGTTCCCATCAATTAGGACAATGTCGTCATGTCATAATCAATCAATCCATTCTACTGGCATTATCAACTTTCAGTCTCGTCACCGTTGATAAGATGTGAACTTCTCAAAAGACTAATAATAACTTATAATCCTTCACAAATTCAAGGATATATGGAGACACAACTATCATTAAAAGAGTAAGGTCAACGCATAATCTACGCGAGAGAATTTCAAATCAGATACATACGAAAACATTTAATGAATATGAATATATCCCATGTTTTCATAATTTGAGTACACATTCGAAAGCTCCTCGGATCGTTACCCAGGTCATTCAAACGAAATCTTAATCAAAAGAAATGATAGGAACGTCGATACATCCAGTCGGGTATCAACACTCGGCAGTCAGATACTTTTCCTAAGAATCTCACTACGAGAGAATTGGACAAGAAGGGAATATCAACTGTCAAATAAGACAATTTCCACAGATGAGTAAATTCGACTTAGAAGAATAAATGGTACGGGCACATATGTAGGTGTCCCTAACAATATGTCTCTATTTTGTACTTCTTGCAGATCTCATAAAATTTAATCTTTCACAATCTTCAAAGAAAATTTAGTGTTTATTAATAATTTCATGGTGACTACTAATCATCCTTGCATGGTCACTTCCAAATTTTATGTAGGCGCGCAACTATATACAATTTCAAGATTAACGATGCAATACTCAGTTCGTCAAAATTTTATCATCATGTTTATAATAAAAACATTTTCATGCTTAATTCTTAAATAAGAATAAAAAATAAATTTACAAAGATGTTCTTTGTTATGAAAACAATTAAGTTCTCCAAGGTGTTTCATAACAACTTCATTTCGATAACGATCACTTATAAATCTTACTTTGAATAATCCTTATAGTGATGAAAATTCAATTTTCTCAAGGGATACTGTTTTATCTTATAAAAACAATGAGTGATCTGCAAAAGAGTGATGAAAAGTTGTTCACCAAGAACTAACTAAAATGAATAAGCTTAGCCAAATAAACATGAGGTTCATGACCTCGATGGAACTCAAAATGAATAATCCACAACGTAACTCAATTCGAGGTGAGTACTTGTTCAATGGTTGCATCACTAATCCGAGCATTAGAAAGAAGCAAGAAAAGATAGATAACATCGATACATGTAGAATTTAGAAATCAAAGGTAGTCTTTTCATTAATCACAAACAAGTCAGAATTGTACCATAACACATTGTGTGTCACTATGTCTTACAATTCCAAGAACTCATCCTACCAACTGATATCTCAGTTAAGTTAGGGATTTTTAAAAGATACCACAATGAATACTAATCTACAAGAGTCATTAGGTGTTCCAGTGTCCCAAAAGATCCATCGGTCCCAATTCAGAAGAAGATTTCTTTAATTTATTTCTTGGACACTAGGCATCCTCGTTAGTGGACAATGGCCTAGGAACAACCCTTAACACGAACAAACAATCAATTAAAACCTTATAATTCAATCACAGAACGTAACGACTTCCTCTTATCAATCTCATATTCCATAAAAGTTAAATTTTACTTTATTCAAGTTTCAATCAACTTATACTCAATGCTACATCCTACCTCATTCTCTAGTACTATCAAACTTATTCTTAGACCTTCAAGTGCAATAAAAGCTCGATATGATTAACACTTAATTTCCAATCCTATAGCTTCTTCATCAATAGTTATCGAATGAGTCACTAGTATGAAATGACTCGCATATTCAATCAGACTTCTCAGAAAGGTACTAGTGGCAAGAGGCTTTTGGGTAATGGTTCCAATGACAGCCTCACGTGCAACATTCACCCTTTCGATTTCAATTTAAGAATTGGGTGACAACGAATCAGATGACACCTTTCCAGGTGGTAACGTTTTGTCAAACTCCACTCTATAAGGAAAGATCGTCATGAAATCGATATCAGTTTAATCTCGCCAATTCTTCTTCAATATCACAATCAACTAATATCTACATTTCTACGAACATCAACCATTTTGTTGGGATCATAAATATTCACAACTTGGTTTAGATCTGGAATAGCTAGAATTCCTACGGGAATAGCTTCGATTGATATACTAGGGGAGTTAGGGTTTCTTGTGACAATTTACATCGTATAAATACCTCGTATAAATATAGAAATAATCATCAAACAATCATGTAATCAAATTACATCATATATATATATATATATATATATATATATATATATATATATATATATATATATATATATATATATATATATATATATATATATATATATATATATATATATATTAAAATAACACTTCTCAGTCTGGCCTTGTCGGTAACTCGGGAATTCTTCGGCACCGTTATAGTCAAAAGATTTTTAGACATTTTTAGAAAAATGTTTATAGTTAAAAGATTTTGAAATGTTTTATTCAAAACCTTGGTTTTAAAAATCATTCGTTCTCTATAACGAGAGCTCTGATACCAAACTATAACACCCCCAAATTAACACAATTCAATACAGCGAAAGACTCGTTGGTGTTACGGGATAGCACATTACTCACATCATAGACAACACTTAAAAATCGCGTCGTTTAATAATAAAACATTTCCATTCATAAATATCAAATTTACATAGGTCCCAAGTCATATTATTTCATACAAATTTTACAAAGCATTTGAATGGAAATTGTTATTTAAGTACGGGCCATGAATTCTTGTCGTCTTCCCGAGAATTACCTTCAAGTACCTGAGATAAAACATGTTAAAATAAAAGGTCAGCGGTAACGCCGAGTGAATTCATAGAGTTTAATGAAAACCATTAATATATCATCGATATATATTTATTACCAAAAACCATTTTGTACAAATCTTTGTAGTAGGCCATAAAATAGCCAAAGTCATTTTATACAAATCCTTCTCAAAAATCATAATATAGGCTTTCGCCTTCAAAATCATTATACGAACCATTGTCGTTAAAAACATCATACAATATGTTTTATAACGTTGTATAGATTAAATAAAAACCGTTATATGAATATGGTTATGTAAAACCAAAACACAAACATAATATCAATAATAAGACCCCGTATAGCTAGTCAGGCAATATATCGTAATTCAGTGCGTATAGCAATATTTCGTTATTTGGATTATTATAAGCCGCATGACATTGTTACCTTACTACAACAAATAACGGGTAACTAACCTGAAACTCAATTTGCCCATCTAAATTAGCGTGTCGTCACAATAATGATGCTTGTGTAAATCTTCTCATACATAAATTGCTTACCAATCAATGTGGCACGACGGGGATCAACCGTCAAGGCGCGAACTGGGGTGATCGTCCCTAAATAGTACTATCATATGCATAAGCGTCTACCAAATCCCAGTAGTTCACGATTCATGCTAATGGGACTTTTAGTGACATAACCTAACTTTAATAATCCATTTCATTTCATCTATCGGGTCATAAAATCACTCATCAGGTCATACAATCATTCGGGTCCAAATCAATAAACAAACAATTGGGACAACTAGTGTCCTATTTCATAAAAACTAACATGTTATCTCCCTCGTGGGTTTATAAAACATTTCATACAAACATTTAAAAGAGTGCGAGGCTATGAACTCACGTTGTTGTGGGAAGGCAGTTATCAACGATTTGGATGTACGGTACGTGCTTCAATCACGGAAACCTAGACAAATAATACTCGTCTTAGACTCTTGTCCAACGACTTTATAAAAACCATAACTATGTACATATATGATGATTTTATAAATATGATGATGATCAAGTGGGTTTATACATCTTTACTCATTCATTAGAGTGTTTATGTGTTGGTAACATTTTTTTTATACTAGTTTATTAGTTTTACCTATTTACATGTTTTAGGTCCAATAAGCTTATTATAAGTCCATTACCTTAAATTAGACCATTTTATACTTTTATTATTAGTATTATACTTTACATATTGGGCCCAATTGGGTTAAGCCCAATAAGTAAATTTATAAGTGTTTAGCTCATTTAGTTGAATTATTAGTCCAATAATGCTAACTTAGCCCGTTAATGTCCATATGTTATTTAGTTCGGGTTTTATCGGTTTTTACTTGTATTAAGTACTTATATATCAGTATATGACTTTTAAAAAGTTTACATTAGACGGGTCCGATCGTCTAGGTTTTAATTGACGAAAAATGTTAATTTTACGGTACTAGCCGAAAAGACGTAAAAATCATGTTTATAGTTTTTATAACTTATAAAACTAACCAAACTACCATTTTTATATAATGTCCATTTATTTATCCTTATACATATATATATAAATTAAATATATAAGTTAGTGGGTTTTAATTTCACATTTTATACTATATTATTTTGAGTGCTTATATAATACTATTAAACTTTAATTTCACAAAATCTGATTTTTAGTTTCACTTTCACCATTTTTATCATATCTTGAGTTCTATAAGGAGATAAAAGCTCATTTTTGGATGACATAAACTTCATATTATGTGCTAAAACTAAGTTCGTTATAGCTACTGCTCAATCCATGTCTAAGTATCCTTAACAGTCCCTACAAAACAGATTATTCAAATTGGTATACTAATTTTGTTTTGATCATATCTTACTCATTTCGATGATCCCATTGCATGGCCAACTCTCACATGTGTATGACATCTAATACTTACTGTAAATTGATTCCACCATGCCATTTTATAAGTTTATCATTTGGTTAGTTACTGTTTTTATACAGCCAACTTTATAAGCAAGAATTTAACCTTTTTACCTATGGTTTTCCATCTTTTTAACTATGTTTATCAAATCTATCAACACCAAATCCCCAGATAATATTTTTAATCATCATTAATCATCATATACATATAAATAAAGAAATTACAAGATTACATAATCAAAATAACAAGAGGATAGGAAGAACAATATTTATACCACCAAGATTAAGTAGTTTATGATCAAGGCTTGGATTTTTGATGGCAAAACTTGTGATAGATCTATACCAATCTTCAAGACCACCAATACTTGTAAACTTCTTATAGAAATCAGCCCTTGAACATCACCAAATCACCATCTTGGATGTTAGAATCACCTCCAATCTTCAAGGCTTCAAAGGAGCATCATCATGTGTGTAGATAACACATGATTTTATGGTAAAAATTGATCAAGAGGGGTGTTTAATGGTGGTGGTGGACGAATTTTAGAGAGAGAGAGGAGAGCATTTGGTGGTTTTTGCATGAGATAAACGAGAAGTGGTTTAGATGTTTGGTGGTTTTGATGTGTGAAGCTTATTTGTTAAGCTAAGTAAGACATGTGTAGCAACTTGTAACCACAAGTTGACACCTCATGGGTATGGTGGAGCTACTTTGGCCATCCCATGTGTGAGGTGAGGCAAAACTTGTTTTTGTCTCATCCCACTAATTTACGGGTATTCCTCGATTCTAGTTTCCTCGATTTGGGTGCCCTCGGGTCGTTTTACGGAAAACATTTTTATAAATTATGAATCAACGACACAAAACGAATCTAATAAAAATTGTCTCATTAAAAACGGAGTTCGAAAACGTAAATACGTAATCCTAAGGTTTCCGGTTTAGTCGTAAAGGACGTTAAATTATAATCCCAAGTCCTAATCTCTTCTCGTGAATTTGTGAGTTTATGAACCAACACAAATTTAAAATCTCAAAATAATATTCACGGATAAATTTATTTTCTGAAATGTTGCACTGTCACCAAAAACGGTGTATGTAAACGTAAGCACGTAACGTAGAATCCTCCGGTTTAGACGTAGTCGATGCTACTTCAAGACGTAAATCCAAATTTCTTCCCATAAATAAGTGAGTTCATAATATAAAATTAAAATAATGTTTTTAAATAACACTTGAGAATAAAATATCAACCATAAATTGACGGATTGTCACACCTATAATGGTAGAACTTCTAGGTGGAGGAACAAGTTCCCAAACATCATTAGCAACGAATTGATTCAATTCTTCTTGCATCGCAATAACCCAACTCTCATCCGTCAAAGCTTCTTTAACATTCTTTGGTTCAATCAAGGAGACGAAACAAAAGAAGTTACTTTGGTTTTGGACTTGAGATCTTAGGGTCATTTGATTTAAGTCACCAATGATATTATTGAGAGTATGATCCTTAAACTCCTTAATGTTTACTTCCTTTTCAACACTAAGGCCTTCAACTCCTATTTTTCTAACCTCTTTGGCTCTAACTACTTCTACTTCATCCAAGTCATCATCAACCAATGGTGGTGTCTTGGTCAAAGGAGGGGTTTCATCAAAGTCACGTTAAGTGATTCTTAAATGTAGGTCCTCATAATCCTTGTATTATCCTTGTGTTGTGATTATCTAAAAAGATAGAGAGATAGATGAAGATGTAGAGAGAGAAAGTAGAGAGAGGTTGGGAGAATAATGAAAGATTAGATTAAGTGTGTGAAAATAAGAATGACCAACCCCTCCTAACATGCTAGGAAGGGGTATATATAGCTCACCCTACATGTGGGCTATATGGGCTATATGGATTACATATAGGATCACGAGCCCATTACTTGAATATATCTTTAGAGTGACCGATCCATTCTAAATACGTAAAAACGTATTTCCAACAATCTCCCCCTAAGGGAGGTCACTCCAAGTTACAATGTCCTAAATAGTCTATAGCTCGTGATCTATGCAAATAATGATGTGACCGAGACTTTCCTTGGAAAAACGTATTTCCAACAATTATTGTGAGTTTGCTTTTTAGTAATCCGGTGGTCTAGTAGGGTGGTAGATGGTTGTGGAAGCCATGGATGAGTTGAGAGAGAAAAGGTTGTGTGTAAATAAGAAAAGGTGTATTAAATGAAATGAAAACACAAATGAAACACAAGCAACACCCCTCCTTGGAAGCCTTGGAGGGGTATATATAGTCACACATGACACTTAACTATACATTGTTTCCTAGTCTAGTCTAAGCGTGTGTGACTATGATAACTAATGAGAATTCTTAAATGTCGTCACATAAAGTGAATTTCCAACAATCTTCCCCCATGGGACGACATGTAGAATTCCTTACAATATTTTTCCTAACAAGTACATAATGATTAAGAACAAAAGCTTTCATGAAGCGTCCAATGCTGATGATGTCTTCTGAGGCCTTTGACTTCAAAACGACTCATCTTTAAAGTAACTTGTAGTAGAAATACTATAACGACACGAGCTAAGTAATCCATATACTTCTGGTTAAGGAGAAGCTTCTGAATTAACTTCCCCCTAATTCATGCCACATAAACTTGATGTAGAAGCTTTTAAACAGCTTCCCCCTAAACCGACAATCCTCATAAGCAAATTCAAAGCTTTGAATAAAGCTTAGAATGATGAAGCACACAACGGAATCCAAAAAGCAAACCCCATCATATAACATGATAACATTGCTATGAGGGATTGAAAGTAAGGGGTACACCAAGTAGATCAACAACTTCTCTTCTCACGCTTGAATAATTCTTCTGAATTTTTCTTCCCCCTGAGAGCTCAAGTTATGCATACTAGAAAGAATCAAGACATTTATTCCTCGACATAGTTGAAGAAAGTAAACCAATCCCAAGTATGAAGCTCAAATACTGAAGTGGACATTTTATCCCATTCATGAAGTTGACATCGTAACACCAGAGTCAATTAAGTCCCGGAAATGCACATATCTTCTTCCGGAGATGCACCAGAGTCAATTAAGTCCCGGAAGTGCATATCTCTCCATATAGGATAATGATGATGAATAATTGCAACATCAAAAAGATTAAACATCGAATCAGTAGTGTACCGTTTAGAGATTGATAACACCACGAGTTAAAACACTGATTTTCTCTACGGTTATGACAATTGTCTTCCCGGAATGTCTTCAAATCAAAAGAAGGTATGAAGATCATCACATGTACTCGTTGTGCGTTTCATGTGTCTTCTTCTTCCCCTTGATGGTTTCGAAACTCGAAACCAGCAATAAATCGTAAGCACGTATACCTGAAATCTCGTGAGAATAATTATAAGATGAATTATATATTTTGTGAGAATCAGCTGCTGATCGAAATTCTCTACTCATAAACTCCCCATGGCCATCTTTACCAACCCCCTTTGTAAGCAATTTGAAGTGACCACTGATAGAATGAACCGGATATACCAAACATGAAACTGAATAAGAATCCCTTGATCTTGTGACTTAAGCTTGCACAATTGTTGAATGAGGAACGGTAGAGAAATCTCTAAGTACCCAATGCATCAATGAAGAAATCTATAAGCACAACACCTCTTGGAATTATCCACGTCGACTAAGCGCGTGACACTAAGTACAACAATGTAAGCCCTTTAAGTGATAGTTATCCGAGTCGTCAAACAACCACCCCGAACCCGGAAACTAGATAAACAAGTCTTCATCCTAAGATTAAGCACGAGCAAGTTATCTTTGAAAGATAAAATAAGTTCACGCCTTCGAAAAATCCGTCTCCAACTTCACATAATTTATACCCGATCAAAAGATCTGTAGTCACTAAAAATATCGCCAATTTTTCTTCGATCTCGTCAAAATAATTTTTGTCACTTTGTCTCGTCTCTTTGTCACGTCACTTAATCATTTTGTCATGTCCGGATGATGACCGAAGTATAACTTAATACAAACAAATTTTATTCAAATGTAAGAAATTTTGAAAAAGAAATGTGTATATACCATATCAAGCCATACGGCCCAAGCCATATCTTCAAACAAATACATGGGAAGACGCAACCCACTAAACAGACGCAGCCCACATCAATTGCAATCCATTCATGGCCCTTTTTATATTAACCTCAGTCCTGCCAAAGATAAACCGGGTCCAACAAATATGCTAAACCTAAAAATTAGGTATATAAAATACCCCAATTCCTAATGTCTCACACTGTTAACCCTAAACACATATCTTATCTTCCCTGCCACCATTTCAAACCTCCATCCTCAAAATATCCGCCCCCTAAATCCTCCAACCTCTTCTCATCAAATCTCATCCCAATCTGATAACAAATCTGCTCCCATCTCATATCAAACAAACATCACGAAACAAATCTTCATCTCTTACCGAATCTTAAACATCACGAAACCCATTTAAATCCATCAAAGACCATAAAAGTTGAAACATTTTATGTGCCGTGTTGAAAATCGAACTCAGGTTATGCTTGTTTTTATATTTTCGAACCATAGTGAACCCAAGAAATACGTGGCTTCAAGATCTCGATGGGATCTCGGGTAGGTGGGTGTGGTTGGTTGCATGTTGTTTTTTTTCTGAATAAACGAATAGAAGAGGAACTAAACATGCTTGTTTATGTTCTAATTCATGAGTATTCGAATATTAACAAAGATGATATACATCATTACGTTAGATCTATGAGTCACGTCGGTTGTTGAATTAATCGAAAAAAATAAAGATTATGACAAGCTTGTTATTAATCCTTATTTAATTTCGTAGATAAAAATTGGTATAAACCCACACACAAATCTATGATGATAGAATACTTTGTGTACAAGATCTAAATATATCTGGACATGCATGTCTACGAGTATAAATCTGAGATCATACAATGTTTCAATTTTAGTTCGAATCATGATTCGATGGGGGTTTAGGAGATGATGGGCTTAGGATTAATGTGATTGGTGTTGATGGAAGTTAAAAGGTTGGAGATAAGTTTGCACTGGTAAAGCCGTGAGGTCTCGGTATATTTTTTTAAACATGGTTTTGGGTTTTATTAAACTTGTCACAAAGTTGTTCTTTTAAACAGCATCATAAAGTTACAAAAATGAGGTCAACGAAGTCTGTTTGTGAAACCCATCGCAATGTTTAATGTCAATACATTCCATCGGAATATTAGTAAGTCCCATCGGAATGTGAATAAATCCGTCAGAATATATCCGTCGGAATATAACTGTCGGAATATATCCGTCGGAATATATCCGTCGGAATATATCCGTCGGAATAAATCCATCGGAATGAGATCCATCGGAATATTCGATCGCAAGTAGAAACCCCTGGTTTATGCGATCGCAATATTCCGATCTGAATGTGACCATCTCAATATCTGAAAACCTTATCCATAAGTTGTACTATTTCCGATTTTTGTGGATCTAGTTTTCTGGATTTGGGGATTTTCTGGGTTTTTAGCATCTTCAAGAAAAAACTAAGAAACCCTAAAAAATGCATTTGACCATTAAAAAGAAAAATGACAGTGATAACAAAATCAAACCATAAAAAATGTTATGTTTAGGGACAGATGCCAGACAAGATATGATGAAAGTAGATATTGGTAAACATGATGGACTGTGAAACAAAGATAGCAGATTATGACAACAATGATGACCAACATGACAAAAAATTAACAAATCAGACCATAAAAAATTTTAGACCACCAAATCAAAAACAAAAACACGATCCAAGGATTGAACCGAGGCTCTGATGCCAATTATAAGTTTGCTTTTTAGTAATCCGGTGGTCTAGTAGGGTGGTAGATGGTTGTTGAAGCCATGGATGAGTTGAGAGAGAAAAGGTTGTGTGTAAATAAGAAAAGGTGTACTAAATGAAATTAAAACACAAATGAAACACAAGCAACACCCCTCCTTGGAAGCGTTGGAGGGGTATATATAGTCACACACGACACTTAACTATACGTTGTTTCCTAGTCTAGTCTAAGCGTGTGTGACTATGATAACTAATGGGAATTCTTAAATGTCGTCACATAAAGTGAATTTCCAACAATTACATATAGGATCACATATAGCCCACCCTACATGTGGGCTATATGGGCTATATGGATTACATATAGGATCACGAGCCCATTACTTGAATATATCTTTGGAGTGACCGATCCTTTCTAAATACGTAAAAACGTATTTCCAACATTTAGTTACGCCCGAGGTTCTATTAAGGACTATGTAGGCTTTGCTAGTTTGGGAATAACCTAAAAAGATACCTTCGTAAGACTTTGGGTCAAACTTCGTAAGGTAGTCTTTGGTGTTGAGGATAAAGCACTTTCTTCCAAACACCCTAAAGTATTCCAAAGAGGGTTTCTTACCTTTAAGAATATCATAGGGAGTCTTTTCTAGGAAAGTTCGAATAAGAATTCGGTTGAGAATATAAGTCGATGTGTCCACGGCATTGCACCAAAAATTTTGAGGCAAAGATTGCTCGTTTAACATCGTCCTACTCATCTCTTGGATGGTCCTATTCTTCCGTTCAACTACCCCATTTGATTGTGGAGTGCGAGGAGCCGAGAAGTTATGGGTAATACCATGGGCTTCACAAAAGGCACCAATTTGCACTTCATTATCAAATTCCCTACCATGATCTGTCCTAATAGAGACAATTTGACATCCTAGTTGATTTTGAATTCTTCGACTAAAGACTTCGAAATGATCGAAAGCTTCATTCTTGGATGCCAAAAATCTAGTTCAAGTGAATCTAGAATAGTCATCAACTATAACTAGGGTATAAAGGTTACCTCCATAACTCCATATGGCGGTAGGTCCAAAGAGATCCATATGTAGGAGTTCTAAGCACCGAGAGGTTGAAACCAAATTTTTGGCTTTGTGACTTGAGTGAACTTGCTTTCCAACTTTGCAAGCATCACAAAAGTGACTATCAAACTTCATCTTGGGGAGGTGTCTTACCAACTCCTTAGAGACTAAAGATTAAATTAGACGCATATTAGCGTGACCTAATCTCCTATGCCAAAGAGTAGAACTATCATCTATAGTCGCAAGACATATGTTGTCTTTTGACTTCTTATTGACCTTCATGACATAAATCCCATGCTTTCTAACACCTTTTCCAATGAACTTTCCATCTTTTACGATTTCACTATCATTTTCCGAAAAGATGACCTTACACTTATTGTCACAAATTTGACCTATTCTTAAAAGGTTAAACCCTAAATTATCTACGTGCTCAACATTTTCAATAGTCATGGAGTCAAGAGAAACCGTACCTTTGCCAATGATATTACCACGTAGACTACTAGTGAATGTGACGTTACCTCCATCATATGCTTTGTACCGTGAGAACAAACTTCGATTACCCGTCATGTGTTTAGAAAAGCCACTATCCTTAATCCACTCGTCGGGTTCCAAATCAATTCCCAAGCATATATCTTTAGAAGTGTGAGCCATGAAACATTTCTCCTCTTTGGGGTTGTCATCAACATCTTCACAGCTATCGCTCTAAGAACCACTAACGAATGCCGTGTGATTCTTATCGCGTGAAGGCTTTGGACACTCATTAATGAAATTATTTGGATCACCACATCTAAAGCAATTCCTATCACCCTTTTCGTTCTTGGCAAACCGATTCTTTAAGAATGGTTTCTTGTCATTGTTGGGTTGCCTCACGTGTTGACCTCGTCTTTTGAAGAACCTCTTGAAATATCTCACCGCCAATGCATACTCCTCGTCATCACTATCCGAAGAACTATCATGATCGCTTTGTGCCTTCTTGGCTTTGAGTGCAAGAGACTTCCTTTCACTCTTGGTCTTTACCAATTCCGAGTCCTTCAAAATTATCATCTCATGAACCTTCAAGTTTCCTATGAGTTCATCGAGTGATAAAGTTGAGAGATCTTTCGATTCTTCGATCGCCGTGACTTTTGCTCTCCACTTCGGATGTAAGGCCCTTAGAAACTTCCTAACATTGTTCTTGCTAGAAAAACCTTCATCAAGTGCTTTTAAACTAGTAATAATAGTGTTAAATCTAGCAAAAGCACTATCAATAGGTTCATCTTCTAAGATGACAAGAAGATCGATTTTTCTTTCTTTGACTTGGCTATAACCTTGATGGGTTGCTAAAAGTGTGTTCCAAATATCTTTAGCGGTTTCACACATAAAAATCCTTTCATACTCTTTCTTAGGTAAGAATTATAAATCACCATTTTAGCCTCATTATTTTTCGAAAGTTTCTTTTTAGTATCACCATTAGCTTTGTCAAAAGTGACTAATTCCTTTGTTTTAGAAACTTCATTAAATTGATAAGGTAAAAAATCACCTTTGGTAATAACATGCCAAAGATCTAAATATTTTGATTTCACATAAGTCTCAAATCTATTTTTCAAATAAATAAAACTATCGGTTTCAAAAAGTGGTGGCCTTTGCATAGATTTCCCTTCTAGGTACTTGTTGGAATCCATAGATCGATTCAAGTTTTAAAATACAATATACTTTAAAAATACTTGAGCAACCCGCTCTGATACTAATTGTAGAAACTAGAACGGGGGGGGGGGGGGGGAGGTTGAATAGTTTCTTATATTTACTTGTTAAATGATGGTTTTCAAAAAATCCTTTTTCTCAAAAACTTAGACTTAAGGAAATAAGTGAAATCTTCTTATGCACAATATGAACAATGATAGTGTAATTTAAACTAATACTAACTAATATATATGCACAAAGAATAAAGAATGTAAAGAGTTAAGGGTAAAGAAAGATCAAACCAAACACCAAAGATTTATAGTTGTTCGGCAACGAAGCTCACTCCTCGTTCCTACTCCATTCCTCGAGTACTCTTTACTCGAGAGTTCACTACAGAACAAGCTCCTTATGGTGGAAAAAACCGTACACGTCGCTTAACCAATTTCTGAATCTAAGCTAAAAGTCGAGCGCTAATCGTAGCTAGGACCAATCTACACAACTATACTTAGTACATACACAACTTCCGAATAGACACAACTACTTGGATCTTCACAACTATTACACAACAACAAATGTATAAGATTTGATCTTCAAAGTATCTTTGGTGGTGGACTCAACACTTCATAATGATAGTGTTCTTCTCTTTGCACTTGAAGAGGAAGGGATGGATGAGATAGATTCACTTCTAAAAAAGTAGTAATCCATCAAATAATCAAGGATTTGAGTGATTTAAGAAGTATGTTTGAATCTAGAAATTTGTGTGCAAAAGAGGTGGATTGAAAATCCGAGAAAGGTCTAGTATTTATAGGACAAAGGGCCAACGTCTATATCTGCCCGCGGTTCCTTATCTCAGCCGGCAGTACCTTATCGATAAGGAACCGCCTAGGCGCTAAGGAACCGCCGGGCTAGACTCCGCTCCCTTTTTGTCCTTTAGTGGTGGAGGTCATATCTGGTTATAAAAATATCCAGAAAGGATATTCCAAATCAAAAGGGAATATGCCATTTTCAAATTTTCAAATATTTAATTTAATAAAACATTTTCTTAAAAAGAAAGTTTAATTAAAAACTTGTCACACTTAATAAAAAGTGAGTTTTAAGAAAAGATTAAATCACTTGATCACTTGATTAAGGTTAGTACTTGTTTATTCATACCTTAAGTGAAAATGGGTAAAATGAAAAATACTTGAACTCAAGAATTCGTTTTTCGTTGTTTTTGTAAATACTTGTTTTTACATATTGTCGTAATCAAAACTAAGCGAGACCGAAAAATGCAAGTAACATTTTTAGGCATTATTGCATTAACACAAAGGATTGGATTGGTTGCTTATAAGTTAGAGTTTCCTGATGAACTTAAGTCTATTCATAACACTTTTCATGTGTCTAATTTGAAGAAGTGTTTAGCTGAAAGGGATTTGGTGATTCCATTGGAGGAAATTCAACTTGATGATAAGTTGCATTTTATAGAGGAACATGTAGAGATTATGGATAGGGAAGTTAAGAAGTTGAATCATAGTAGGATTCCGATTGTGAAAGTGAGACGGAATTCTAGACGTGGACCAAAGTTTACCTGGGAACGTGAGGAATTCTTTATGGATAAGTATCCTCATTTGTTTATAGGTGATTATGCGCCAAGGACGTCGCTCTTTTTATGAAGGAGGGGATGTGATAACCTGAAACCGAGGTCATTGCTTAATCTTACTTTACGTATATTTTTTAAATTTTTGATGAGTTTGAATGATAATTATTTTTGAAGGTTTAAGTTTAAATCGATGTTAGGAGATTTTATATTTAATAAGTATAAGGAGTATTAGCAAGCGTGATGTCGATGGATGCCTAATATTTTAAGTTTTATTTTCAGTTGTTCGATGTTTGTCATTTTTGATGTTTTCTTTTAAATGATGTGTTAAGTCGAGTCGGGAGACGACATTATTATATTTGAGTTACGTTTTAACTTTTTAAAAGTATTTTTATGAAACCCGAGCCCCGTGAATATTTTCAAACTTGACTAATAGTCATTTCCGACTTTTTAATTAACTATTTTCATTTTGGACCACAACTATTGCAAATTGACAACAATGGCCCCTCCACCACCATATATAAGCCTAAACTTTCACCTAACTACACATAGATAACACCTAAACCACCAAGATCTTTTCCTCTCTCTTTCTCTAATATATGTCGTCACCCGCTAGCTCCATATAATCAGTTTTCATCAAATTTCTAGCTTGATTTAATCCAAACCAACACAAGACACATCCTTAGAATTGTAAGGAGATAACTTTGATACTAATTTGGGTACATGTATGATGTTTTATTTTTTTTAGGGTTGGTAGGTCAAAACCTTGCTCATGCATGTGATTTTTATGATGATCAAAGAGTTTCATGTTAAGTTTTCGTTAAAAACATGATTTTGATTTTGGATTTTTGATTTTGATGATGATACAAGTGTTATAGTTGAGATATGTTAGTATTTGGGTTATGGTATGATCATAACAATGGTTGGTTTTAGCGAAAAACATGATTTCATGCAAGTTTTAGAAGGGTGATTTAGATCAGTGGGAAAAAGTGTATTTTTTGGTACCTTATGATTTTATTTAGGCTTAAGTAATTGCATTGGGTTGTAGAGAATTCGGTTAGCTTCGATTTGGTATAAAGTAGAGCTTCTAGCTCTAAACGAGCGAGAAGTCATGATAGTTTGATTTTTCGTGTATCGGGAGACGAGTATCGGCACGACATATAGTTGTTGTCGATATTTGGATCGAATCTCGGGGACTATAGATTGAGTTTTGAAATGAGTCATATACTGATGAAGAAGTGTAAAACCTAGAGGGTGAGTCTATTTTCAAACCTAAGTGTCGCTTTTGCAAATGGATTCGTTTATAGAAGATAAAACGGTTGTATGAGTCGATAACCTAAAACTGTCCTGTTTTGGTATTTCGAAGATGAGTCGGGTAAGGAACTTTAAAATTTTGTAAGTCATTTGATAAAATTGTTATAGGACTTTCTATAGATAGTAATTTAGTTCCTCGAGTCGTTTCATAAACGTTTGACGAGTCTAAATAGGGTAAATGAGCTAGTACATATTGTATGTGCTGGCGGATTTTGCCGAGAGTATATAATGGTAAAGTAGATGTGTAGAAGAGTGTAATAGTATTACTTGTATCATTTTTTCTCGAGTTTGTCGTGATTTTATGAGTTTGAGTTTGATATTTTTATGTATGATTAATTTCTCGAGTCATTATTAACGCTTTATTTGATAGGTAGCGGTTCTCGTGTTTGAAAGGCATCCTCTATCATCGACGATCATCTCGCTAGGTCTCTTATACTAAGGTGCATCTGTAGCCTCGCTTTTCATGCTAGCTACTAAATGTTTTATTACCCACGAGGGGGATACATGCTATTTGAAAATAAATGAACACAAGTCATGATTAATTGTTTGAACCCGAATGTTGCCTATGTTGCCTTACATTGTATTTAGTACCTTGTTGCTAAAGACCCTAAATTCATGAACCGTTAACTATGTTATGACTTGATGTTGTGAGTTGGGAATAGCCGCTTATTCAAATGATAGTACTATTGGGTTGACCACCCTATCTGAGACCAGGGCATTATGTTAAGTAACCTTTGGGAAGGATAATTTACGAGAATGAGATTTGGGTATATCTAGCAACTGATACCCTAGAGGGGAAATGGTTTTTATTCTAGTCATGCTGGCATTTGGCGTGGGTGACTAATTGGTTAAGGGGTTGGTGTCATGAGCTTAAATACAATGTGTTGCCTTGAAATAGATTGTGTGCACGACAATTCTGTAAATGCTTATGATTGATTTTCTTCTTGTATTCAAATGTGATTTGATAAACCTATGGACTCGCTCAACATTATTGTTGACTCGTTTAAGCATGTGTTTCAGGTAATAGAAGGTGAT
The DNA here is from genome assembly GCA_025667525.1 of Glebionis coronaria. Lineage (NCBI taxonomy): Eukaryota > Viridiplantae > Streptophyta > Magnoliopsida > Asterales > Asteraceae > Glebionis > Glebionis coronaria. The sequence goes on from JANFOE010000333.1 coordinate 1,612,942, forward strand.
TGATGGCGGAGCTTTGTTGTGGATGTTGTGGTTTGGCTTTTGAAGTTGTTGCTCTAAAACAATTTCTATCCTTTTTACTGTTGAACAATTTGTTAAATGTTTGTGTACTGTACTGAAACTTATTGGTTTGCTGGTTGAGATCCGTGGGGACTAAACGCTTTACTCTGGTGTTGTTTTAGTACATTATGGATGAAATTATGTTTTAGACATGTTGTGAAAATCTTGTTTATGTCTTATGTGTAAACGTCTCTCTTTTGAGTCGTTCAATATACCTTGTGTGATTATGCTTGTGTCTAGCACCCAATTGTGTATTTCCGCTGCGCAATGTAAAATGGGGATGTTAGAGGAACAAATGGACTTTTTCACGAATAAATCCCAAGTTTCAAATGTTCAGTGATAAAAACGACGTTTCAAAACCCGATATTTCAAAATTTGACAATATCAAAGCTCATACTTTAGCGGAAAAAATGAGATTAGATGCATGTTTTGAAAGGTTGAAAATGAACGGTTTTAAAGATGAGGATTTTAATGAGAAAGAATATGTTTACTTAATTCAAAAGGGTATTCGTAAATTTATGGATGAAAAATCATTTTGGGATATATTCGGTGAAATAAGTGAACAACGAATTCCGAAGGGAGACGTTAGTGCCATCACGACAATGACAAAAATGGACTCATCTTCACCACCTTCGAAGGACCACGTCTTTGAGGCTTCAACTTCTAATTCCATTGGAGTGCCTCCATTTCCTAGCCCAACACCCGTTGAGGCTAAAGGTTTCATCGACATCGATCCTCTCGTCATTGGAAAGTCACCTAAGCATAGCCCTAGGGCTTTTAAGACCATGGTTATGAGTGCTCACATCGACTCTTTCTTTGACGATGACGATGGTGATTTTGCCGAGATTGACCACGTGCTTAAAAATCCAAATGCCATTTTGAGGATTCCCCTAAAAGTACCGCTTCACATGGTAAGTATGATGATTATGAGTTTGATCCTGAAATTGAGGAAATTATCGAACGAGAGCTAGCTGTTTTGCCTCCACTTCCACCTATAAGTGAGGTAGATCTTTCCAAAATCGAGGATGAACTTGATGAGTTGGAACGCCTTATTTTTTATGACGAACCAACTCACGTGACCCAAAATCCCATTCTCGAGGAGTTACCTAACCAATACTCCTCAAATGAGAATTACGTTTATCACATTCATGAGGAGTTACCTAATCAACACTCCTCCCGTATGAATGATGATTTTGTGCTTGATCGTGATCTCTTCGAGAGAATTTCAAATATCATTAATGAGGATTATGAAGAACTTTGGTTCGATAACCCTATTTACGATGAAGAAATCAAAGAGATTCACGATCATGAGGATGACAAATATGTTGACCTCGAGGGGGCGGTGTTCTTTGTCAATCAACATTTTGAGAAATTATACAGTCCACCACCCCCTAACCGCGACTTAAATGTGAGGATTTTTAGCGTGACCAATTTTGAATTAGAAACTCCATATATTTTTGACATAATTCAATCGGGTTTTCATAAAGAGTTTTTAAACGATGAAAAAGGAAAAGATTTAAAAATTGGTTTAAAAGATTTTTCTACATATTTAACTCCGTCATCACATCGTTGTTTGAGTGCTACCACCTCGTCTACTCCTTTTGACGAAGGTTGGTGTAGATTTAGTGTGGGGGAAGCCCCTTATGTTTACTCACATTTCTCCACCGAGGACGAGGTATTCGATCCTGGAATTGCTTGTAAAGGGAAATCTTGGTCTTCCACCGATGCAATAAATGGAAATCTTATTCAGTTGCTTGGTGTGAGTTTACCTCGAGTAGCTCATAAGTTTTTCTTACCCATTGTCCCACCCTTCTATTTCTCACCTCCTTTCTTTGACCTCTTTGAGGTTCCACTATCGGTTGAAGTAGCGTTGTTTCGTCTTTCATCCGAAAACGAAGACGCTATCTTTGACCCTGGTATACGTATATCGGGTTTTTAAAGTACTCAGTGTACTTTTGGGCATTGTTTATCATGTAAGCCCCACCAGAAATGACCATACAATTATTATCCCTAAATGATAACATTTATGAGGATTCGAGTCGAGCTTTAGACTCGGTTATCAAAAACAAGGTGCCTCGTGGGGGATTCTGATGCTTATCCTTTTAAATATTATCGCTTTCTTAGATTAACGTAATGCAGGGACTTGAGCTCTTCCAACCTTTGTTCCATGGTTGTTTGTGATTGTGATTCATTAGGTTCATCGTCATCATTGAAGCCTCTCGTATTCGTTTTACGGATCACTCGATCTTCGATCGTTGCCTTTGGAGATTAAGCATTCGACTTTCGTCTCTAGTATGGGGGTGTTTCACCCCTAGACTTGAAACATTGAGGAGAATGTTTAGTTTTACTATGGGGGGTGAGTAGATACCTCACCTTGCTTACGTCACCACGCAATCCAATTTTCATCTTTTTGTTATCGTTTCATACAAAATAAGGCTAAAAATGGCCAACTTTTAAATTTTTTCTAGCTTTTCATAAGTGTTTAAGACACGAATGTAGGTTTTCCAATGGTGAGAATAAGAGTAATTTTTGACTCAGCCGTGCGTGTTGAGCACTTAGCTTCGATTCCTTAACTTTTTTGGCTAAGTCTCTTAAATGAGGACGATAAATGATAGAGTTAATTATAAATGACGTAATCTTTCACGATCTCATGTGTAGTATTTATTAGCTTTTTCTCCCCATGCTTTTGTTTAAATAAATACAATAAGTAAGGTCGTACAATTTAAAAGGTTACTTAGCTTCTAGCCCAAGATCGTTTAAAAGTTGCTCTTGTTCGAATAGAGTTCATAGCCAAGGCATAAATTATGGAAACGAGATGCGAAGGTTGGCAAAGTTCCAAAAAGGCCCTAACAAGACATGAGGAACTCTATTTTGTTGCTAAAGATCCAAGATGATGTGAAGTATCATTATTCCAAAATGAATATGAAGGATCGAGACACACGAAGAGAAGCAATATACTCCCTTAAAGATCATGGAGAAGTCTATCCAAAAAGACCCTAACAAGGTTTGAGGATAAATATATCCAAGTCCAAAAAGGAGGCGAATCGTTGTATATCAAAATCCCAAATAAATATTGAAGAAAAATGATGAAGTCGTGCTCCAAGTTTGAAGAAATTCCATATATGAAGAGAAGACCATTATTTCAAGAACATCTTCCAAGATTTAAAGTTCGAAACACATGCTAGATATCGGTCCGAGAAAGGTCTCAAATCGTGAAACTAGTTATGCCAAGATATGAACTTAAGGAGATTACGAGAAGTCGTTTTAAAAGATTGTGTCCTTTAGCTAACTATCAATTAAATCGTCCTACTTTCTTTTCGGCCTTAATAAAATATCGAAATAAGTCAAATGCATCCGCGTGATCATTAAGACAAAATAAAATATAAGAGATACACCTTAGGAGTAAGGGAGTCTAAGTATGTAATTAACACTCATGAGTAATGATTATTTTGCTAACTTATAATAACAATGATCTCGTTACACGCTTAGCATGGAATCGGGTGAAAATAGAGGATGACGAACTTATCCCTATGAGGCATTCACGTGTTCTTATTCTTTGACCTTAAAAGTCACTTAATCGTGATGAAAACAATACATTATGTCTAAAACACGTGTAGTAGTTTATTTAAGTTTACGTTTTCAATAAATGTCACATAAAAAGGAATTTTGGAAGTGCTATGATACTTATTCTATCATTGTGTGGGGATACGACAATGGTCTAGTATGGGGGAGTGATGATACTACGATTATATATAGTCTCATCATCCAAATCGGGCTTAAAACGCTTAAAATATCATTAAAATATCCCAAAATATGCTTGTGTTTGTTCATTGTGTGTTTTAGGTATGGATATCGTGAAATCAAAAAAAGAGTGCAAAAATCAAGCAAAACCGAACACGGGAAACGAAGCCGCACAAAGAACCGGACCTAATAAATGAATTTCCAAAAATACCCTTGATGTTTGAAGATTTGGCAAGTTTGGTCCCTCAATTTTGAGGACTTGTCACAAATGAACCTACATTATTCATTTGTACAAGATTAATCCGTGAAGTTTGAAGACATGTCAAAAGAAGCCCTTGAAGAATGCATAATATGCATATATGGTCCTTGAAATAACTTTACAAAAGTATTTGTGCCAAAAGTTAGAAAAAACAAACTTGGATAAAAAAGGGAAACAAGTTATGGCTGTTTAAACTTGGATATGACAACTTTATGGGACATGGGGGACTAATATTGCTAGACAACAGAACCTCTACCACCCACTCAGAGCACGACACGTCACCCACTTACTCCCTTCCACCAACCACAGTACACCACATCACTTACTCTTGCCACCTCCTCTCTTGTTCCAGATTTTTTTAACAATCTTTGTAAACTTTTTTTTTCATGAATATTTAGAGTTTGAAATTTAACCTTGCAATTTGTTCAAGATTTTGAGTTCCAATTTAACTGTTTTATTTAGTATAATCTTTACTTTATTTTTCAAGTAAGGTTAAGTTATTAAAGGTTTTCATTATACAAAATATTTTCAGAAAAGTTTGTTTTTGAAAAGTTTTGGACCCAAATTCAAGTCTTGAATTGAGTTTGTCCTGACAAGACAAGCTTCATCCCGGTATTAGATCTGTTAACTTTCAGTTGTTTCAAAAGGTTTCAAGTGGGAGTTTTATTTCAAGATAAAAAATCAGTTTATTGTTTTTTGGTGGTTGTTGTTTTTTATTGTACCAAAAGCTTAACCACAAGCTTGTTGACAACAAGCTTGTGGCTCATGCTTTTGGCTACTTGGTTTGTTAATCCATTTTAGGTACTACCAAGTGTTTCAAGATATATAGGGTATTTGGACTATTGTAGTCCATACCATCATCTATCTACATTCAGCAACACCACAACCCATAAGCTCAAGCTTTGATTGATGGATATGGCTTTTCAGCCATAGTGGGGCCCGGATGTGGGTCCCACAAGGTAAAAATCCTAGGCTTGAACCCTCCTTGGATGATTTTTTTGAACTTGTGATGTGTGTGATAATCTGTTTGTATGTTAGTTTGAGTATTGGTTTATGTCCATTAGAATGTTTTAATGCATGTTAGAATAAGTTAGATCAGTTGGAAGAGTTTTGAAAATCTTAGCTTAAATTTTTGGTAATCTGTTTTTAAGGGGTATTTGGATCTGCATTTTAAGTTAAGTTAGTGACAGTTTTTTGGCTTAAAATCAGTCTAAACATACTCTATTAGGTATTGGTTTATGATATGAGTCTTTTACTTTAGTATATTAGTGTAAAATACGGATTTGAAAGTTAGAATTTTGGTAAAATCAGTCATAGATACTCAGTAGGTCTAAAACAACTTTGATTTTGATTGTTTGGTTTTGAAATCTTGTTAATCAGTTAGGTATAAGCTAGTGTTAGGCTTGTGTGTTGTCATCTGGTAGTTTGGTCAGGTTTGTGTGAAGGTTTGGTCGTTTCAAACTCACTAAATAGTCAAACAGACCAGCAACTTAAGCCCAGACCACCTATACTCAATACAGTAACCCTAAATAGCTCATGTGTGTGCTTATTTTGCATTAAGCCTGCTTGTTTCCTAATTTGCATTGACTCCCCACACTTCCATGAGTGTGGGGGTACCCTTGTTTCCAATTAACAATTTATTAAACAAGCCACAAATCTCCATTTTCGTTTTTCTGTTTAAGAGCAGTGGGAAAATCTTCCCACTGCTAGTGCAAGTATAGCCACTGCTACACATAAAGAAAAAAGCCATCAGACCTGACCACATCAGATTCTTGTTTTTTTGTCTGATATGGGTGTTTTTAATTATTTTTCATTGTTTTTATTTTTCCTGTGTTTCTTTAATTATTTTAATATTTTTAGAAAAGTTTATTTTTATTTTACTGTTCATTTTATTTTTTTCAAATTTAAATTAAGTTTTAATTAGTTTTATGTTAAACTGTTTATGTCTTTTAGTGTAAAAATTATTATTTTTCAGTTTTAAAAATTTTCTTAGTTTAATTAATATATTTTAAGATTTTTACAAAAAGAATTTCACTGTTCACTTTATTTAATTATTTTCTAGAATTAATTTAAGGTTTAAATAGGTTTTGATAAAAACTGTTTTGTCTTTTAGTGGTAAAAATTACTTTTTTCAACTTTTTCATTTTTCTACTGTTTAGATAATATAAAATAGTATTTTTTTAAAAAGTAAATTTAATTTTAGCATTATTTTATTATTTTTAATCATTATTTTAATTTAAAAAGTGTTTTTAGTATTTAAAAAAATAGAAAAATAGTTTTAAAAATTTAGGAAAAATACTTTCTAGTGTTTAAATAATATAAGTGAGAATTTGTTTGATAAAATAATATTTTGGGCTTTTTGTTAATTATATTTAATTTAGGGCTTAAATTAGCATTTAAAATTGAATATTTAATTAATAAAGGTTTTAAAATTTATTTATTGAATTTTTATTCTTATTTATATTATTTTAGACTTATTTTTAATTTCTAATTAATTTTTAGCTTAAATTTTTAATTTCGCCGCGTTTTACGTAATTAGTTCATCGTTTTACGTTTTACGTTTTACGTCGTAGTGTAATCGTAGTGTAACTCGTCTTTAGTTTTTCTCTCTCAAAACCCAAAAACGACACTAATCCAAACATTGTTTTTATATTATACTGGCCTAACACATGTGTACCTCCGCCGAGAACGAACTCGCATTTATCGGTTTTACGGTTTTCTTAAATCGTAAGACTTAATACTTGCCCGCTTTACGCTTTGTTTTCCTAAACAAGTGTATTAAATACCTACATCACATCACAACACTATGGCGTCTCTATAGATAAATGACTAAAATGCATAATAAAGACATAAAGTCTGATGACAATACCTCAAAACATCCAAGAAGAGTCTTACAAATGATATGTAAATATCCAATCAAAAGTAAAGACATAATCTAACAAATATTCAATCCAACATATCAAAATGCAACAAGTTCAGCTAAGTGCAAGTAAAGAAAAGCCAAATAATGCGACTCCTATAGGTCTCTCTAGCCACTTCTATACTCATTCTTAACCACCGCTCACCTGAAAATGATGCTAAAACATGTCAACATTAAGTTGGTGAGAGTCATAGGTTTACGACACAGAACCGACCACCTGTTGTGCCTCATCAAAAGTAAAACATTTCAAAACATGGACAATAACTACTACAGATAAACAAGCGATCCAACTCAAACATCTCCTTCAAATCTACCTGCGTGCTTTATATGGTGTGTGCTGCATTCTTACCACTATGGAGCTACATCCCGTCTGTAGTCTTACCCACCCTACATGCGCTACATCGTATCTTTAGTCTTACAAGAACCTTGTAGAAACATACTACTTTCAAACATGCAAGTTACATATAACACAATTATTGTCCAGACTCATATAATCAAGTAGCACAACATACATTTAAAGAAGCATCATTTCCATCCCTTTACTAGAGTAAAACATTTAAAGTAAACAAGGTACTATGAAACTCACCTTGCGATAGCAATCCAATTGTCTATGCGCGACCGAAAATATCTAATTACATACATACAAGACACGCATTAACATTGATTCAAGGACCATATTCCTTCATCAATGTAATAATCCCTATGATGGATACCTCTAGTACCTATCCTATATGAGCCTCATGTCAACCCACTAGGTGTTTCTTATACAAACTATGCTCATAAACTAAATCGTTCAATTTTTACTCAAAACAGTCCCGACTTTTAGTGTTAAAAAACGTACATAGATACTCTCTTAAGCTCTCATATCCCACCTTTGTAACCAAAACACTATACCCTTACATGTCTCTCGAATATCCCATAATTTTTCCTAAACTTAATACTTACTGTAAACCCACAATTTTTCCTAACCCGTTATATATATATATATATATATATATATATATATATATATATATATATATATATATATATATATATATGGTGAGGTTATTCTACAAGAAATCATATAATAAAATAAATAGGGTGAATTGTGGAGGTGACATGTGGCATCCTTTCAAATCATTATTCCACATCATATTGGCATATCATGTCATTTAACTTCAAAGAAATAGAATTTTTTTGAAAATAATTATCAAAAAAAAAATTCGTTAAATTTTCTTTAGATATATTTTTTTTCAAAAAAAGAAGATTTTTTTTAATTTTCGAAATTTTTTTTTTCAAAAAAAAAATTATTTTTTTAAATTTTTTTACTGCATCGCAGTTAAATTTCGTAAAAAAATTTTTCAAAGTACTTTTTTCGAATAAGTTTTTGGAAAAAAAAATTCGGAAATTTTTTTTTCATATTTTTTTTACTGCATTGCAGTTATATGTTTAATGCATCATGATTATAAATTAATGCATTACAATTTTAATTATTACATTATAGTGCATTCACCAATGATTTATTTATAATGCACAAAAATTATAGATACGATGTGGTAAACAATTACATTAATGTACTAATAATACAATTGATAGATATTTTATTCTTCAACGGATAAATATAATGTATTTACTTATAATGTATCAATGTCATAACTATGATGCATTAAAGTTATAAATTATTACATCACTCGTGATGCACAAAACTTATAACTACAATGCGATAAACAACTATTATATTGCACCAAAAATAAAAGTGATACTAATGATATATATGTATTCTCTAACGGGTAACTATAATGCATTTACTTATAATGTATAATTGTTATAATTCTGATGCATTAAGGTTATAAATTACTTCATCATTCGTGATGCAAAAAACTTATAAATATGATGCACGAGTTATAAATTTGGTGCATTATAATTTTTACTTACCGCATCACAGTTATGCATAGGGGTGTCAAAAAAGTTGACCCGACCCGAACTCGAACCCGAATAAACCTATTCGGGTCGGGTCACTCGGGTCCAAAAACGTATTCGGGTCAATTCGGGTTGACCCGAATTGACCCGAGTTCTAATTAGCCTCGGGTTCGGGTTTATATTTTTTAGCCTTGACCCGACTTGACCCGAACCTGACAAACCCGACTTGACCCGTGTTTTTAAACACATTTTACATTGTAAATACACTTAAATAAGCCAATTTTTAATTTTTTTACTTATACTCGGGTTGACCCGAACCCGAGTTGACCCGACCTGAATTGACCCGAACCCGACTGACCCGAGTTTTAATTAAGCTCGTGTTCGGGTATGATTTTTTTGAGTCTTTACCCGACTTTACCCGACCCGACTTGACCTGAACCGACTTGACACGAACCCGGTTGACCCGACCCGATTCCTACCCCTATAGAAAATCAATGTTATATATTAGTAATCACATGTATTTTTTGTGCATGATAGTTATAATATCTTGGTTTTAAATGTGTTGCGTCATATATATGAGAATTACAACATAATTATAAGTTTTGCGAAGGAATTATGATGCAATAAGTTAAAAGTGTGATGCATTACATGATGGTCTAAAACGTATAACAGTGATGTACTGAATTTTTATTGAATTGTTGTAGTGCATCACACTCCAAATTTCAGTGCATCAAAAGTATAAATATGGTGCATAAACGTAATAAATTAGTGTCTTATTCGTGGTGCACTAAATTATCTAACCGTGATGCTCTAGATTTTTTCCATAATAGTTTAAAAAAAATAATTTTGAAAACAAAAAATTCAAAAAAATTTTTTATAAATAAAAGTTTTGAAAAAAAAAATTTGGTAAAAAATATTTCGAAAAAAAAAATTATAAAAAAAAATTTTCGAAAAAAAAACTTATTTTTAAAAAATTTTGAAAATTTTTTTTTTTAAATAATTTTTGCGAAAAAAAAATACTTTTTAAATTTTTTTATTAAGGAGATGATATGGAAAAGTGATGTGTGATAATGTTGTGACAAGGTGACACATGTCACTCCCACATTCATCCCTTCTTTTTTATTTATTCTATTATATATATATATATATATATATATATATATTATATATATATATATATATATATATATATATATATATATATATATATATATATATATATATATATATATATATATATATATATATATATATATATATATATATATATATATATGTATATAGGGTGGAGTTATTATAAAAGAAACTTTATAATAAAAAGGGTAGGAGAAGATCCTAGTCCTTGGATCAAAACTTCTTAGATTAAATAAAAAAGGGGGCGGCGGGGTAAATATGGCAAAGTTCAGGGGGAAACTTGTAATTGTGTATTTTATACAAGAAAATTCCTGCCATTTATCTCGACCCATTTCTAGATCTCACTTCCTCTCTCTAAACATACTTTCTCACACTAGAAATCCATACACGTCTTAATCTTATCTAATCACGATTGAATCGCTACTACATCGAATCATACACATTGAATAACAACTACATCGAATCGTTAAAGCTTCTAATAATGATCGAATCATGTGTACATCATTGTGTTATCGATGTTTTATACGAATCTAACGCATCTAAAATGAACACGTAAGTTGATTTATTATCCCTAGTTTTATTGCTTCATCTCTTTTTGAACAAATTGTACAAATAAATAATGTGTTAAAAAGTTGCTTACAATATGTTTGATAAAATGTCTCAACTAGACTCTATAAGTGTGATGCAGTAAATTTATATGGTTATGTATTTGTTTTGATTGTTCATATAACTATATTTTATATTATGTGTAGTAGGTTTTTCTTTTGAAGTGATAAAGTAGGTTATTTGTGTTGTTTGGCTATTTGTGCAATTCACTAGATTTTTTATATTGATGCACTAGGTGTTTAGTTTTCATGTATAAGTATGTATTAAGTTAAGAACAAGTTTAGTACATCATTGTTTTTTATTGCATTACATCTTGGATTCTACTACATCACTGTTATTTCGAATGCATTATAGTATAATATAATTGTAATATATCAGAATATAAGACTATAGTGCAGTAGAAACAATGATGGGCTATGAAATATAAGAAGTTCATTCCAATTGCATCTTAGTGTACTAGTACATAATTGAATATAATTGTAATGTAGTAGAACATAGTATTGTGATAAAGTAGAAAACAATGATGTCATATGAACTATGATGCAACAACTCCATATTGTGATGTGGTAAATTTTGAAGTGTAATGCAGTACGTTGTATGTTAATGTTCATGAGCATAATTTAGTCTTAAGGTGGTTTGTGTGAAAACAAATGTGTGGGCTATATTTTATTTGTGTTGTACTAGAAATGAAGTTTAATTCATTAAAAAATAACTATAAGACACTATGATATAAAATAAACAATGCACTACAACATAACTATTACAAAGTAGAACATATGTGTGATGTATATATAGTTTTTTTACTGCATTACAACTTTAATTCTGTTGCATTATATATAAATGAACTGTGATGTAGTAGAAAAACTTTGTAATGAACTGAAAGGAGTATAAAATTCATCATAATACAGTAGAAAAAGGCATTGTAATGTGGTACTCACTTCCATTGTTCATAGGAATGATATAGTGTAAATGTGACTTGGTGTTTTTAACAAAATTGATTATGTTTGCCAGCTTTTGCATGTGATGTGGTAAAAACTGAAATGTAATGCAGTGGAATGTAGACCTGTGTATATCAATGTGTTTATATATGTATGATGCAGCTGGTATAATAGGGATGCAGTAGGATTTGTTTTGTGGAGTATAAGGCTAGATTAGGGTACTTGCAGGGTGTTTTGCAGTGGAATCTTATTTGTGGCATATGCAGTTAGGTTAGTTTATGCAAAAAGTGTTTAATGTGTAGAAAAGTGTTGGTGTATATGTGTATTCCACTACATCACACTATTATTGTACTGCATCAATATGTTATTTTACTGCATCAATGTGTTATTTTACGACATCACTTGTTATTCTACATCATCACCATGTTATTTTAATGCATCAAAATTGTAATGAAACTGATATTTTTCTCATAAACTCAATCTACAGTGAGGTTGTTTCATGAATGAAGTAACATAATAAGAAAGGGTGTCGCGTTTTTGAGGATGGATTAAAGAAAGAATGTGCATACCTAAAAGGACAGATCCAGGAGAAAATACACAACGAAAATGATTCCTACAAGCAGGAATAAGAAAAAAGACGACACCTTGGCGGCTGCACGCGCATATAACAAGTTACAAGAGCGAAGTCTAAATCTATAATACCAAAAAGATTGAATCAAAGTGAAACTCCAAAAGTGGCAAAGTCTTTAATTGTATGAAACTGTGTTTGTGGTATATGTAGGTTGCATTTGTACGAAATTGTGTTTATTGCAAACTAAGTATTTTTATTTTGGTGATCAATTTTTGTTTTTCTTTATGGTTTGTGATTGATTATTGTGGAATACCAAATACTGCAATGCACTAGATAGAAAAGCGTGATGCACTAAAAATGCCAATACATCACATATGTATAAAACTATTACATCACTGTTAACAGACCTTAGTGTGAGTCTTTTAAAAATTATATCCAATATTACTAGATCACTATGATATTGTATGAAATTACTTTACCTCATCACAATGAATAATTTAATGCATTACAATATATAGTCTACTGCATTATAATGATAGAATATTGTATTACTATGTAAATATTACTACATCACAATACACTAAAAAAACATAATGCAGAATTTAAAAGTGATAAAAAAATAAGTCTACAATAAAATATATTTCTTCATCCCAATCTATATTTTACTACATTAGAGTGTATAAACTACTACATTTTAATGTATAAGATACGACGTTATAATGTATAAGATACTGCATTACCATGTAAATGCCACTTCATCACAATACAGTAAAATGCATAATATATAACTTAAAAATGTTAAAAACAATACGGCTCTAAAATAAAATTTTCTTAATCACAATCTATAATGTACTGCATTACAGTGATTATATGTGTTCAACTATTTCCGAGAAAACTCCTTAATACTACTCGTTCACAACACATAAACAATGTGACAGCAAAGAAGACCAAATGCTTTGTAGTGCATATACTTTCATTCACCCTCCATTGAATATTTACATAATCAACCTGCAAAAAAATTAAAAAATAATCATTTAGTGTGACAGTACAAAACCTATAACATGACATTACAAAATGTATTGCATAACACTACAAATTTGTTTGCATTAAGCATTAAAAAACACACAACACCTTTAATAGAATTATGATAGAGTACTAATAAAACTGTGATGCACTACTAAAATATTTTATAAAGGAAGATGGTATACTTGTTTGAGAAAAAAGTAGCATCAAAGGAGACGATAATGACATATGTCCTTCCACAGCTCACTCCACATGACTAATCTTGGGTTTGTGACAAGCTGAGTAGCGTACGAAGGCTTCTACCAATGTATTTCCCTTACACTTTCATGTTAAAAAATTATAGTTAATTCATGTTTAAAAGTGCAAATGAAAGTAACCATTGCAACATGAATAGTAAAATCATGTAGAAGCACATATAAATTTTATCATTATACTTACGAACTAAATACCAACCACATCTCGGTTCATTTTCTACTACATCATAATAGTATTGTAAACTAAATTATACCTAATGCAATTCAATGAATCTGATACACAAGTAATAACGGTTTGACAGCTTCACTTACTGTTTTATAGTTTAGTAACTAGTGCATCGCAATTATATCGATCACTGCATTACCGTGTTAACAATAGTTCATCACAAACTGGTGCATCACATTAAAAAACTACCACATCACAGTTATAAAATATCATGTAGTCATTTTATCAAACACATGGTATGCATGTTTCATATACACGATTTTCATCTCTTTTTAACTTTAATTTCGTTCTAGATGTAGTGAAAAGCATGATATACTTTAACTAAATCACAAACTTTGTATAAGTTATTCAACTTAGAACAATCAATTGTAACTTTCAAAAACAATTCAACTTATCAAACAAGATTAAGATATTCAGATCTTACTAGATGATCAACTAGTTTTTGATGATGAAAACTCGTTATTAGTAGATGATTAATACTCGTAATTCGTTGATGGCGAACAATCATGCGAGATATCAAAAACCGATCTACAGTACTGATCGAATCAGTGGAGAATAATGTAGGTGGTGGTTAACGTTGGTTGAAGTTTGAGAAGGTGGTGTACTCGTGGTGGTTAACGGTGGTGGTGGTGGTTGAAGTTTCAGATGGTGGGTAACTGTGGGAAAAATAAGAAGTCACGTGGAGTACTATGTGTAAAAAACATATTATATAAGGGTTAGGTACAATTTACAAAATTACCCCTGGAGTTTAGGATAAAAAGTCAAGAATACCCCTGGAGTTATTAGAAAAAAAGGTGGGGACTAGGGTGATACGTGGCGGCTTGTGGTTCCACCCTACCTATTTTATTATAAAATCTTTTTTATTATACCCCAACTATATATATATATATATATATATATATATATATATATATATATATATATATATATATATATATATATATATCTTTACATTATATATAACAGGAGGGATTTGTAACGTCACTTATCATCTACTAATCAACGTCAGCTGGGCCAACCCACGTTCTGGACTCTGAGCCGTGTTTTAGCAAGGTTTTTTTATTTTAACATATACAATCAAAAACCAAAAAAAATTAATCGAACCACACAAAAAATCCCTAAATAGGATTCTTACAATCCAAGTATATTGGATTAGGCATGCTCGCTTTTGTTATAAAGATACAATAGATTCAACACTAAAGCCAAATAATGTATACAGATTCAACACCACCACAATACGATGATTTGAAACTAGGTCTATGAACTAACAATGGTTAGTATTGGTGTTGTATTTAATTTTTTTGATTGGTATTGGTTAGTATTTAGATGGGTTTTTGCAGGTCCGATTTGATCTGATTGATTGTTGAGAGTTAGCTATCAGCCTATCAGTAATCATAACGTATGTTAATCTTTAACTTTGGTTTAATCATTATTTTCATTCGAATCATGAGACCTTATTATAAAAAAATAGGGTTTTGATATACTGACTCGGTAAGGTCATTCACGGTCACAAATCCCCTGAACCTTAAAAAGTAATCGCCCCCAAAAAACTTACACACAAAATTCTAAGTCGAATCCCTAAAATCTAAAATCATCTTTTGAATCATCAATTAGTGAGTATTTTCATTAATTATGTTGATTTATGTGTTGTTTATCTAACCTGCTGTTAATGCATATGTGTGATGGTGATCAGTAAAGTCGACTACGTATGCAAGGAAAGAAGCAGTTTTCAGAAACTAAAGCCAAGGTTTTCCTTCAAAACATACTTTATATTGTTTTATATTGTTTTAAAAACATGGTACATCAGCTAGATCCGGATGTGATGAATGATCTTTTGAAATATCTTAGTGAATGAAGCCACGATATTAACTTACTATTGGTCAATCTAATAGAGCGTGTTTGGGTATTTTCTTTAGCACCATGTTATTGGTTTCTAGGTTATTATTGATAAAGATTATAAGTATTAAAGTAGGCCGCCTGCAAGATTATATGCGGTAAAGTAGGCCACCTTCTCCAAAGGTACGGCGGGCTGTGCGCCAAATTATGCATATATCTTGCAGTGTGCCAAATATAATTAAACATTTTTTTTGGGTCTTTGTATATTTTTCTATTGATCTTTGATCCGAGTGTGTTCACTGAAATATGTTGCAGACGGAAGCGGAAAAATGATAAATGACAAGTGTTGTAGGGTCGTTTGTGGCGACTACTCTTTTTTTATAAGTTTCCTCGATTCTCATCTAACGATAGCTGATTTTAGTGTCATCGTTTAACAGATTTGGTTTTTGCATACCTTTTTGGTTTTGGGGTTCTGGTTGTTTATGAAAACATATGCTCTGAATTCTTATATAGCTATTAAGTTTAAGAACAACATATAATGTGAACGTGGTTAAACATAGACCCAAACCAACTTCTATTCGATAACGATTCAGAGGCGAACTTTGAATGTCTTTCTTAAAATGTTAATAATGATTACATTTTGTAAGGGTGTTTGGTCTTTCAGTTTACAAGATTAAACACACCTTTCAATATTTTCTCTACATTTTTATTTGAATTTTGATATAAATACATGTCTTCTCTTTGTCAATATTGATGACTCCTCACAATTATGCTTTGTTCCAACGTCCAACAGGTTGTAGCTCCTGCTCATGTTGGTTTCGTTGTTGCAATTGATGGTGTCTCGATGCATCTCAAACATTTCTATGATGAAGAAGGCGATAGAATCCAGTCAGCGTTTTTACATTCACAGTACGCCCTCACATAAAAAAGGAAGAAATACTACGAGCTAATATTTCAAGTGGTGACTTTAAAGAATCAACTGGTGACTTTAAAGATGCAAAATACCAGCACATTATGAAATATCAGGTATATGATGACAGTAGAAAGGTCCTCTTCCAATTGTTACGTTATGTGTTTTACCAGCACATTGTGTTTTTCATACGTGTTCTTTAAATATTATTAAATGGTTGGTTGAAATATTGTTATGGTTTTGAAATCTCAAATGATTAAAAATGGTAAGGAGGTACTTGAGCTAAAGGATTTGATACTAATCTATGGATTTCAGGTTGTCGAACTAAAAAAGAAGCAAGAGGCGCAAGTACATACTTGGATTCACAACAACGAAGAAACGCTGACATGAATATGAAAGGAATGAGATTGACGAATGGTAGTTGGTTATCAGTAAGTACGTATTTTGTACCTAAGTTTACAGCCATGAGATACATTCACTATGGTGCTGTAGTTAGTGTGGTAACAAGATTACCTTATTATGCTCATACTTCAGCTAAACTTACACATTTAATAAAAGTCAAATCTAAACAAAGAGTCAACAAACAATGTGTGAATATATATCATGTGTCGTGTTAACAAGAAAACATTAATACAATAGTGTGCTTATCTCATCTAGTAGATATAAAAGACCCAGCAAACGAGATGTACTATAATTGAAAACATAGCAGCAAACATGCAAACCACAACTGTTGTAAATTTGAAGTTTACACAGCCTGAAATGTAATTAGTGGAATTTACATTTCCAGAAGAACATAGATTTCATGCAAACTCCAAGATATAATAATAACTAGAATACAGAAAATAGGAAGTATAAACAAGCCCACTGCTACGCCAACCAACTCACACGAAACAAAGTATGAGAAATATGTCGTTATGCCTTAAGAAAGTAACCATTAGATCAGTCGTTGACCATCAAGACATATGACCAACGTGATTGGTCTAGCCATGAGAACCAACTGATTAGCCATACCTAGCCTTTGATGGTATTATTCCTGTCTCTTCCCATAATCTTTAACACTGAGATTAGTATTAGTTTTTCTTCTATGGTGAAAAATTAAAAACTTGGAAGAACAAACCCGGTTCTGTAATATAAGATATCTAATATGTGTGTGTTGGATTTCTACTTTAAGATTTTTGTTCTGTTTGTTAACTCGATTTTATAGTGTTGAAGGTTTCGGGTGTGTTGAAGGTATCGAGTGTGTTGAAGGATCATCCAACGTTGGAATCAACTATCCACAACAGCAAATCTTAAGGTTGGATATATTGCTTCTGGTGGACATCATGACAATATTATTGGCATGTTTGGTACGAATCAGGTTGCTACTATGCGTGTCAGTTTAGGAATTGTGCGTGTATTCACTATTATGGAACAAAAAATAAAGATGATATAATTATGTAAGACAAAAACATCATTTTTTATTGTCTAATATTTGTTTAAGTCATTAGTGATGAACATAACAAATACTGCTTTACAAATGGCTTTTGATAGCTTTTTCTAGCCAGTGAGACGAAAGTGTTATTGGATGACGACTTATCTTTTGCAGCTAAATTTTTGAGTATGTGCTACATATTACAAGCAAACGCTGATATTTAATCCACACTGGGATTCATCATGACTTTGTTCTTCCCCTCCATGTTGCGTACGCATTTCAGGTGGGACTTCTTTCTTCGAAAATAATAATAGGTCAATGATAAGAAGTCAAAAAGCCACATCATATTGTCCTAGAAGTATACATTATTACTGGTGGTTGGCAACCCAGTAAATAGTCACTTTATCTAAAAGGAAGCTATTTATTAATGTAATTCAATTTTTTGTGTTAAATTTTTGTGAAAATCTGTCCATTGAATGATAGTTCAACTTTTGTTCAAAAAAAGAATGATAGTTCAACTTGACCCGTGACCAGTGCTTCCCCTAGGTTTATGTTGCTCATCGTAAGTTGTATTTCAATTTGAAGCCATATACAAATCCACCAGTAGGTTTATTTGGGTTCAAATATTGTGGGTCAATTTGAGCCATATACAACCGCTAAGAGTGAACTATTTACATTTTTAAAGGGAGCTGAGAGCATGAACTATTTACATGGATAATCTTCACCAAAAAAAAGATAATTACATGGTTAAACACATTTAGAACAGGATATAGATGTTAGGGTATTTGTAACAAATATGTGTGCTCATTTAAAAATAATTAGATTATTGGGATATTGGGCTAGATGAGTTCTATACGTGACTATTATTGCCATGTTTGTACTGGTAGTTATTAATTTGAGATCAAGATACAATTTAAATCAATATCTTCTAATTAGAAACTTAGAACATGATGCCATGTAGGATATAGCTGCAATACTTTTGAGCATATACGCAAGAATATGTCTTCTCATGCTCAAATATTTACACCCCTCTCGAATTAATACATGGTGAAAATATAGAGCTTGGTCGTGGTACAGGTAGTCAAGATGAACGAAGGGCCGAGTAAGGCAAAGTGTGAGCTTTTATTTATGCCTCGCATGTTTTTAAGTAAGGGTGTCAATAATTCAACCCCAACCTGACTCGGAGTATATTAGGGTCGGGTTACTCAGGTTCATTTTCTAACTCAGGTCAATCGGTTCAACTCAACTAACTCGAATTTAAATTTGGGTAGGGTATCGGGTATGAAAACTTTTCCTAACTCGAGTTCGGGTCAATCCGATTGAGATTTTGTTTTTATTATTTTTTATTTTTTTAATAATTTTTTTTTATAATTTATATTTATAAAGAGTGAAAAAATGAAATCTTTTAAATACTACCCAAATTCGAGTTGACCCGAATCCGACTTGGACTCGACCCGACTTGGATCCTACCCAAATTGACCCGAACCCAAGTAACTTGCTTTTAACTAGGGCCAGGTTCGAGTAACTAGGCCCAAAAGAGCAAGTGTCTTTGCTAAACGTGTTACAACATCAAGTGTCGATCTTGCAAAATTATATTACTCCTAAATATAAAATTAAATATACGATCTTAAATAAAACCCTTCATCCCTTATTCAAAACTTAACCTTCTGAGTAATAAAAAACCCTATTTGATGATGTGGTGGAATATACGATAGGTTTGCTTAATTTCAAATTTGATAAATTTTGCAGTCTTCTAATGCTTTTTGTAGTTTTGATCCAGTAATCCTTAATATTGATTGTAATTTGCTATCACAGTTGATCTGCAGCTCGTGAATGAGATAATTTGCTATGAAGCTGTCATCACTCAGCCAATTAATTGGACTCAAGAAAGTGTCTGAGTGTATTGAGAGGTAATTTCTAATTTTGCGTTTATTAAGTTTCAATCTTAGATGTTTATTTTTTTGGACAATCAAATCCTAATTTACTTTAATAATTTAGTGGGAATGAGATAATTGGTGATCCTAGGGTATGAAAAACTGCAATTCCTAAATGGTCAAGTAATTGTTCATATCACTTTGAGGATGTATTAATTCTAAATTATTGTTAATGCACTGAAACATGTTGTATAATGCCGGTCAACACAACAAATTTAGCGTGAAGAAGTACCAACGTCCCTCAAGAACCGTAAGGTTACAAAAAAATCGCTTTCTCATCCCGTCATTACCTTTGTTAATATGTTTCTTGAAAATCTATTGATTGTGCATTCATTTTTTAAAATAACAAGTTTTTTTGGGTAAAAGGGACTTCAACCCGATAAAATAATAACAAGTTTTTTTTGTTGATAAAGTTAGATCCTTTTTTTGGTAATATGGTTATATTGCTCACTGGTGTTAAATGTAGAGGATAATTTGAGGAGCAAATATCACTGCGCTTCCGATGGACAAATTGTTTTATTCATTGATCAGATTCACACAATAGTTGGTGCAGGTCAGCAATGCCTTATGTTGCGCCACCTGCTTAATTTCTATGGATTACGCTGCTTAATTACTGTCTTTTACGTGTATAGGAACTATTAGTGGAGCAATGAATGTTTCTAATTTGTTGGAACAAATGCTCGGTTGGCGTAAACTTTGATGTATTGGAGAAATCACAGTGGGTGAGTACAGAAAGTATAACAAAAAGGATTTTTCTTCGTGGACTACGTGGTATGATTTATGGTGCTTTAGTTTCCACAATTATACTTGCTTATTGTTATTCAAATAATATTTGTCGCTTTGCTTAATTCTGTTAGTTACATAGTAAATATGTATACACGGGACCTTTGCAAACTTTTTTTCTGTGAACTATTTTGAATAAAATGCTATACAAGTTGGCAATATGTTGTTGTAGGTATGAAGATTTAGGTTTTGGAAAAGCCTATTACAGAAAACAAGAGGATGTAAACGTTTAATCAAGCTTTGTAAATCTGGGTGAAGGTGTCCAAATAACAGTGGGAATATGTTAATAACCGAATCAATATGATTGGGTTAGTTCTCTTCAGACCAAGCAACTATAACAAAATTCAAAGAACAGAAGACTGGCCTTTAGCTAAATATTTACCAGGTAAAGTATTGCCATGTTTGATGGGGCTTGGTTTCAGGCAAGAAGCTGCTGAGACCTTTTTTCTAAGCAAGAGCTGCTGAGGCCTTAGGATCCATGTATGGTTCAAGTTTTAACGTACTATTTGTGATCAATTTGTGAAAAAAAACATATTTGTAAATTTGAGTTCGATATTATTATGAATTTCTATGCTTTAGCAACAGCAGTAGTGATCAGTTTCAGTCTGTCAATGCTAATATGTATTACATGACCACGCTGGCATCCATTAAGGCTATCCGGTCACTTTACATTGGTTACATATTTACAAGACATATATTTTTTTTCCAAGCTGTTTCAGACTTTCAGGTGGGCTGTTACTTGCACACGTCCATTTGCTAAATTTGTGTAGCTCTCCTCTTAATCTGTAGTATATGGGAGAGTTGGGGATGCAACTAAAATCAAAAGCTCAAAGATTCACACAACACCACAATTGAATATCATAAAATCGCCTTTTCACCTGAATTTCATGTTTCTTTTTTTAGGGGGAAGAGATTGAAGAGAACCTTACGCTCAGACATATTATGTGTTCATGATAGCCATTATTTTCCGCAAAAATGTAACAGCTTACAGCAGTGCTATATATTACAGCATCATGATGGCATCAAGCAGCCCCACTTGATATTCAGAAATTTAAGGGTAGTTAAGAAAGTGCAGTCCCAAACGACCGTGCACTCTAAAATTTTCACCTTTACCAGTTCGCAAAAGTACCTAACCCTTAAAGGCTCTCTCCATACCAACTTCATCAATGCAACATCTAGACGTTGGTTTTTGCATATGCTTAACAATAAGTATCTTTCAATCAACAAAAGAATGTTACCTTGGTACCTTTAGAAACTACGTCTTTGTTAGCCTCAGAATATTGAGTCAAACAAGAATGTTCGGTCATAGGTTTCTATTGTAATATTTATTAGAACGTTGTAATAGATAGTTAAATAGTCGTGGTTCACTGGCTTGGATTTAAGCTACTTAAAGCCCAAAAGACAAGCCCGGTCTAAACAATATAGCCCATTATGGTTACATGTAAGCCCAGCTATATAAGACCCTTCCTAGCATGTTAGGAAGGGTGGATGATCATTAGTACTCTCATTATTCTAATCTAATATTCACCAAGTTAATCATCTCCTTCTCTCTACTTTCTATCACTACTTTCTCTCTCTTAAATTCATATCTTTTCCATCTCATTTCTTAATCTATCATCATAATAATAGGGGACAACAATTGGTATCAGAGCCATGGGGTAGATTTGTGTTTAGTTTGTGGTTATCTTTTTTGATTTCGTGTGATTTTCATCTTAAAAATCATCTCGTATCAAAAAGTTTTGTTTTTTTTTTCAAGCTTAACATATATATACAAATTGCCTACAAAGTTGTGGTAGGAATTTGTGTTTTTCATAGGAAGTTTGGTTTGATTTTCGAAAAAGTTAAAAAAAATTGAGTTCATATCCGGAATTAGAGGGTTTCACTTTTCGGTATAAGAAGGTTTTGCTATCCAGATTATTGGGGTTTTCAAATATTCCGCATAATAAAGTTTTCCGGATTAGGAGTTTGTTGTCCAAACTCCGGATAAGGGTGTGTTACCATATTCCGGATAAGCAACAGATAGTGGATTCCGGATAAGCACTAAATACGTATTGAGATAAGTAGCGTGAGATTGATTCCGCATAACGACGTGTTTGTGATTTTCCGGATAAGGTAGTTTGTAGATTATTCAGGATAAGACATATATTTGTCTATTCCTGATAAAGAGTTCACGTATTCCGGATAAAGGGAAAAACACGTATTCCGAATAAGAGGACAATCGTTGATTCCGGATAACAAATTTTGAAAATTCCGGATAAGCAGTGGGATTATAGTATTCCGGATAAAGGGAAAAACACGCATTCCGGATAAGGGGACAATCGAGTATTCCGGATAAGCCACGGAATACTAATTCCGGATAAGCCAAGGAAGACTACAAGTATTCAGGATAAGACAAAGTTCAACAATTCCGGATAAGAGGTTCATTTTCAAGGATCCGGATAAGCCAAAAAACAAAATCGTAAAATTTATTTTTTCCTAGACCATTGTTAGGCCATTTAAGCTTCGATTTCAAATTTTGGCGATGGGAAAATTTTTTCGACGAAAAATTCAAATTTTTGGACCAAAATTCAAATTTTTAGACCATTTTTAGGTTTTATTTTTGTCAAAATTTTTCACTTTGCAATAATTTTCCCTATTAGTTTTTGGCTATTTCAGACTTGATTTCAAAATTTGGTAAGACAAAATTTTCAGTTTACCGTTTTGTCGGACTAAGGAATTTATTGTCGGACTGAGAAAAAATCGGAATATTCGGAATTGCAACCACAAACCAATCAACCATATCTACTTAAGATCCAAAGTCACTTCATCAACGGAGAGAGACGATCATCATGCCAACGAGTAATGCGGTTACTGAAACTTCAGACGTGAAAGACCTCGAAATGGAACGACTACAACAACATATATGTTTCTTGAGAAAAAAATGCCATGGACGGTTTTTGAGTACTTCAAGATTCTTTTCAGCACCTTTCAAAAGTCTTGTTCGACTTACGTGAATCCACTGGCACATTCAGCAAAACATTCACTCATGCCATGGATAAACTTCAAACACTACTTGTCAACGAAAGAATCATTGCTAGTGAATGCAAGATCACTTTCACTGATCTCAAGACATCACTTGAAACGATGTTTACTTCTGACTTCATCAAGTCTTCGCTTACCAACGAGTGCTTCAAGCGATATCATGGAATGGATGCTTTATCATACAAAGATCGGATAACCCACAACATCGACTTCATTGTAACCTATGTGAATCACACAATACAGATGCAACAAAAGATTGATGACAGACTTCATATCAGTTTTAGTATCGCATCAGATATTGAGAATACAAGCTACAGATATGAGACTCCAACGCATAGTTCAGGGAATGATGACAACAGCTTTGGGAAAGACAACAGCAGCTCTGGCAAACAACACATCGACTCTGAGAATGTCATCAGCAATACACCTTCCTATGATAATGGTCCTATTTTCGATTCTGAGCCATTGGAAGAGGTACACTATGATGAATATAAGGTGTTTGCAAATGCTAATACGCATAATCATAGTGATCAAACTCAAACCATTATTCCCACATGTATGACGGAAAAGGTTGATACCAACACCATACCTGATCCATTAGACACGTGCAATAATGTGTCTGACAATGATCAACATGCAAATGAGTATGATGACGAGCAGCGTGTTCCGCTAGCCAATTTAATTGCTACTTTACAAAAAGATGTCAGTGAAAATAAAAAGAGTCAAAAGCAATTAAAGAAGGCAAACGCAACACTCACTCATAATTTTGAAGAATGCAAAGTTGCTCTAATTAAGTCTAGTGAAACTATAGATAGCTATAGAGCGGAGCTTCTTCAAAAGACCAAAGAGCTTGAGGGGTACAAGGGTAGTGCGTTAAAAAGTCAAAAGGACGAATTTAAAAACAAATATAATACAACTCTTGAGTTATTAGCCAAAGAGAAGCGTCAATATAATGTTTTCTTAATGGATGAACGTCAAAAACGTACCTTGCCAATACCAAAGTTAATGAACTTGAACAAAATCTCTCTATGAACACTACCGATTCTGCTAAAATTCTTGAGGCTTAGAAACACGAGGTAGATGCGTTAAAACAAGACTTAAAAAGTAGATATGATAAAGAAACCGAAAAAGTAACGAAACTAGAAGAACAAATCGAATTTTTGAAGAAAGTTGTTTATAAAACGCATGATTCTATTCAAACCGTAAGAATGCTAGCACCTCCGTCGATGTTTAAGGGTCAAGTTAGCTTTGCAAGTCCCGATTACCTTGCCAAAGCTCAAGATGCAAACCCGTGTCTTTATATTGATGAGACTGAAAGGACCGATCTTGATTGCATGCATGTTAGTGCCGATAGTGAAGAGAATGCCCTTTGGGATGATGATAGTCGACCACTTGTAAATAAGTAGTTTGTGAAACCATATAATTATGCTTACATGAATATTCTTTATGGTCTTTTCAACAAAAAAACTCAGAAAACCCGTGAGGAAGTGTTTTTAGAATGCAAACAAAAGAGAATTCAATTGAAGAAAGTGTTTGCCCCTAAGAAATCTAATGTTTACAAATACATGAACTACCTTCCTCTAGATGAGTCCAAAAGGAAGAGTAGGAAAACATTAGGTATTCTTAAACACCACATAGATAATGTTAAATCTATTGTTGAAAGAGATTGGGCAAAACGTGAAAATGATGAGTGGAAACGCCCGATTCCTCAAGATAGTACCTTGCTTGTGAAAGAACAACTGTTCTTCAGTTTGAGGAGTTGATTCGGACTGAAATGTATGATGATTTAAAATATGTTGAATCTATTGAGAAAAACATTGATGATCTTCAAATGGAGAAGTCTTATTTTTCAGATGAATATGATTTACTCTTGCAATAATGCGTTTCTAAAGATGTTATGTGTGCTTATTTTACATCTTGTGCTGATATTGATGAATATTCTGATGTTGCATGCAAATATATTGATAAGATCAAAGAATGTGAGCGTCTTGAAATTGAGCTTTCAAAACGTAAAGAAAATGTTGATAAAAAGGCTTTTGAGTTACTTCAACACAAAACTGATTTCCTTCAAAAACATTGTCATTCTCTTGAACTTGCTTTGCAAAAAGACGTTGGTAGTTTTCCACATGATAATAACTTGCAAAAAAAACTTTCCAAAACGTTTCGAGAAATGAATGAACAAAATTTGGAAATTAATGGGTTGAAATCTCAGTTACAAGACAAGGAAAGAGCGATAGCAGAGTTACAGAAACTCGTTGCTAAGATGGGTGGGAAAGTTGTGGAACCTAAAGTTGTGAAACTTGTTGTTCGAAAACCCAATGCCTACAAGGATCCAAAGCCGTCTATCTTTGGAAAACCGACTCCGTCCTCTAATTCTTCTCATATGAAATCTAGGTTACCCCCTAAGACTGATGTGCAACCAAGTGTTCCAAAAACATCCATATCACCCTATGTTCCTCCATTTAGAAAGCACACTGTTGCTAAACCCAACCATGTAAATGCACCTAGCACTTCTAGGACTCCTCCAAAACGTGTGACATTCACATCTACAAAAGAATCTGTAGGTTCAAATGACCTCGTTCATACCCACAACCTAGAGGATGCGAAACAAAAAAGGAAGATTAAGAAAGACAAACCCGTGTATGAAAAACCTAGTTCACCAAATCCCGCTAGAGTTCCACACTCCTAATGGTAGTCAACCAAAACCTAGGATCCCTCTTCGGTAATCTAGGAATTGGAAACCATCCATGAATAGTCGTGTTTCAAACACTACGCCTGAACGAATTGGAAAACAAAGGAATACAAGTACTTTCGTGAATCCCAAATTCCCTGTATGTCCCACTTGCAAAAAGGGCATTCACAATGGAAATCATGACCATTGCATTCTGCAATACCTTTATGAGGTCAAATCTCGTTCCATTGAACGGAGATCGAATACAGAATCCCATAAGACAACAAGGAGATACAAACCTGTCGCAAAGAAAAGCAATAACAACAAATTTGAACATGGATTAAAAAAGGACATAGTTTCTCTCCAAAGAAGTCTTCCGTTGTGCAAGAGAAAGTTTCTCTTAAATCTAGTCTTCAGTGGAAACCAACGGGTCGGATCTTCACGGAAGTTGGTCTTACGTGGATTCCAATAGAGAAGAGTGATGACACTTGCACCAGCACTAATGCTACTTGTGACAATCCGTCAATTTATGGTTGATATTTTATTCTCAAATATTATTTAAAAATATTATTTTAATGTTATATAATGAACCCACTTATTTTTGGGAAGAAATTTGGGTTTACATCTTGAAGTAGCATCGACTACGTCTAAACCGGAGGATTCTACGTTACGTGCTTACGTTTACATACACCATTTTGGTGACAGCCCGACACTTCAGGAAATAAATTTGTCCGTGAATATTATTTTGGGATTTTAAATTTGAGTTAGTTCATAAACTCACAAATTTACGAGAAGAGGTTAGGACTTACGTGAATAATTTAACGTCCTTTACGACTAAACCGGAAACCTTAGGATTACGTATTTACGTTTTTGAACTCCGTTTTTGATGAGACAATTTTTATTTAATTCGTTTTATGCCGTTGGTTCATAATTTATAAAAACATTTTTCGTAAAACGACCCGAGGGAACGCAAATCGAGGAAACTAGAATCGAGGAATACCCGTAAATTAGTGGGATGAGACAAAACAAGTTTTTTCCCACCCCACTCAAAAGGGACGGCCAAAACAAGGACAACACACATTGTGATGTGTCAAACTTGTAACTAAAAAGTGTAAACTTGTTAGCTAATGCTTAACATGTAAGCTAAACTTACAACTACACCACCAAAACAATTCAAGCTAAAACCATTTCTCCATTTTTATCCATGAAATACCACACACAACTCTCTCCTTCCTCTCTCCTTGTGCCGTCCAAAAACCACCATCAAACACCACTCTTGATCAATTTTTACCATAAAATCATATGTTATCTACACACATGATGATGCTCCTTTGAAGCCTTGAAGATTGGAGGTGATTCTAACATCCAAGGAGGTGATTTAGTGATGTCCAAGGGCTGATTTCTACAAGAAGTTTACAATTATTGGTGGTCTTGAAGATTTGTGTTGATCTATCACAAGTTTTGCCATCAAAAATCCAAGCCTTGAACATAAACTACTTAATCTTGGTGGTATAAAGATTGTTCTTCCTATCCTCTTGTTATTTTGATTATGTAATCTTGTATTTTCTTTATTTATGTATATGTATATGATGATGAATGATTATAAAAATATTATGTGGGGATTTGGTGTTGATGAACATGGGTAAAAAGATGGAAAACCACATGTAAAATGGTTAAAATCTTGCTAAATATGATGGCTGTATAAAAATAGTAAGTAACCAAATGATAAACTGGTAAAATGGCATAGTGGGATCAATTTACTGTAAGTATTAGATGTCATACACATGTGAGAGTTGGCCATGCAATGGAATCATCAAAATGAGTGAGATATGATCAAAACAAAATTAGTATACCAATATGAATAGTCTGTTTTGTAGGGACCATTAAGGATACTTAGACATGTATTGAGCAATAGCTATAACTAACTTATTTATAGAATATAATATGAAGTTTATGTCATCCAAAAATGAGCTTCTATCGCCTTATAGAACTCAAGATATGATAAAAATGGTGAAAGTGAAACTAAAAATCAGATTTTGTGAAATTAAAGTTTAATAGTATTATATAAGCACTCAAAATAATATAGTATAAAATGTGAAATTAAAATCCACTAACTTATATATTTCATTTATATAGATATGTATAAGGATAAATAAATAGAAATTATATAAAAATGTTAGTTTAAGTTTTATAAGTTTTAAAAACTATAAACATGATTTTTACGTCTTTTTGGCTAATACCGTAAAATTAACGTTTTTCGTCAATTAAAACTTAGACGATCGGACCCGTCTAATGTAAACTTTTTAAAAGTCATATACAGATATATAAGTACTTAATACAAGTAAAAAAACCCGATAAAACCCGAACTAAATAACATATGGACATTAACGGGCTAAGTTAGCATTATTGGACAAATAATCCAACTAAATGGGTTAAACACTTATAAATTTACTTATTGGGCTTAACCCACTTAGGCCCAAAATGTAAAGTATAATACTGATAATCAAAGTATAAAATAGTCTAATTTAAGGTAATGGACTTATAATAGGCTTATTGGACCTAAAACATGTAAATAGGTAAAACTAGTAAACTAGTATAAAGGTTACCAATACATAACACTAAAATGAGTAAATGAGAATGTATAAACCCACTTGATCATCATCATATATATAAAATCATCATATGCATAAATAATTGTTATTTTTATAAAGTCATTAGAGTCTAAGACAAGTATTATTTGTCTAGGTTTCCGTGATTGAAGCACGTACCGTACATCCAAATCGCTGATAACCGCTTCCCACATCAACGTGAGTTCATAGCTTCACACTCTTTTAAATGTTTTTATGAAATATTTTATAAACCCGTGAGGGAGATAACATGTTAGTTTGATAAAATAGGACACCATTTGTCCCGAATTGTTTGTTTATTGATTTGGACCCGAATGATTCTATGACCCGATGTATGATTATATGACCCGATAGATGAAATGAAATGGATTATTAAAGTTAAGTTATGTCACTAAAAGTCCCATTAGCATGAATTGTGAACTACCGGGATTTGGTAGACGCTTATGCATATAATAGTACTATTTGGGGACGATCACCCCAGTTCGCGCCTTGACGGTTGATCCCCATCGTGCCACATTGATTGGTAAGCGAATTTATGTATGAGAAGATTTACACAAGCGTGATTATTGTGACGACACGCTAATTTAGATGGGCAAATGAGTTTCGGGTTAGCTACCCGTTGTTTGTTGTAGTAAGGTAACAATGTCATGCGGCTTATAAAAATCCAAAAATAACGAAAATACTGCTTTATGCATTGAATTACGATATATTGCCTGACTAGCAATACAGGGTATTATTATTGATATTATGTTCATGTTTTGGTTTTACATAACCATATTCATATAACGATTTTTATTCAACTCTATACAACGTTATAAAACGTATTGTATGATGTTTTTAACGACAATGGTTCGTATAATGATTTTGAAGGCGAAATCCTATATTATGATTTTTGATAAAGATTTGTATAAAATGACTTTGGCTATTTTATGGCCTATTACAAAGATTTGTACAAAATGATTTTCGGTAATAATTTTATACCGATGTTATATTGATGGATTTTATTAAACTCTATGAATTAACTCGGCGTTATCGCTGACCCTTTTCTTTTAACATGTTTTATCTCAGGTACTTGAAGGTAATTCTCGGGAAGACAACAAGAATTCATGGCCCGCACTTAAATAATAATTTCCATTCAAATGCTTTGTAAAACCTGTATAAAGTACAATGACTTGGGGCCTATTTAAATTTGATATTTATGAATGGAAATGCTTTAGTATTAAACGAAGCATTTTTTAAGCGTTGTCTATGATGTGAGTGATGCGCTATCCCGTAACACCAACGAGTCTTCCGCTGTATGGAATTGTGTAAATTTGGGGGTGTTACAGTTTGGTACCAGAGCTCTCGTTATAGAGAACGGAAGATTTTTAAAACCAAGGTTTTGAATAAAACATTTCAAAATCTTTTAAATTATAAACATTTTTCACAAAATGTCTAAAAATCTTTTGACTATAACGGTGCCGAAGAATTCCTGAGTTGCCGACAAGGCCAGACTGAGAAATGTTATTTTAATATATATAAGTTGGATTATATATATATATATATATATATATATATATGTATATATATATATATATATATATATATATATATATATATATATATATATATATATATATATATATATATATATATATATATATATATATATATATATATATATATATATATATATATATATATATATATATATATATATATATATATATATATATATATATATATATATATATATATATATATATATATATATAGAATTTAGATAAAATGGTTTAGGTGCTTAAAGTTGTTAAAATGAGAAGTAATAGAAAATGGGCAAATATCACATGTATTGATTAGTTTTGGTTCGTTTATGATTTCTTAGTTCATGTACGAGTGTTTTGGAAGTTTTAGTTCGTGTACGAGTAGCTAGTTAACAATTTTTAATAATACTAGTTTTTCGTGTATCAGTTGTGTATCATAGTTTATCAGTTATTTTGTTATATCGAATGCAACATGTGATAATGTATCACTGAATTTGCGAATAAATCATTATTTATGCTAATAATATTTTTTGAAGTAAAACTATATATCATATGTATCAGCTATAAATTTTTACGTATCAAATTTTTTAGTGTTTTTATAACAATTTTTATGTATAAGATTTATTGTTTTGTGTTTAATATTAAATAAATCACATGTTAATTGATAAAATCAATGGTTAAGATAACTTTTTATTTTAACAACTTTAAGCTACTACACTACAATAACCTAACTCTATATATATATATATATATATATATATATATATATATATATATATATATATATATATATATATATATATATATATATATATATATATATATATATATATATATATGATGTGATTTGATTACATGATTGTTTGATGATTATTTTTATATTTATACGAGGTATTTATACGACGTAGATTGTCACAAGAAATCCTAACTTCCCTAGCAAATCAATCGAAGCTATTTCCGTAGGAATTCTAGCTATTCTAGATCTAAACCAAGTTGTGGAGATTTATGATCCCAACAAAATGGTTGATATTCGTAGGAATGTTGATATTAGTTTATTGTGATATTAAAAAAGAATCGGCGAGATTAAATCTGATATCGATTTCATGACGATCTTCCCTTATAGAGTGGAGTTTGACAAAATGTTACCACCTGGAAAGGTGTCATCTGATTCGTTGTCACCCAATTCTTAAATTTGAAATTGAAGAGGTGAAAGTTGCACTTGAGGCTGTCATTGGAGCCTTTACCCAAAAGCCTCATGCCACTGATACCTTTTCGAGAAGTCTAATTGAATGTGTGAGTCATTTCATACAAGTGACTCATTTGATAACTATTATGAAGGAGCTATAGGATTGGAAATTAAGTGTTGATCATATCGAGCTTTTATTGCCCTTTTAAGGTTTATGAATAAAGTTGAAAGTATTGGAAAATGAGGTAGGATGTTGCATTGAGTATAAGTTGGTTGAAACTTGAATAAAGTAAAATTTAACTTATATGGAATATGAGATTGTTAAGAGGAATCCGCTAAGTTCTGTGATTGAATTATAAGGTTTTAAATGATTGTTGATTCGTGTTAAGGGTTGTTCCTAGGCCATTGTCGAATCATGAGGATGCCCAATGTGCAGGAAATAAATTGAAGAAATCTTCTTCTGAATAGGGACCGATGGATCTTCCGGGACAGGTGGAACCCCCATGACTCTTGTAGATTAGTATTCATCGTGGTACCTTTTAAAAATCCCTAACTTAACTGAGATATCAGTTGGGTAGGATGTGTTCTTGGAATTGTATGACATAGTGACACAAAATGTGTTACGGTACAATTCTGACTTGTTTGTGATTAATGAAAAGACTACCATTGATAGATAAATCCTACATGTATCGATGTTATCTATCCTTTATTACTTCTTCCAAATGTTTGCATTAGTGATGCAACCATTGAACAAGTACTCATCTCGATTTAAGTTACGTTGTGGATTATTATTTTTGAGTGCCATCGAGGTCATGAACCTCATGATTAATTGGCTAAGCTCATTTCCTATTATATTGAAGTTAGTTCTTGGTGAACAACTTTTCATCACTCTTTTGCAGATCACTCATTGTTTTTATAAGATAAAACAGTATCCCTTGAGAAAAATTTAATTTTCATCACTATAAGGATTATTCAAAGTGAGACTTATGAATAATCGTTATTGAAATAAAGTTGATTATGAAACACCTTGGAAAACTTAATTGTTTCCATAACAAAGAACATCTCTGTAAATTCAATTTGATTCTTATTCAAGAATTAAGCATGAAAATATTTTTATTATAAACATGATGATAAAATTATGACGAACTGAGTATTGCATCGTTAATCTTAAAATTGTATATAGTTGCGCGCCTACATACAATTTGAAGTGACCATGCAAGGCTGATTAGTAGTCACCATGAAATTATTAATAAACACTAAATTTTCTTTGAAGTTATGAAAGATTAAATTTTATGAGATCTGCAAGAAGTGAAAATAGGGACATATTGTTAGAGACACCTACATATGTGCCCGCACCATTTATTCTTCTGAGTCGAATTTACTCATCTGTGGATATTGTCTTATTTGACAATTGACAACTCTTCCTTGTCCAATTATCTTGTAGTGAGATTCGTTAGAAAAGTATCTGATTACCGAGTATTGATACCCGATTGGATGTATCGGCGTTCGTATCATTTCTTTTTATTATATTTCATTTGAATGACCTGGGTAACGATCCGAGGAGCTTTCGAATACGTACTCAAATTATGAAAACATGGGATATATTCATATTCATTAAATGTTTTCGTCTGTATCTGATTTGAAATTCTCTCGCATAGATTATGCGTTAACCTTACTCTTTTTAAGGTTAGTTATGTCTCCTGATATCCTTGAATTTGTGAAGGATTATGAATTATTATTAGTCTTTTGAGAAGATCACAGCTTATCAATGGTAACAAAACTGGAAAGTTGATAGTGCCAGTAGAAAGGATTAATTGATTATGACATGACGACATTGTCTTAATTGATGGGAACTCGAATAGAATTCCCCTAAATGATAAGATGTTGATTATCAAAAGTGATCTAAATAATTCTTGATGGATTACCATATCCTGCATTCAGACTTGAAATTATACCGTGAATGGTTGTGAATTAGTCATAGATATTATAATCTAGAAAGAACTTAAAGTAAATGTATTAAAAGATGTTTCTGTTATCTGAAAAATTAGGAGGTATTTGCTGATTAATTACCTAGACTTTCGCCATTAAGGCAAGTTGAAATTGGTATTGATTATATTCCTGGTGCTGCATCTGTGGCATGTGCACTGTACGTCAGCACCATCTGAATTAAAGGAATTACTGTACAACTGAGAGAGGTGTCCGAGATAGATTTTATTCTACCGAGCTCGTCATCATGAAGAGCTATGGTGTTATCATTCCTTATATTTATTAATTACCGTGAACTAAGTAAGTTGACGATTAAAATCTATATCCACTACCCAAGATGATAGATTTGTTCGATAATTTACGAGGTTCTAGCGTATGTTAAAAAAAAATTGATCCACGGCATGGTTATCATCAAATTCGCGTCCGCGAAAAAGATTATCTATTCCAATCACTACATCCAGAACTTGTAATGAACATTATGAGTTTCACGTGATGTCGTTTGAATTGACTAATATACATGTAGCATTCATTAATTTGGTGAATCACGTGTGTAGGCTGTAATTTGATAAATTCATGATTGTGATCATTAAGGACCATTTGTTTGTTTCTAAGTATAAGAAGGAGTTAATAATTATTTATAGATTGCCTTGAATTGGCCGAACAATGAAAACTTGTACCTTGAATAATTAACATGTGATTTAAGACTTAATCCTTTACATTATTTGACCGTGTGATTAATAGATAATGGAATCTATATTGACTCTTTAAAAATTTGAGCCATTTGAGACATTGGGTTTTACCAAAAAGAAAGTGCAAATATCTTTTGACAAATGTTTTATCAAAAAGAACTTTTGAGGGATTATTCCCTTATACCCAGAACATTTAACTAAACTCCTGTTTAGGGGTAAATGTTTGTGTATACCTCAAGAAAACCTAAGAGAGATTGAGGAAACTGTTTAAACCAAGACATAAAACAACAATGTTTGCTTTTCAATTAAGAATTTTTTTTACCAAAGTATAAACAAAGATTTTTCGAACATTTATGGATCTTATTAATTATTTTAATTATTTTCGATAAATCAACAAAAATCTTGTTTATTAAATTCAAATTTATTTTGAACATTCTTCTATTATTGGACGAACTGAGAAAATTTAAAACTTTTGTACGTTTACGCTAAAAAAAAATTTAATATTTATTATTTAATTACTTGTAATATTTATTGACGCTTTAAACGTCGAATTGAGCAAAACTGATAAAAATGATAGTTGAGACGAAACTAAAACCTAGAAAATATGAAGAAGGAAATTTTAAATGAATACGGTCATGATATTTATTCCATCAGGGAAGGTGAATATAACTACTGACACATAATATAGGAAGGATAAATAATTAATTAGGATGTGTTCCTTAATAATGACTGTGCAAAATAAATTGCCGAACAATTTAAAAATAACTAATGTTTGTAAGAAGGATAATATAAATAATAAAAGGGGTTCGCGGCTAATGTGAACCATTAAAATTAAGAAGCCGATGGCGTTAAATGCTTAAAATGCCACTTGTGGTTGTCTAAATATGGAGGGTTGTGAGATGTAGTTATGTTGGAATCTCGTAAGATTAAGTATTCTATTCATGCTATTTCTGATTTAGTATATTTTTATCTGAAGAAGTTGTACTGATGGCAAATTATGAAGGCATACATCGCCTCATACATTAGTAAACGTCTAACTAATGCAAAGGTCATCATCTGAATTTGATTCGATTTGGGTCATCGTCGACAGACTGACCAAATCTGCTAATATCATTCCCTTTAATGATAGACTCTCGATGGAGAAGTTGACTCTTTTGTATTTAAAGGAGTTGTGTAAACATAGTGTGCCTGTATCGATCATCTCTATCAAGATCCTCGCTTCGCATCGAATTTCTAAAGATTTGCTTAGAAGTCATTGGGAACGAACCTTGATGAGAGTACTGTTTACCATACCAAATCGAAGGGACGAGGTAAAGTAACGATACAAAATACTAGAAGTGATGTTTTATGTTTGAATGATTGACCTTTGGTAATAAACCGTATAATCATTTTCCTTTGGAGACATTATCATTGATAATTATCGTGTTAGGATCGAGATCGAATCTTGTTAGGATTTAAATATGAGAGCATCTGTAAGCAGGAGTTGGGATGAAGACACCCGACATACACCCACTGTGAGTTGGACATGTCTTTTAGGTTTAAGGTCTTCTTTGACGACAAACCTAACCTTACAAAATACTGACCCACGAGACCTGAAATGGTTGTTGAAATTAAGATCTGATTATTGACTACAAGTAGTGGGCAGGAGGTTATGTGAATATGAAGTGTAGATCTTGAAGTGCCGGATGGGTAGCGAAGTTATGCCAAAAATTTCCACCTTGGAAAAATGAATAGATGATCTGAAAGATCATGGGAAATAAGTCTTCGTTGAATGGGACCATTGAGATGATGTAAAAATTGGTTTGAAAGGCATATAAGCTGGATCTACCCTAGGACTTCAAGGGCTGCGTGAATTATGATTCGTATATCTAACTTGATAATATGTCTATCAAGTGAAATTCTAACTATTCCTTAATGAAGTTTAGATCCGCGAAAAGTTGCATTCATCAAAAACCCGTGAACATCATGGATAGAGAAAGTAAGTCAACATTAAGCCTGATCTTATTCCCGTAGTTATGTTTGATGAAACTCGTGTATTGTAATGAATTACACTTGTGAGAAAAGACCGAATGTGGAGGAAATACCCACATGGCTCTAACTCTATAAGAAGCGAGTAGTAAGATAAATATATCTTTGAGGACAAAGATCATGTTTAGGGGTAAATGCTGTGACAATCCGTCAATTTATGGTTGATATTTTATTCTCAAATACTATTTAAAAGCATTATTTTAATGTTATATTATGAACTCACTTATTTTTGGGAAGAAATTTGGGTTTACATCTTGAAATAGCATCGACTACGTTTAAACCGGAGGATTCTACGTTACGTGCTTACGTTTACATACACCATTTTGGTGACAGCCCGACACTTCAGGAAATAAATTTATCCGTGAA
The DNA here is from genome assembly GCA_025667525.1 of Glebionis coronaria. Lineage (NCBI taxonomy): Eukaryota > Viridiplantae > Streptophyta > Magnoliopsida > Asterales > Asteraceae > Glebionis > Glebionis coronaria. Next base: position 1,649,544 of record JANFOE010000333.1, read on the forward strand.
TATTATTTTGGGATTTTAAATTTGAGTTAGTTCATAAACTCACAAATTTACGAGAAGAGATTAGGACTTACGTGAATAATTTAACGTCCTTTACGACTAAACCGAAAACCTTAGGATTACGTATTTACGTTTTTTAACTCCGTTTTTGATGAGACAATTTTTATTAAATTCGTTTTGTGCCGTTGGTTCATAATTTATAAAAACGTTTTTCGTAAAACGACCCGAGGGCATGCAAATCGAGGAAACTAGAATCGAGGAATACCCGTAAATTAGTGGGATGAGACAAAACAAGTTTTGTCCCACCCCACTCAAAAGGGACAGCCAAAACAAGGACACCACACATTGTGATGTGTCAAACTTGTAACTAACAAGTGTAAACTTGTTAGCTAATGCTTAACATGTAAGCTAAACATACAACTACACCACCAAAACCATTCAAGCTAAAACCATTTATCCATTTTCATCCATGCAATACCACACACAACTCTCTCCTTCCTCTCTCCTTGTTCCGTCCAAAAACCACCATCAAACACCACTCTTGATCAATTTTTACCATAAAATCATATGTTATCTACACACATGATGATGCTCCTTTGAAGCCTTGAAGAGTGGAGGTGATTCTAACATCTAAGGATGTGATTTAGTGATGTCCAAGGGCTGATTTCTACAAGAAGTTTACAAGTATTGGTGGTCTTGTAGATTGGTGTTGATCTATCACAAGTTTTGCCATCAAAAATCCAAGCCTTGATCATAAACTATTTAATCTTGGTGGTATAAAGATTGTTCTTCCTATCCTCTTGTTATTTTGATTATGTAATCTTGTATTTTCTTTATTTATGTATATGTATATGATGATGAATGATGATAAAAATATTATGTGGGGATTTGGTGTTGATAAACATGGGTAAAAAGATGGAAAACCAGATGTAAAATGGTTAAAATCTTGCTAAATATGATGGCTGTATAAAAACAGTAAGTAACCAAATGATAAACTGATAAAATGGCATAGTGGGATTAATTTACAGTAAGTATTAGATGTCATACACATGTGAGAGTTGTCCATGCAATGGAATTATCAAAATGAGTGAGATATGATCAAAACAAAATTAGTATACCAATCTGAATAGTCTGTTTTACAGGGACTGTTAAGGATACTTAGACATGGATTGTGTAGTAGCTATAACTAACTTATTTGTAGCACATAATATGAAGTTTATGTCATCCAAAAATGAGCTTCTATCTCCTTATAGAACTCAAAATATGATAAAATGGTGAAAGTGAAACTAAAAATCAGATTTTGTGAAATTAAAGTTTAATAGTATTATATAAGCACTCAAAATAATATAGTATAAAATGTGAAATTAAAACCTACTAACTTATATAAATATGTATAAGGATAAATAAATAGACATTATATAAAAATGGTAGTTTGGTAAGTTTTATAAGTTATAAAAACTATAAACATGATTTTTACGTCTTTTCGGCTAATACTGTAAAATTAACGTTTTTCGTCAATTAAAACATAGACGATCAGACCCGTCTAATGTAAACTTTTTAAAAGTCATATACTGATATATAAGTACTTAATACAAGTAAAAAAAACCCGATAAAACCCGAACTAAATAACATATGGACATTAACGGGCTAAGTTAGCATTATTGGACTAATAATCCAACTAAATGGGCTAAACACTTATAAATTTACTTATTGGGCTTAACCCACTTAGGCCCAACATGTAAAGTATAATACTGATAAACAAAGTATAAAATGGTCTAATTTAAGGTAATGGACATATAATAGGCTTATTGGACCTAAAACATGTAAATAGGTAAAACTAGTAAACTAGTATAAAAGTTACCAATACATAACACTAAAATGAGTAAATGAGAATGTATAAACCCACTTGATCATCATCACATATATAAAATCATCATATGTATACATAATTGTTATTTTTATAAATTCATTGGACGAGAGTCTAAGACAAGTATTATTTGTCTAGGTTTCCGTGATTGAAGCACGTACCGTACATCCAAATCTCGGATAACCGCTTTCCCACATCAACGTGAGTTCATAGCCTCACACTCTTTTAAATGTTTTTATGAAATATTTTATAAACCCGCGAGGGAAATAACATGTTAGTTTGATAATATAGGACACCATTTGTCCCGAATTGTTTGTTTATTGATTTAGACCCGAATGATTGTATGACCTGATGTATGATTATATGACCCGATAGATGAAATGAAATGGATTATTACAGTTAGGTTATGTCACTAAAAGTTACATTAACATGAATTGTGAACTACCGGGATTTGGTAGACGCTTATGCATATAATAGTACTATTTGGGGACGATCACCCCAGTTCGCGCCTTGACGGTTGATCCCCGTCGTGCCACATTGATTGGTAAGCGAATTTATGTATGAGAAGATTTACACAAGCGTGATTATTGTGACGACACGCTAATTTAGATGGGCAAATGAGTTTCGGGTTAGCTACCCGTTGTTTGTTGTAGTAAGGTAACAATGTCACGCGTTTTATAATAATCCAAAAATAACGAAAATACTGCTTTATGCATTGAATTACGATATATTGCCTGAATAGCAATACAGGGTCTTATTATTGATATTATGTTAATGTTTTGGTTTTACATAACCATATTCATATAACGATTTTTATTCAACTCTATACAACGTTATAAAACGTATTGTATGATGTTTTTAACGAAAATGGTTCGTATAATGATTTTGAAGGTGAAAGCCTATATTATGATTTTTGATAAAGATTTGTATAAAATGACTTTGGCTATTTTATGGCCTATTACAAAGATTTGTACAAAATGATTTTTGGTAATAATTTTATACCGATGTTATATTGATGGATTTTATTAAACTCTATGAATTCACTCGGCGTTATCGCTGACCCTTTTTTTTAACATGTTTTATCTCAGGTACTTGAAGGTAATTCTCGGGAAGACAACAAGAATTCATGGCCCACACTTAAATAATAATTTCCATTCAAATGCTTTGTAAAACCTGTATAAAATACAATGACTTGGGACCTATGTAAATTTGATATTTATGAATGGAAATGCTTTATTATTAAACGACGCGATTTTTAAGCGTTGTCTATGATGTGAGTGATGTGTTATCCCGTAACACCAACGAGTCTTCCGCTGTATTGAATTGTGTAAATTTAGGGGTGTTACACTACTGTTCTAGACGCTGAAAAGGAATTTGTTACTCCTAATTCTAGTATTTGTGCAAACTCTTCTTCTATGATTGTAGGTAACTCAACGGTTTCTGAACCCACTTCTCCTTCTTCAAAGGGTTCCAATTCTGTATATTCTATATCACCTTCTTTTGTTGTACAAAAATCTATTTTGGATTATTTCCGAAAAACTTGATACAACACAAAAATATAATAAAACGTACATATCCACAGAAAAACAAAACAAAAACTGGAAAATCTTTCAAAATACCAAAAATATTCTTCTCGACATGTATTTCAGTATCGATAATATGGACGTGCCTAGAAATGTCGCTCAATAACGACACGGGTGTGTACATAAAGCTCGAATGAAAGTTGTAAATATTTTTTCAAAACATGTCATTTCAATGATTTACAATTACCTCAGATTGTGACTCGTACTTCCAAGAAAGGAAAGTGGATCACAAATGATAGCTTATCCTTAACAACGGGAAAATAAATTTTCTCAGTCATGAGCTCTCATTAAAAACATTCAAAGTTTTTAAGTTCATGTAAACGACTTACAGTTAAATGTCAGACTGTAACTCGTACTTCAAATAAAGGAAAGTGTATCTTTAAAGATAAACTTATCCTAACAAATGGGTAGAGCAATCTATCACGGGTTGAGCTTGTTACAAAACATTCAACGTTTTGAGCTCAACACAATGGCTTGTAATCACTTTCAGATTGCAATCCAGAACTATATTCACGGGGGAGTGTACGATTTCGTGCTCTTACCCTTAGCAAAAGAAGTTAAATCTTCTTACACTTGAGTGGATTCGTCAAGAGATTCAAAGTCTATGAACTCAAGTTTATGCTTTAGAAAAACCTTTTCGCCAAAAAGAATTGATTTTTCAAAAAGCGTTGAACACAATTTTTTCAAGAATTTCTCAATGATTTTCAAAATCTTTCAAAAATTGTGTGTTCAACAACTCCTATCCTCAAAAGTTTAATGTGGAACATATCCTCGTAATGACGATTCTATTGGATCAATTTTTGAGGGGGAGCGTTCCAAAATTTCATGTTAAGTTTGACACATTTTTCTCCCGAAAAGTTTCAAGACTATTTTTCAAAATATATTTTTATCAAATTTGGTATCTCTAATATCAAACGATTTTATATATTAGAGACAGGGGGAAAATGTGATTAAAATGTGATCTAAAAGACTCAAGCACTCATGGTTATGATAAAAAAACCCACAACATCTTTAATTCACGACGTTATTGGTGTCAAAAGGGTGGTTAGGTTTAAGTCTTATGATCCAACCAGAACCGGAGGGATCTTCCCAGGGACAATCCAATAGATTATTAGAAGTCCTTAGGAAAGATGGAGTAGAATGTGAACGTAGCTGAATGCCGACTAAGTACTGATGCTAGCACTGGAACAATCACAACAAGGTGCTAGTAATGATGTATTGGTAAGCATTGAAGGGGTTGAATAATGAAAAAGAAATGTAAGGATAAAGGGTGTAAAGAAAGAAGCCCTCCATACAACTTAGGCAGAAACCGGGTCAACACATCATGAAGACAACTCATCATGGTCCCAGTAATGTGAAGCACAACCCTTTCCTAGCTACTCATGCTTTTCTCAAAAGAAGTTTGTTTTATTGTCACTGAGATCAACACGACTTCTATTGACTTTCTTACTCCGAGATAGTTGATATTGAATAGTTGGCATCTGCTCCTGCCTCCGACCACTAAAAGTGCACAAATCAAGTCTAGAGCTAAGAGATCAATCAAATCTCGTTAGGACATACATATGAAGATAAAGAGAGTCCTACGCTATATCCTTGTGATATTGTTAGTACACTCAGAGGGATACTACTTAGTATTCTCAATGATTAGTTGAAATCCTTCCAGTGTTAACATCAAACAGCACTGCGGTAGGTCATGTGTAAGATTCTTTATGAATTAAACATATGTAAAACTGAAAAGCAACAGTGGTTTGATTCTGTATTGATTCAAACTCGTTTCAGGTTTCTACGCAATATCTTTATGGTCTTTCCAGAACATTGAGAGTGATATTCATTAATATTCACAGTGACGAATGAAATTCCTTCTAGCGTGAACATCAAACAGCGCTACGGTAGGTGACTTGTGATATTCTTATGAATCAAACTTGTGTCAACTGGAAAGCAACAATGTTAAGATTCTTAATGAATCAAACTTGTTCCAGGAATTTGAATTGACGACTTTAATCAAGCGGATATTTATCTAATTGATTCACTCTTTATG